>OX421945.2:18334542-18934542 GCA_949128155.2 Xanthia icteritia
GGTGGACACTCAATTGAAAAGAAAGGGCTATGCTAGACTTATTTTGGCAGTCTCTTTTGTACGTGGAGTTCAGGAATTTACTTATACCTTTTGAGAAAACAATACATTGTAATTAAATGGTTATGTATAATTTAGAATTACAAAAACCTTAACTTTACTGATGAAATAAAAAACGATTACGACAGAAAAACGTACCACTCTAAACTAGAGGGCGAGGCATAGACAAATGGTGATATTTTCGTCAAATGTTTAGGCGTCATTCTATATTTAAACTTTTGAATATTCCTTAAAACGATTACTAAAATGATCCATCATGGGGAATTGGCAGTCATATTGATAATCGCAGTTCGTTGTATTTAGCAAAGAAGACGATGATTCAATTATGTGATCGTTGTTGTATTGAGACAAATATGTTTTCAACCTTGTGTCGATATTTGAGTAAGTCCTACACGACGAGCAGTTGATCTTGCTTACAACATTACTGGATGTTTAAACTCTTCAACACAGCCCTCATGTCGTGTAAATCTCATACCAAGTCCACGTGAATAAACAGCAGATTGATGATTCTTAGTCAGTTTTTATGACACTCTTTGACAAAAAAGAGAACTTAGGTATATTTTCGCAAAAGCAAAATCTTTTCTAAACAGAGCGTTCGAACCGTCAAGTGCGAAGCTCCGAAAATCCTGGTCCGAGGCATTCTCTGTTGTCGCATATTCATTAGCTCATTATTATTGCTGCCCCGTTCTCCGTTGAAATATTCAATGCGGACGCCCCAATGAGTTTGTTTATTAGCTTTTGTACCAAATAGCTGTTTGATAGTGGCTCTATGTGCCTGATTTGTCTTTGATGGGAGATAAAAGAACTAATTTTGGAGATAGTATTTTTTTTTTTTGTTAGGACTTGAAGAATTTTGTTTTCTGTGAGATGTTTTGGTGACGGGTCTGTGGATACTTTGTTAACTAGGATATTTTTGTACTCGTTTGTGAGGACAAAAGTTTGTACCTATATTCATACAGTGATTTTGGAGACTAAGGTTGTGTGCAGACTGAGGCACGACTGTCTATAACTATTGTATTTATTATATTTCTTATTTTGTTTTTGTTATTTCGCTATATGCTGCACTGGTTGACGTCATGACGTCAACGCCCGCTGACGCTGAAAACCAGCGCTGGGGCTCTGTCTCGCATAGGGTCGCAGCATTATGTTGAGCGATGGCCGTTTTGCGTGAATGTGACGCATATTTCCCCAAATTGTTTTTTTTTCGTGTATTTCATTCTTTCTTTGCGTCATGTTTACCCCAAAAAAACGTATTTTTATTCTTTTCTTATTTTTATTGAAAAGTTCTGTGAAAACAATGATTAATGAAAACTTATTCTGTCACTAAACACAACTGTTTTATTTCTAGTTGGTGTCGCTCAGAGATAACAAGGAACATCTTGTAGTAAAAATAGAACAATAGGTAACGTGTGGCATAAGAATAAAAAATAAAATAAAATCTTCAAATCTTGTAGACAATAAGAAAGTACAGATTTTTTTCCATTACCCTGAAAAAACCTCTTGATAATGATGGATCGCCAGATCCACTACCGACATCATCAACGCATATGCCTACACATACCGAGCCTTAAGCTCTGACGTCACTAGCCCATCATTCTTCACTACTCCCCTTCCTCTCTTAACCCTACCAGCTTATTCCGTAACCTTATAATCCTAGCAGCTTATTCCAACCTTTTTCGTTTTATTCGCGAACCGGGGATAAAGTCAATATTTGTTTTCGACCACGAAAACGAAACCTGTTTTTTTCGCGTTACTTTATTTTCTTTTGTGAGTAAAGCTGGTTATCAAGGGAGGACTAACAGTGCAGCTGTAGTAGAACAACGAGAATGGTTTCAGGAATCCGGATTTTCGTGAGAGATTGGGAATGGGATTGGATTCGAGTTCTTTATGAAAGTATTGACATAAAGCTAGTGTTGTTTTTTAGGATTTATTGAAAGGCACGATGGGGTTGACATATCGTCAGTGAAGTTCAAAAAAGGCCTACTTACTACTGGCAACACTGTGAAAGTCACCAAATTACTTCAATGGAAAAGATTATTGAGATTTTCATGGGTTCAAATCATCACAGAGTTCATTTGTATTCATAATTAAACACAATATGGCCTTAAACGTAAGTTACATTCATTTCATACAGTTTTTTCACTCTCCTGTAAAGTCGCCATTTTTGACTCCCGTACTGTTAAAACTTCATTGACGATATCTATTTAGATACCCCAAAACAAACAAAGGATTTATTGGTCAATGACTAAGTTATTTTGTAGCTAACAGTTGAGTGTGTGGGCTGAATCCGAACTCTGAAATATAATTATATAATTATGTTATTACTATAGCAAATCATGTTTGTAGGAGGAAGGCGCCGGTGTCTGTAACACAGTTAATACTAGCACAGACATCGTAGTTAACTCTATCTTTAAAATGCTCAAAACTCTGTACATTGTGTTTTTGTTTAGGATAGATGAGTTGCACCATTATTGTTACTAAAAATTATTATTATAATAATTTTTATAGGTAGGTACATGAACTAATTTCCTAACTTCCGTATCAACATAAAAGGGTTTATTTACAAACGTTTCTTAAAGTTAAGTAATGATTAGCGACTGTTTAACCATAATTTTTTGACGTTTGAACCTTGGAATATACTCATAATTGTTACTTGCAAGAAATTTAAGTACTACTACGTGAACTTTCATATTTAACTACTCAGTTTCGAGATATACCCCAAAAAATCTAGAACAAAAAATCCCAAAGACCGCACTCCACATTCCATCAGAGTACCATAATCACCCTATCATAACATCCGAACAAAGGAACGCCCTATATTCGGACGCACCCACAACATATTAATGTTGGCTGGAATGATATATTGCGCAGTCAATTAACAACAGACATTGACTAATGTTACGCAGCAACATGCTTTGAAAAAAAATCGTATTATTTATCTTCATTGGAGGGGCTTGATTCCTTGAGTCCCCGCGCTCCTGGTGACAGAAGTTAAGCTCCATCGGATTTGACGATGTTAAATTGTGCTACTGTGTCAATTGTATGGAAAGTTAAAGATATTTTTGGTGTCCAATTTGAATATTTTAATGTTAATGGCTGTTTCAGTACTTCCGGATGAGTATGCAAATTCTGTTCCATTTGTAGGGTTCCGTAAAAATAATAAAAATAAAATAAAAAGTTACACACAAACTTCCTTCGCTAAATATTATACGGTGGTACGGAACCCTTCGTGTGCGAGTCCGACTCGAACTTGGCCGGTTTATTTTATTTCTATGGTAGATAGTATATTCGGGCAACCGACAGAATTTGCTCCTGACACCTGTGAGTTGGACACAATTAAGAACTTAGTACCTGGGCGACCGAGCTCTGCTCCGGTGAAAATAGAGAATGCTCATTTCCAAGTCAATGCATACTATGGATATGTCGATTCTATACTACGCTACGGAGTCATGTTTTGGGGTAACTCCTGCAATAAGGACATGGTGTTCAAATCACAGAAAAGATGCATTAGAGCTATTACCGGTATAAAAATAACTGATAGCTGCAAACCTTATTTTGTATTGTTAAAAATAATGACTTTACCTTGCTTGTACATATTTGAGACTACTTTATTTGTTAAAAAGAACATGCATCTATTCAGAAAAGCATCTGAACATCGCTATAAAATGATTAGACAAGTTTATAGACATGAATTATGTGTTCGACCATCAAAGACTGCCTTGATGCATAAAAGCATACTTTGCATGGCCCCAAAACTATTTAATAAATTACCAAATGGAATTAAGGACTTAAATATTAATCAATTTAAAAACAAATTAAGACATCTATTATTGGAAAAATGTTATTATTCTATTGACGAATTCCTTAATGATAAATTGTATATAGTTGTAATAAGTTATTTGACATTTATATTTATTTAATTTTGACAATGTATTATTTTCATTTTATCTTTATTTCCATTGATTATATTATTTATATGTAAACTCAATTGTTAATGTTTTGCTAGTTTTTTCTGTCTTAAGTTATGTTGTGTTTCGTTGTAATTATTTTATTTTAATATGTTGATTATTCTTTTTTATAATAATGACTAATTATGTGAAAGAGTGTACACCTTTAAGGTAGTTTTTTGAGGAACTAATTATTTATTATTAAGATCTCATGTAAAATGTACCAAAAATCACACCGATAAATGAATTTGAATTTGAATTTGAATGTATATAGTACATACTAATTCTATGCTGCCATTTCATTATTCTAAGGTAGCCATCTTGTTCTAAACTTTGGGCGACCGAGCTCTGCTCGGGTGAAAATAGAGAATGCTCATTTAATAGTATAGGATAGTACATACTAATTCCATATAAATAGTACCTACATACTAATTCCATGCTGCCATTTCATTCCAACATTTTATTTCATTCATTTTATCCAACTCCCTTAGCAACTAACAGCACAGGTATCGTGTTAGGACTCATTGTGATGGTCTCAATGAATAGGTTATAGATAAGATATATGGTGAACAGGATCTGGTGATGGAGTAGGAAAAAGAAATGAGGAAATTTATGTGTTGGAGGTTTATTTTTTTTTGTTTGTTTGTCGCTTTCACGCTAAAACGGCTGAACGGGTTTGGATGAAATTTGGCACATGGGTAGACTATGACCTAGATTAGGACATAAAATACTTTTTATCCCGATATTCATATGGGATCGAGACTTATGTGGATGAAACTGCGGGGTGCAGCTAGTGATGTAATAAAGTGTAAGGAACCAATCGAGATTTTAATGTGCGATCATAGTCTCAAAACTATTTAATAAATCTAAAAATGATTAAACGAATTGAATGAATTAAATCATAAAAACCAAATAATCTACCAAAGAAATACCGATTGCAAATCAAAGAAACAAACGAGGATCTCAACAATCGTAATTCACGCATTTTCTTACACTCGATCCGATTTTAATCGAATACCGATTCCTTAATCAATTGTTCGTTAATCGGCAGTCGCTGTGTGTTTAATTTGCGAGCTTACGTGGCCTTTAAGGGCTCAAAGGTTTACTAAGGCTGTACTTCGTTCATTTGTTACGTAATTTCAGCCTAATTGTTAGAAGTCTTCTTAAAGAAAATGTTTATTACGCAGAATGTGTCCCTAGAGATTTTTGTTAATTAGTTATATTTACGCTCGTTGCTTGTATGGGGGGAATAGACTTACTAATTATATTTGGCTAGCATGCTTGTCATGTAATCAATTAGTGATTATATTCAGCAGGTAATTAGAAAGAAACCAGTGAATACTATAAATTATGATGGTGTAGATTATTTGATATATTATTTGTTATTAACGATCTTTTCACGAAGATGTCTTTTATTTAGGCGATAATGTTCACGAAGGTAACAAAAGTTGATAATATAATACTAATAATAAAGCTGAAGAGTTTTTTTTTTGGTGTGTAACATCTTTCCTCTCGCTTTTCAGCAATCTGTGGGAGTGATTTCGTGAAAAGGGACGGAAGTGTGTAACAGGAAGCCGGGGAAGCGCGCGCTATTTGATTTGACAAATGAGTGAGAGTGGTGCTAGAGTTGGCCGTCAGAGGGTACCAACCTATTTACCGAGAGATTATAAACAGCATGATGATTATGAATATGTGTTTATATAATATATACCAGTTTTATTCCAGTCAGCTAAGGTGTCAGATGTTACATATCATATATACGACTACTGTAAAGCTCACCTGTTTCTTTGTTTGTCTGTTTGAAAGCGCTAATCTCTGACAGTCGCAACTTGAAAATTTATTTTTGCATTTTATAGCCCAATTCTTGAGAAAGGCTATTCAATATCACGCCACGGATCTTAGTAGCCGAGAGAAAAGAAAAAAGTCGAAAATGATGTAATAATGCAGGCGGGCAATGAGATGCGACGAGGTGGGACGGGGACAGAAGAATATTTACGCGAACGAAGTCACGGGCAGAAACTAGCCTAGAATAATTAAGTGAATGTTTATATTAACTAAAAAAGTACATACAATATTTATTAAAAAGCCACTTTAGGTACTAGTTACTTGCTAATCCCGAAAACTAGCTTTAGAAGCGAGCACATAATTCTTCAAACCACTACGACAATCTACGGATATTTCAACATTAAATCAAAGCAAAATATCCATTGTTATACGAGTACAACGAAGAATAGTATTCAAGTAACAAATCAACCGAAACAAGATATTGTATTAAAACACCCTTGAAAGGAAACTCGAAACTCGCCGCGACTTACAACTTCCTAAAATCACAATTCTGTAATTTTCTTAATTTATATTCACTCCTTGACTCGAAGAAAAGAATAACTTTTGAAACAACTGGCTCAAGAACACTAAAATATTATCCAAAAGAAGATATTTTATATATCTTTCAGAATTTTGGGAACTGATTTCTGAATCAAATTAATTTGGACTATAAGTGGGGAAGCGGGAAGATGAATCGAGACGTATTGTGGTGAGATTTGGGCGTATTAGTTCAGTATTGCGATCGGAATTATCAGATTCTTGAAGGATTATCTAAATTTCTAGTAGCTACTTGAGCTTAATTTCATGAAAGTAAGTTATCGTTGAGTACCTAAAACTTAATTCGCATAGATATTAATATTGGATGTTTAATTATGTTTGTATAAATAAGGATAATAGCATTTTATTTTGAGTTTACAAATTCTGTACAGCTTGTCCGGTATAGAACGGAGCAAAAATAGTTTGGCAAGAATCTTGTTTTTAAGGCTATCTTATGGTTATAACCGTGCTTATAGGTTATCTATATAAATATAAATAAAATGCTGTTCGATGGTAAGCGCATCACTTAAGAACGACTGACCGATTTCGCTATTTTTTGTTTTAAAATGTTCGTTTTAGTCCGACTTTGGTTTATTTGGAAAGAAAAATGGAAAAGTTTCCCGAAATTTTTTCAAATTCTGGAATAACTGAACATACTTTTTTCTATGGGATTTTTGTATGAACTATTGAAATTTAGACAGGCCACCGTCTGTCAGGTCAGCTAGTATTAAAAAAAATACAGACACGTTTTTGTTCAAGCTGAGAATTAATAGTTTAGTAGACACGTATTGGTTCTGTTTGAGGATCGAACTAATTTTGGCAATAGCTGTGAGCTTTGCCAAATTGTGTAGGTAGTTGTTACTATGCCAAATTAGGAGCAAAGCCGATAACATTATCTGGTACGACTGTTTCAAACACATGATGTTACTTCTAAATCTATCTGTAGCATCCTTATCAGCATTTCAGACAAACGACGTTATTTTTTAAGGTGTACTCATGGTGTTATAAATGAAAAATATCGTATAACTATGGACTGCCTTGCAAAGTATACAAATATTGCAACAGTAATAGGTGTACAGGTTATACCGTTATTTGTAATTTAAATCTTTAGCAATAAAATGAAACAAGTTGAATATAATGGAAATTAAATTTAGCCAATCAATCAGTCCAGTACAGCTGCCTCAACGAAAGATTGCCACAGAGGGCGGTCCTGTACTGCCGCCATTCCGTAGATTTTTGCAACCTGCACAAGATCATCGGTCCATTTTGTAGGAGAGCCAAGCTAAACATTTAAAGCATAGATGTTTTAGGTTTCTGGGGCTATATAGTCTTTGCATGTTGTGTCTGAACACGCGCCAGTGATTTCGGAGTAAGTATTCCAAATATGGAGTATCTGTATTTGTTCTGTACAGTGCGCCAAGTATGCTATTGGTATAGCTAAACAATTGAGTACATAAGATTCAAAATTGCTCACAAACCATTTCTGACATTGACAAACGCAATTAATCCGTTGGTATGGGGCATTAAGAGAACGGATTAATTGTCCGAATCTTCAAGTTGGATCGATTCGTCATCCCAAGATGTCGACGGATTTAATTAATTCGGCTTTCATTGTCTAAAGGCCGGGGTTCAGTGCTGGGTCCGTTTTTGTCCGAGCTCGTGTTACTTTTTGAAACTGTTGGGGTTGGCTATGTCAATGGCGGTGAGATTGTGCTTATGGAACTTAATGCCCCGATGGGCGTTTGTTTTTTCTTTTTATAGCTGCTAACTACCATGAACGGATTATGCAATAGAATACGGTCACAAATGTAATACAAAATTTGATTCATAAATCTGTTGCACTCATTAGACATGTACCCAATGTGCCATAATGGTGCAACACGGCTGATGGCTAAAAAGCATCATTGTCATCATTGGTTCGTGTACTGTGTCTTGTCATGAGATATTGATGCTCATTTTTGCAATAAAATTATCCTCTTGTTTCAATGTATTTTTACTGTTATAACAAGAGGATATTTTTATTGCAAGCCCTTAGACCGGTTCCACCAGATAGATGATAAGCAGAATGGACTTGACGAATAGGGAAGAATTCAAAAGTGTCTGCTAAAATAGGTGGACAAGAACTTATCCGCAAGTGCTGCAATGGGCCATAAATTGGTCGGAGTTTTTTTTCTTATCTGTTATATCTAGATATTATTAATAGAACCTTCACGATAGACTTACCACGCCTTCGACAGTCAGCTCCGCTTCCAAACTTGCTGAATCGCTAATCGATTCTCTTCGGGTATGAGCTATTCTCGCGAATCTCGTGTCGACACGAGAGTGTAAGATGTGAATATTGCTGACAATACTGATTTGTTGCAAGTCTGACGATCGAACTAGACAACGAAAATTAGCTGTTGTGTATTGAGATAATCCAATAAGCACTATTTACAAAATGATGAACAACTAGTTTCCGTCAGCAGCTTCACTCGCGTAACATCTTCTTAAATTTATAACCTATGCTACTCAGAGATAATATGGCATTCTAATCGTGAATTTTTTTTTTAAATCGGTCCCGTTTGGTTTTGAGTTTTATTCATTACAAACAAAACTTCAAAACTTTTGTTCTTTATAATATCGGTGTAGATAGTAATATATTCGCAGGGAGGCTGGTAGGATATTACTCGACCTAGACTATGAAGCTTATCTGTTTTGTATTAAAATGCCTGATCTCTCTCCGGTCGTGTCGGATTGCCGTTCCATTGGACTATGAGAGTGAGGCAAGAGAGAGTGCACCTGTGTCTGCGCACACATTTGTGCTCTATAATATCTCCCGCGCAGAAGGCTAGTCTCCGTTGAGGTTGGCCGCCGTGGCCGAAATACGGTCTGGAGGACTATATTAAAATGATACGCTGGATTTACAACCAATAAAATGATGATTTTCGCAGCGTGGCTGGTAGCAACTGGGTGAGAGTTTCCGTGCATCTAGTTGAATGGCATAAGGTTGGAGAAGCCTATTTCCAGCAATGGACTGCTAAAGGCTGATGATAATGACGACGAAACTATCTGCCAAATTAATTAACTGAAACCTCAGGTAACGGTACTGTTAACTACTACAATAATAATAGTCTTCAAGACCGAATTTCGGTCAAATATTATAGTGCACAAGTGTGTGCGCAGACACAGGTGCACTCTCTCTTCCTCTCATAGTCCGATGGGACGGCAATCAGAGACAACCGGAGAGTCTCCGATCTTATGGTATAAGTAGTAGGTCCACGTGCCTCAAAGAGAGAAAATTTATGATGGCAACATCATAAATTTTCTCATTGTTTCACTCAAAACTTATTAACAATAAAATCTATTAATAGTCACAGTTGCACAAGCAAATGCTACTTTTAAACAATAACATAGCTCCGAAGTCCCCAAATTGGTTCCTGATGTCACCCAGTTGTTTTCCCCCAAATGTTTGATGTTCCTTCGTCGTCTGCGGAAAATTAATTGAACAAAGTTAATTGGTCGACACTTCCTATTGTTTAAAGTGATATTTTATCATCCGGCGTAATCTTTAGATGTTTTATTTTTACAAGTTTCTCTTTGGACAAAGACAAATGAGCGAGATGGATTGTTTTTAAATTTATTTGTTTTTATGAATTTTTTGGGGGCCTGTTTTGTTATTTTGGATTGTAAGTAAAAATGCTTAAGTATTTATTTTTTTCGTCTATCAATTTTTCAGGGTTCCGTAGTAAACAAGAAATCCTTATAGTTTCGCCATATCCGTCTGTCTATCTGTCCGTTTGTCCACGACTTAGCTCAGAGACTTTTTATACCAGAAAGCTGTAATTTAGCATAGGTATACATATTAATACATACATATTAATCACGCTGACAAAGTGGTAAAATAAAATTATGAAAAAAATATATTTTAGGGTACCTCCCCTATACGTAAAGTTGGGGTGTTTTTTTTTTCTCATCTATTCCATAGTGTGGTATTTCGTTGGAAAGGTCGTTCAAAAATATTGTGAGTTTGTGAAAACCATTTTTGGATTCAGCGACACGTTTGTGAAATATTAAGCTTTAAAGTGCTAATTTTTGTTAGAGTCAAGTCCCCCCACCCTTGCCAGCTAAATGGTTGGTTTTGGATATGTAATAAATTCACGACAGTAGTATATTTACTGAAATTAAAAGGAAACTATGTAGGCTTTACAGGTTAATGAGTATTGATCGACCAACTTACAATTGCGGTTTCAAAAACGTGTTCTCCCATACATTCTGTATGGGAGAACAAGTTTTTCAACTACAAAGTTAAGTTTGTTCTTGCGATAAATTCATCCCAACTACGGAACCCTTAATTGTGCGTGGTCCGACACGCAATTGGCCAGTTTTTAAATAGAACTTCTATCATACCAGTTTAAATATAGATAGGGACAGAATACAGATATTATAACCATCAGTTTTCAGAGGTCGTAAATCGGTCACCTTTCATATTTGATCTTCCAAAAAAGGTTTTTTCCTAAACTTTACTTTGAAAGGTTATAAATGGAATAGCTTAATAAAAATACCTTTACGACGATGAACAGTACGTTACACCTACACGACAATAACAACGAAATAGTCCTTGTATTTCGGCAATAACTCTCCCAGTGCAAACATTTCTATTTCAATAATATACTGCGCTTGGTATACACAGCGATACAACAAATTGACCGAGAGGGGCTGCGACGCGTAGATAGTGGAGCACACTACGAAATGGTGCGAGGTATGGGAGGTAAGCGGGTTTGGAACGACGTCAAAAAGGAACGTATTTGAAAATGTAAAGCCTGAGAGGCTGTCCCTTGTATTTTTAATATTTTAAAGGTGAAATTGAGTCTGCTGTGAATGTTTGCAAAGCCGAATGAAAAACAAGAGTTTGATGAAAATTGGCTAAGAATAAACATGGTATTTGAAAACGGTTGTAACATACTAGAGATAAGTTTACAAAAAAAAAGTCTACAAGTCAAAAGAACACAACTAGCGTTAACTTTACCATTGATATTAGCTAACTTTACCATTGATATATAACTTGAATAATATAAACTGTCCGAATTACTTTTTTACATAAAGTTTCAGATCACTGCGACTCCCGTTACAGGAACTGAACTTTCTAGATGTAAATAAAAGTAGCCATAGAACCTAAATAGTTTGATTTGAAACAAACTTGAGTTCTTGCACAGAATATTTTTTTAAGATATTCAATTAAAATACACAAATAACTGAAAAGTTCTCAGTCGATGTCGAAGGCAATAATGTAAATTAATTTATAAAAAGTTTACAGGAGTCCTAATACTTATGCCCCACAAAACCGTTTCACGGTATTTCTGTGGGAACAGACCATTACTGTTGTTTTTTTAACTTAAACATTTGAGATTGGACATCAGCGAAAAGATCATGTACGAATCAGATAGACAGTAATACAGGAAATTTACCAGAAAGCTGCAATACGTTGATAGCAAAGCCCTTCGACGTGTGGTACAAGTATTGAAGATAAGCGACAAATGTCACTTGATTGGATTAAACGCAATTTCTTATGATTCACACCACACCATTTGCAAGACATGTGAGTTGCATTGTCTTTTAATCATGAGTTATAATTCTCAAAAACGACATTGGAATATTGCAGTGATTAAAAAAAAGTAACCATAGAGCCATTGGTGAAGTACATAGCTACCCTGTCTACTGCACCTACGTTTTAAAATCAACTGCTGGTATATGTACAATTATTTATTAATTGGTGTTTGAGTGTATTTTCGGAATTTCACGTTTAGGATTCCTAATCCACACTTCAGGACTGAGACAGAACGAATTTCTAAGTTTCGCCTATAATAATAAAATAATAATACCACCCTTTTATTGCCCACAACCTCGCGCATAAGAGGTAAGGCCTTAACCACTGGGCCATCACAACATACCTAATAAAAAAATGGTGTTTGAGTCTTTTTAATACTTTGTCATTATAAGAGATAGTTCTAAACCCAACTCCTTAACAGCTAACCTCCTAATACTTGTACCCCACAATTTGCGGGTAGTGTGGGATGCGGGCTCTCTGTTACGTTGCGATATAGACGAGCGCTGGCACAGAAATGTAGCTTGCTTCTGACGTAGTATCCGCTTCCTTCATACACCCCTTATGTACCGTGATAAATAATTTTCGAGCTGTCGCTTTTGGTTTTCAATTTAAATTATACTACTGTTCATAGTGTTCGCACATTTGGTTCGTGTCGATATTGTGTGATTTATAGAGACTGTATAATATTGTTTTGACTGCCCCGTTGGTCTCGTGGTCGCAAGCGCGACTGCTGAGCGTGGGGTCCTGGGTTCGATTCCCGGGTCGGGCAAAGTGTTATTGGGTTTTTCCATTAGGAATTTCTTAGTAACAGCCCGGAGTTTGGAAGTTGGCGGTGTGATACCCCCGTGCCTCGGAAAGCACGTTAAGCCGTTGATCCTGCGCCAGATCTCTCTCCGGTCGTGTCGGATTGCCGTCCCATCGGACTATGAGAGTGAGGGAAGAGAGAGTGCACCTGTGTCTGCGCACACACTTGTGCACTATAATATCTCCCGCACCGAAGGCTAGTCTCCTTTGAGATTGGCCGCCGTGGCCGAAATACGGTCTGGAAGACTATATAATATTGTATGCAACCACGGTGGATTTAAGTGTCAGTAATGGCCGAAGTTTTTGCTGGTTTTTTGTTTCTATCCAAGTTTTAGTGCAAACGTAGATGAATTACATTTTCAACGTAATATTGTATGGGACTGGGTTTTTGTACTAGAGGTATTAAACGAAAACCTAGGCTGGGCTAGACTAAGCATGACTCAGTCCTGGTGTCAGAGTTTTAAAGCCACCCATGGGCCTCTGACTTGACTTCAAATGTCGTCCAGAAATATCTCTCAGGCAGGCCGGTTTCCTCACGATGTGATGATTCAGTTAAAAAGCAATAATGTTGTTAGTGTTATTTGAATCTTTTAATTATCTAAGGTGACCACAAAACATTTGAATTAGTCATACTGCACCACCGCACACTCGCCGCACCACCGCCGCACTTTTTATGTTCGTTGATCCATTATTTTAAAGTGTGTCATAGCCCTTTTTTATTTGTTTTTATATTGGCACCTTGCAGCTATTTCCTAATAGATAATTAGTCATTATTTAATCGTGCTTTTGTATGTTGTACTGTTTTTTGTGTGCACTAAATAAACGATTTATCTATCTATCATAGTTTGATAGCCATTATTGCACCAACTTTCTTCAAACCACATAGTATTATTGTGGCTTATTTATCTTAAAACAATCTAAACCAACACGAATGGTAGTACACACTAAAACTGACACAAGATAAAAGTCCCGCGATATTTCTAATACCATAAAATAAAACAGTACGACAGTTGACGACTTTGCACGATTCTTTCACAATTTCCTAGTTTTTATGTTACCCTAATACATTTCATTCTTTTCACCAGATATTATGTGTCTAAAATATAAAAAAATCATACGTTTTATCTGCTCAAACAAGTGTTGAACTGACGAATGTACGTGAGACCAATACTGAGGTTTGAGTAAAGTATTCTTACAGCGTTTCGATTAGACTAGGCAGAATTGTGCTCGATTCGCAATTTATATTCTGTCTGCTGACTGAATTGTTGAGCTATGTTTGATTTTGTTGAGTTTTATCAATAGTATTGGTGGAGATACCTTCATTTTATGTTTGGGGATTTTTTGTTTAGGATGAGGAAAAGCATCGTTCGTTATTGTTTCTGGTAATTTTGATTGGACATCGTTTAATTCGTGATTCATCATCATTCATTTAGTTAGGCTCGTGTTTGACCATCGCACCTTTAAAAAACATTGCACCATCGGTTAAGATTATCTATTATTATTTTCAAGAACAGTGAAAAAAATGTGAACCATTTTTTTCCATTAAGAAGTACTGATGCGATAACAATAATGAAATAATTATTGCAATCGGATCAGTACTTCCAGAGATTACTACTAAATTAAAGTGATAGAGAACTACACAAATGATAAATGATTTATGGTAAATTTGGCTTTCATACGGACAAGGCCGTGGGCATAATCTAGTGCCCATTAAAATTACTGTTTACTATTCAATAGTTACAACCATTGATAAAGATCTATGTTACAATATAATTTACACACATTCAAAGGTCTAACTAGATTGGATACATACTAACAGTAATGTAACCACAGAATTGTTTTGTTAGACTTCGTAGTGTTTGTCTACGAGCCGTAGCAACGTAGCAACGTAGCACCGTAGCAACGTAGCACCGTAGCCCGTAGCACACATAGGTTCTCATTATTATCGCGTATCTAAGAGAAACTGGAATGTAGCTTTTAGTTTCAAAAGTTTTGAAACTAGAAAGTTTAAGTTGATAACAAGGGCTAGGAGTGAGCTATCGATTTAATTTTCCTATCGACGGTATAATGGCTTGGATTTTGAAATATTCATAGGACGGTAATTTTATGGTTATAATTATTATACCAGGTATAATATTCGTTTGCCATAAAGCTAAATTATAATGTCTATCAATAAAAGATACCTTTCGTGGTATTGAATCGTCGATATGGTATCGATATGGTATTGAATTGAATTATAATCTTTCGTTTCAGAAATAATGTATAGTTAGTTATGATCAGGTTCTATGTTGTAGGGTTTGGTTTCCGCACTTATTCTGTCAGGTGGACCATTGTGCGTGGGCCATAGCGGTCCTTTGGTGGTTATTCCAACCAGCCCACCTCCCTCCAGAAGATGATCTCCTGGTCTGATCAGAACATCTGTGTAGGATCTGGGTGACCCGAGGGTTTCTGTTCTAATCTGGGTGACGCCCGTGCATTCAAAGAGCATGTGCACAACGGTCTCCTCAGCCACCATGCACGCCCTGCACAGAGGACTATCCGGTATGTGGAAGTATTTGTTTAGCGAGCAGAGTCCCGTGATGGTCCCCGTCACCAGGTGCAGGTCGTTCCTGTCCAGGCGTAATAAACCTGCCTGGTTAGCCTACTATCCATGTTTGGCCTGGTTAGCCTGTTATGATTAGGTTTAAGTCTAGCAGTTTCCAACTGATGCTATTCCAATAATGATTATGTTTAATTGAATATATGAGTTTTAAATAATTATTGATTTATTTTTCCAGCTATTTTGGTTTGGTACTCACTCCCATTTTTAGATTAAATCATTGGTCAAGTATCAGGGATCAAATCTTTTATTTTTTTCCAACTTTTCTGGGACTTTTTTATTCTGTCTCTAAATTAAGCAAGTGTAAGTCCCCAACATACCGCTATAAGTAACGGATACAGTAGAACACATCATTAATCTCTTCGAAAGCGGGAAAGTGCGCCTGAAATCTGTCAGACCCTATTAAACTTGTGAAGGCTTCGACGGGAGTAGTTATAATTATCTTAATGTTTTTTCAGGGGTCGGGTAATTGAAATTGGGTCACGAATGTCTAGGAATGGTAGTTCATTAGTTATGCTGATAGGCTATGGAAGCTACTGAACATTAAGATTAGGTCTCTCAAGTGTGGGTGCCTCACTAAAACACTATAGTTTCTGTTATTCATGTTGGGTAGATTTTCATCTGAAACCTATACAATGTCGCCCATGCGCATGTGACCGCCCGTAATATTCTGAATATTCATGAAAAAATGTCGAAAATAAACTTCAAAAGGGGGGATCTATCTATAACATTTTTCATGTTATTCAATTTTTTATTTTTATAATTTTTAGTAGAAATGTTAATTAACCTGTTAAAATAACTCATAAGCTTTTGGAAATAATAAACAGAATCCAAATCGACCCATAAACTTCGGAGATGTGTCAAAAAATAGAAAGCAAGTCTACAAACTACTTAAAAAATTAAAAATTGAATAACATGAAAAATGTTATAGATAGACCCCCCCTTTTGAAGTTTATTTTCGACATTTTTTCATGAATATTCAGAATATTACGGGCGGTCACATGCGCATGGGCGACATGTATACATAAGCCTGCTGTATAGTAGAAAGCAGTAAGGAGTATGAATTAACTCTATCCCAAGAAGCTTTCTTCTGCCATCTTTGATGATATTAATTCCAAATTATTTAAAAATAAAATCCATTTATTTCAGGTTCTCCCATATTACAATCACAAGTTACGAAACACGAAAAAATACGGAAAACGGAATTTTGGATTAAAATAATAACATAAATTAATAAAACAGCAAATATCACCTCACTCGTTAACATGCCTACTGCAACACTTCCTAATATAAGGGCAGTCCAAACGTCCAGCAATCATCACTAGGACAGCATTGGAGCTGACCCACACCCTGCGCACCAAGGACGCGCACCGCTTGCGCATTTTGGTGTGAAAACAGTCGGTGCGTGCTTCCGCAAACATGCCCGAGACAATGCAGAAGCGGTGCAGCCCCAATACCGTTGTTGTACTGGACGCGGAGGGCACTGTAACTCGCCTGTGTAGCTAGCCCACAGGCTACACGTGTACAAAGAAGTGCAGTATGCTTTAAAAAGAATCATAAAGTGTGATTATTTGAATAACCATTTCTCCTTGAAGACACAAAAAAACTATATAACCTGTGCCATTGATATTGGTTGCAAGAACTATCATGATATTTTTGAGTTACCGTTGTATCGCCAGAATCTACTTCTCGACAGAAGCCTTTGTAGGCTAAGGCTATACTAGCCATATACTATCACGAGTTAGGCCTCTGATATTATATAACTGGTACAAAATGTAGCCTCATTGTGTGTACGACGCCGACTCGAGCCGAACGCCTAACGACTCGTTCACTAATTAATAACCGCACTTTGATATTTGATTCCTCACTGTTGTGAACAAAACTGAGTAAATACACTTTGTAGTACCTAGCTGTTGTATTAATGTATCATAATTATTAGGGAATTCCTCATTTCGAAATGTTTAATTAAATCAAGAAATAGAACGAACATTTATTCAAAGTTGGTGTTTTTAAACCCGGCTTAAAAAGAGGGGTGTTCTTTTTTTGTTTCTTTAACAAAAAAAAAATATTGCCCCACACTAG
This sequence comes from Xanthia icteritia, assembly GCA_949128155.2. Taxonomy (NCBI): domain Eukaryota; kingdom Metazoa; phylum Arthropoda; class Insecta; order Lepidoptera; family Noctuidae; genus Xanthia; species Xanthia icteritia. The sequence goes on from OX421945.2 coordinate 18,351,977, forward strand.
GAATTTCTCCTGTATCGTGGGTGCGTTTACAAACATTTAAACTCACATACACAAACAGCCAGACCCGGAACAACTAATTAGGTAGGTCATATTTGTTCCGTGCGGGAATCGAACCCGCGAGACGCAGCACAGCAGTCAATCGCTTAACCACTGCGCCAACCATGCCGTCAAAGTTCTAAGTTTAACGTGTGTATCTGTGTATCTTTCTGTCTGTCTGCACCATCGCAGCTCCCAAACGGATGAGCTGATTGAGTTTTTGATTTTTGTTTGAAAGATAATCAATGATATTAGAAGAGCATAGCAACCTTGAACTGATGATGCAGCATCACCTGGAATTTGTAGTATACTCAACTCCCTTACCAACTTACAGCACAGGTATCGTGTTTGGGCTCATTGGAATGATTGCAATGAATAGGTTATAGATAGATGGGATGATTGAACAGGGTCCGGTGATGGTATAGGAAACAGAAGTGAGGAAATGTTTGTGTCAATGCTTTTTTTTTTTTTTATGCTTGCTTTAAGTAAAGTTCACAGTTCACATTTACCCATTTGCCAAAAAACATAATTCTTATTCTTTATTGTACAATTTATTAAATTAAAGAGACTTTGTTATAATATTACAAAGACAGATTATGTACAATGGCGAGCTTAGCCTAGAATTGGGCTTTTTAACAGCAAACCTCAGTGCGAATAAAATAAATAAGATTTTTTCTCTAAGGAACATATTTATTTTAGAAACTCCATTGGCTTCCTTGGACAGTTCAGAAAGGTTTCTTGAATTTAGAAATACCTATTTTTTGTCTTACTTTTAAGTCCAAGGTTTTAAAAACTGGCCACGATTTAAAAACCTGACGCGTGCATTTACGCATAATTGATTCAAGGTCTAAAACTGAAAATATCACTGATAGTCAACTTACATCCCAATCTGCTTTGTCTAGAAGCATGCTATTTTGCATTAGAGTTCTTTATTTAACGAAGGTGTCCTCACCTTCGTTAAATAAAGAACTCTAAAGAACTAAGGAACATATTTTGAAAATTCACCCCCTAAAGGGATCAAATAGGGGATGAAAAGTTGTATTGAAGTTCGTCATTTTTGCCGATGGAGAATCCCACCGGGCATGTATTTCTATAACTTTTAATAACAAAAAAATACCTACCTCTATCACAAAAACTTCCCACTCCACAGTTGCGATTATTTAATGTAACTATATTGTTTACGGGCCGTTTACGGCCCCGGCTCATTAAGCACGGCGTAATTACCGCTTCCAAGTAATAAAAGTGTACACTGTTGTACCTTGTGCTGGTGATCAAGCATTAAGTTAGATTTGTTTGTGCTTAGTTGCTGTAGCATATGCAGTTAGGAACTTATCGTGGGTTAAGTAAAGCCCTGTTTATATCGTTGTAGTGTTATAGAAAGTGCATTGTAAAGTTCTAATAAATGATTTACTGCGGCAGTAGGCTGGTCAAACTTGACAAACGCCTTCTTACTAATTTGAATACTTAGTAGTTGAATTTCGGAATTTGATCGAATTAAGGTTTTAGAAAGATATGAGGATCAATCCGCAATAATATCCGAACAAAAATAAAATAAAAGGCATTATGTCGTCCACCAACACGCAATGAGCACACGTGATAGATTATAACCCATCACTTTCAAAAACTGACCAGAATCACAGCAGAGAGAACATTTTCGGAAAACTACGATGCATAGATGTCTGTTCATGAAATGTACTGACAACGACCATAAGGGTGCTTGTATAAATACTCGGTAAAGCAAGAAGGTACCAATCAGTGTGAATAAAATAGCCCCGTAGTTACATAAGCGCTCACACAAAGAAACAGGAAAAACATTGTAACCGTTTCTTTCCGTAGATCAACCTGCAGCGAACAGTACCGGAAAACCCGCTGCTTTATGCAGGTACCCTAAGATTTTATTCTGTTACAAAAGTATTCCAAGACTATTTCAAGACACTATACGGTAAATGTACAATTTACCCGGCTATTAGAACGTGAGATAATTAATTTGGAGCAAGGAGTATGTGTAGACGGTAATTAGTTCTTAGTTCAGAAAGGTGAAGCTGCAGAAGTAAAGCATTTAAAGTTGAAACTATTAATGGGTATCTTCAACCGGGGAATGTGAGATAAGGTTAAGCCCGGTTTCCACCGCGAGCGGAACGGACCCATTAAGGACTCCGTTTAGCTCGCAAGAGTAAACTGCATACTTGTATTTCTACCAACAAATAGTCGCAAAGTATGCAGTTTTTTGATTTTTGATTAAAGTCTAATATAACAGACATCGGGGAAGGAAAATATCGTGAGCAAACTTGAAATTATAATTAATATAAATCTGAAATCGCCAATCCGCCTTGATGTGGTTATCAATGCTCATGCCTTCTCTGTATGAGAAGAGGCGCTTGCCCTGCAGAGTGACATTAATAGGCTGGTTTTATCATGTCTGTGACTGTGTTTTACAGTTAGGTATGCCCCGGCCGCATGTGACAGAGCAATGCATGCCGAAGCTTCGTATGTTTTGCTCGCTAAAAAGCTTTAGTACAGCCAAGGCCTAAACTGTTTGTTCTACATATGATACAAAAAAACCTCACACGCGCTTTTCCTGTGAGTAAGCTGAAACACAACGCCACAAGAGAGGCCCCTAGACAGGTGGTAATCACTTCCAAAGTGTTTCGTTTTTCTACATCGACTTTGAACAGGATTGACGTAATTTTTTCGGTAGCTTACGTCAATCCAATACGATTTTAACTTTTCCGTCATTGTTATCGGTGATTGAATGTCATTTTGTCCAGGCCTTCTGCTCCTTGCTCTTCTATGTTCATTTTTATTATCTGCTCATACAAGTGGTATATTTATAGGGGTACCTAATCAGTGGCCATCAGGCTCTACTTATAGCTGGCAAGTATACCTACGCAGTCTTACACTGTTTGTACATCGCACCGTGAACGGGACGTCAACCTGAAACGAGATTACACGTCCATAGTAAATGTACTGTCGCTACTTCGGCGTCATCATCTCATCTTTGCAGAGTGCGGTGGAAAAACGGCCTCAGGTTAAATGAGGAATAAAAATCTGCAGATTTCTTTCATATTTCGGATGTGGTCCCACACTAAAAGTTGTTTATTTTCATGAGTACTACACTCCTTTTTTTTTTTTTTGGTGCGAAATTATCAAATAATTTCTCCCGCTCTGGGCGGAGCGAGAGGGTGTGTCAGACTCTTACTGACTAAAACCCACCCGTGTTCCTTCAGTTGCCTGTACGTTGCCAGGGGCCACGGTATCCCTTTCAGACTTTCCCGCAAGTACTACACTCCCTTAAAGTATGTCTGTCTTAAAACGTAACAGCTTGTATATGATTGCTGTTACTAGATATTCCAGTGAAAGCCATAACCTAATTATTAATCTGCTTACATCTGTCCCAATATTCGTATTCAATCAAATTCTTCACTAATAACCAAACCCACAAAAGAAAAATATTCCACACACTAGTCTAAGCTTTAATCCTCAAACATATTTCCAACACTCCCAAAAATTCGGGTTAAAAGCATACCCCCCGCACCCCGCACCATGCACCGCTTATCCCCCCCTCCTCCCACACCCCCCCGCATTAGCATAAGAATATGAGCTGCTACGTCATTTTTCTCGAACAGTTTTCGTTGTGACACCATCATTCAACGTCTGGTGGTTTCAGGGGGGGGTGGGGATTATATTTAAGTGGTTAGTTGAGGGTAGGTTGTAAATTGGCGGGGATTGATGAATTAGTAGCAGGTGGTAACAATGCCATGGCACTTAACCCATTGTAATCAACAGTAAGGAGAATATGAATAAGGAGAACGAATTTATGATCAATTAGTAAGTTACACTTCATAAAATGAAACCAGGTGAGGCAGCAACCAGGTTGATAACTACGTGTACATATAAATAGCTTATTTTGAGGTTTATAGGAATCAATTTAACCTAGCTCGCGATACTTACCTATGGTTGAAATATTATAGAGAAATTAGCAAATTATAATTATTGTAAAATGTTGCCCTTGACTAACTTATTATGAAATCTGCTATTTGACATTAAACTTCATTTAAACAATTCATAATTTGTGGACCATTTTACGAATCTCCATACAAAACTGTCAAACAGATGAATTGCGTAATATGGATTGAATGCAATAGTATTATGAATTGTCAGTTTGTGACCTTTATACGATTTTTAATATGATTCATAATATTATGATATCATATTATGATTTTGCCAAAGCGGCCGTTTTAGTCCCCCAGGTTGTGGTGTAGATTGATAGACTCACTCGCCAACTTTTACAGAGATTACAAAAAACTATTGGTGTAATGTGGGAATATGCTGTAGGAAGGCCTCGGTCTAACCCTTAGGAGAATACAGCCATGATGTTATGGTTCCCCCGCACTCTCTCCGCACTCGACGCTCTCTTGGTAAGGGCCGGTAAGGGTCTTATCACGCGATTGTCCAACGCGCTCGCTACGTGTTCGCCGCGTTTGCATAACAAGAGCGATTGACGTGAATGTACAAGAGAGAGCGAGACAAGCGAGTGTAAAATATTGTGATATCGCGGCGTATACGTCGCGTAGTCACGGTTAACTCGCTTCGTACCCGCGGAGAGCACATTCACATAGCACCTTGCTGGAAATACGCTGGGAAATCGTCAGTGTGATAACGCTCTAAACCTGACTGACGTGTTCGCGGACAAATTTAAGACGATCATGTCAGTATGTCTGGAGTTATGTGAGATCAGTGTATCAATTTTGTATTTCTTTCTTTAACGGACGTTTACTTTTAAGTAAAATATGTAAATATCTAGCATTGAGATTTTTATAGGTGTCAGTAACCAAATATTTTCTAAGGACCCTATTTATTTTCTCAGATTCCATTTTTACTATCCAGTAGAAGAATGTAATACCTATGAGATTTAAATAGTGAAGATCAAACAAAACTAAATACAAAAAAAGTCCACACACAAACGAAAAACAATAACAACTTACGATTCAAACCAATAAACGTTTATCTATGTCTAAGCAAACCAAAAAAATAACACATTTCTATCATAACATCACAAGGCACTTATAAATTTCCCGAAGAAACGTCTTTCGATAGACAATAAACATGAGAATAGGAATCAATTCCACCAAAGATTTGTTTTGCAATAGCTCTCAGAATCGAAAGCGGATCATAATATGAAATTGATTGAACATCGATCAGAAATGCTGTGGTATGGAGTTTGTCAGGAAACAATAGTTTAGAATCAATGAAATAATGTTAGTTTTATTTATAGAATGGAAATGAAAATATCTAGGGACTTTAAATATTGAATCGAGAAAATGTAACACCCTGAATCAAGAATAGGGATTAAAAGATATTGGTAAAAATCGTGCCAAGGCCACGTCTGACTTTTTGGATTCATGTGCGTATTGTATAATTATCACTTGCTTCAAAAACGGTGAAGGAAATCATCGTGAGGAAACCGGCATACCTGAGAGATATTTCTCTCAGGCATGTGAAGCCAAGTCAGAGCCCCATGCGCGGCATAAAAACTCTGACACCAGGTTTGTCACTAACCACACGAAAATGAAGAAGAGTTAAAATTGTGTCTTAAATTAAAAAGTCAGACCCAAGAAAAGATGGCGGAATACCTTAAATGGCTTTCTTATGACTTAACAAGAAGAAACACAACATCGATAAAAAATGGAATAGCAATGGAATAGAATGGCCTTCGTTCAGGTGTGGGACAGATCAGTATAAATAAAAATAAAAAACATTAGGCTGTTAAATATTGGTAATATTTTGAAGGGAACAAGACAGTTTCAAGTTATTGACATAATTATATCTCGGGAAATATTCATTTCTCAAAAGCCCCGTGAACGTGACCTTTGTGAACCTAGAACAACCTCACTCAAACGATAATTAAAATACTCAACGAAAAACATTAAAAAGATACTAGACAACACAAAATTACAAGTATGCTGTCATAATTTATCATGTTGAAATGATGTTCTGAAAAGGAGGCTTTGTTTGTAATATCATCCTTGACGGCTTATCTCTAAACATTCCTTCAGTCAGGTATCACAAAAATGCTAGTGAAACTTGAGAAACCGAGAAGGTAATGAATTATTCATGTTCTTCTCTGAATTATTATGTACAAGCGTATGTACTGATGTGATTTTACAGAGATGTGACGTGGAGAACTCGGGTGTTCTCCATCTTGGGAATATACGGGTGGCTTAGAATGTGTGGGCACGCCTGTAATTATGCATAGAGAAAAGTGATGGTTTATTAAAAAAATATGTGGGAGCATTTTCACGAGTATTTATTTTATTTATTTATTTATTTATTTAGGATCTCCAACAAAAGATGTACACAATACATGACACATAATTAAAGGGCAACATCGGTTATGAAGTAGGTGTACTCCTTCACTTATAGGAGGCCACAGCATGCACAATAACGTTAAAAACTAAGCTAACAAAGTTAAAACATTAATAATCGGTAACGGAAAATAAAATAATTTTTAAAGGACATTAAACAAGAAAATACAACATTTTGAGATACTTAAATTAAATTAAATCTAATAAACACTTATTATATTTGGACAGAGACTCGCATATGTCTAAGTTTGTAGTTTTAGATAACATGTTATATTGCCTACAAAGTCTTGGCACAGCGGCGTAATGACCGAGGTTAGTTTTTGAGCCCGGAATGTAAAATAAGTTGTATGTGTTATGCCTGGGAATCCGAGTCGGAATTTTAATCTCTAATGAGCTCAAAAGTTCACTACAATCTATCGTTCCACTCAATATCTTGTGAAGGATGATACAGTCCATTTTCTTCCTACGACTGGCTAATGTATCCATGTTATAGTATTTCAACCGGTCAGTGTAGCTAGTGAGTCGATTAGCCAAGTGATCTCCGTAGCACAGATGGTAAAGGAACCGCTTTTGGACACTCTCTAATCGCTTGGAGTAAACCTCGTAGTGCGGATTCCATACCACGGAACTATATTCAAGGATTGGACGGACTAAAGAGTTGAAAAGTTTTATCTTTGTAGCGGACCTTCTAAATTCTCTACTATTACGCAAGATAAATCCCAGCACCTTGAAAGATCTTGAGACAATATTCAGGATGTGCACATCGAACTTAAGCGCTTGATCGAGTTGAACACCCAGGTCGCGAATGTTGCTCAGTTTCTTAACTTCAACTCCCTCTATGTAGTATTTGTTGTCAAGCACTTTTTTGTTACGAGTAAAGTGGATGTAGTGACATTTACTTATATTTAAAAGCATTTTGTTTAGTTTGCACCATTCTACAAGTCTGTTGATGTCGTCCTGTAGCATTATTGAGTCTGAGTTACTCTGAATTGGCTTCATTATCTTTAAATCGTCCGCAAACAAATAAGCACGGGAGTGTTTGAAGCACCCAGTTATGTCATTAATGAAAACGTTAAAAAGAATCGGCCCCAAATGCGATCCTTGCGGGATTCCAGAAGTTGCTAAATAGCTTTCAGAAAAATGACCGTTCACTACCACTTTTGACTCTCTCTTCTCCAGGTAAGATTTAAACCACCCTATCAACGTTCCACCCACACCCAGTTGAGCCAATTTATCAATAAGAAGACGGTGATCTACTTTATCGAATGCCTTGCTAAAATCAGTATAGACTGCGTCCACTGGAATACGATTGTCAAGGCACTTGGACAAAGCCGACGTAAAACATAGTAGGTTAGTATTAGTCGATCTTGATTTAATGAAACCATGCTGATATTCAGTGATGTGTTCTTTAAGGTACCACATCAGATGTCTGGCAACAAGTTTTTCGAATACTTTTCCAAATGTTACTAGTAGTGAGATTGGTCTATAATTAGCCACTAAATGCTTTTCTCCAGATTTAAATATGGGTATGACGAGAGCTTCTTTCCAGGTGTCTGGAAAGATACCATCGTGTAAAGATTTATTGAAGATCATTTGTAGGGGCAATACTACTGCCTTTGCACATCTTTTAATAAATATAGGAGGAATACCATCGCTACCCGCGCCTTTAGTTTCGTCCAAACCAATTAATTCACGGTACAATTCTTTGCTATCAAATTCCAAATTACACAGTGCTGCAGACACGAGACAATAACCAGTGTTAGTGAGATTTGGACTATCTGTAGGAGCGTTAAAGGTACTTGCGAAATTTTCACCAAACATGTTGCAAACATCGCTTCCACCTGATGCGATTTTGTTGTTATGAGACATTGTTGCCGGATAAGTACTGCTACCTTTTCTTTTATTTTTTATGAAAGCCCAGAATGTTTTCGGGTTTTTTGTTATATTGTTTTCAATATTAGAGATATATTTCTTGTAGCATGTAGAACTTAGAACATTGCATTCATCCCGTAATCTCTGAAAGTGCTCCCGGTCTAATGGATTCTTGTACTTTTTAAAACGAACGTGGTATTTGTACTTTTCTTTTAGAAGTCGTATAAGATCCCGTGAGTACCAAGGTGGATATTTATCGCTGGATGTTTTTTTCATAGGGATACATTCTTTAATAGTATGTCTTAATAAGTTATAAAAAACGTCTACAAAATCGTTAACAGATGAACAGTTTTTGAACTCACTTTCCCATTCTATTGCTAACAAATGACTTTGGACGTGTTCATAATCCGCTCGACGAAAGTTTGGTTTTTGCACATTTTTCGGTTCTAAAAAACGCTCTGCTAGCACTGATAGACTAAACTCGAGTGGGGGATGTAAAGGGTCCTCTTTCGATAAACAGTAATTACAGCGAGTGATGTACGTAATGGAGGTGTTAGAGAGTATTAAATCCAATATTTTAGACTTGTTGTTTAAGATATTATTGTATTGATTTAGGCCATTCAAAGTCAAGAACTCGGAGAGTATCGCATTTAAATCAGAGTTGCTGGGTTCTGGGTATAAGTATGTGGGGTCATTATTAGTGAGCCATCTAATATTAGCGAGATTAAAGTCTCCTAAAATCAAAATTTGTTCATTATCATTAAATAACTTATTAACGTTTTTGGTAAACAACTCCAGTGTATCTTTATGAATTGGTGGTGGTAGGTATACTCCGCCGACATACATTTTATTGTTAGCTTTTTTAGATGAACTGATATCAACACTTATCCATAAATCTTCAATGTCACTCTCAAAGTGGGTCAATCTACACGATTTCAAAGTTTTCAAAACAGCGATCAAAACCCCTCCGCCGGCTTTACGAGTTTTATATCTACTTGACTCACGATCGCGCCTGTAAACTACATATCTATCGTCGAACAACTCAGAATCGTAGACACCGCTGTTCAACCAAGTCTCTGTAAGCACTACAATGTCAAAATTATGTATAGATATGTTATGGTAAAAGTTAATAGTTTTGGTTTTTAAGCCTCGTACATTTTGATAATACACTTGAAGTGGACAATTGAATGTGACTAGATAATAACAATAGGAACTTGCAACTTATGACATTAGTTAATAAAATTATGCTAAGGATTTTATCTTATCTAGGCTATTAATAACAATTCTTTGTGAAGACTCTTCTTTTTTCATGAAGACTTTGCCGTCCCGGACCCAAATAAACTTAAAACCAAGTTCTTTGCCGCGGATCCGAGCAGCGGCATGGATAGCTTTATTTGCAGCAGAAAGATGTTCCGTGACGTAAATGGGTTGAGGTCTCTCCGCGGCGATACCCAGGTGACTAGTGTTTAATTTCTCTTGGTTGTTGTTTCTATTGTATTTCATTGAAGCGGCAAGGAAACTGTCACGCAGACGTGGACTACCGAATTTAACGAGAATAGAACGGGGCCTGGTGCTTTGTGTGTCTTTCTTAGCAATTCTTGTACAGTGTAGTATGTCGGGGTCTTTAATATCACAACTAATCACCTTACCCAGTTGCAGCACGGTGGTAACTAGATTTTCAGCCTTGTTTTCTGGTACACACTGAAGCTCGATGTTAGTGGACCTGGAATTTTGTTCTACCAAGTTTAAACGCTGACTAAGTTGTTGCATGGCATCCCGGAAGCCACAGTTGTCTTTTTCAAGCTTCTGTATCTTATCAGATTTATCTTCCAGCATGGCCTTCATCTCTTCGTACTTCTCGTTATAGAAAGAAAGTGACTCGTTGAAACCTGCGACCAACTCGTTAATTTGTTTGAACTGATCGGATACTAAATCTTTAAGCGCACTCTGTATTTCTTGCTTAATAATTTCTCGCAACGTGCCTCTCGAAAACTCAATTAAGGTGTCATCATTTGCTTGAACTGGTGAGTGGCTTTGTGACTGTTTAGACTTATTGCGAACAGTGACATTGGTACCTGGGGGTGATAGCGATCTCGGGGACCGGTCCGAGGTGGGGCTCACAAGTCTCGTCGGTCTGGCAGGTGTGTTTGTATTATCGTCCTTAGGTTGTTTACTTACACAGCTAGGACACTTCCAGGTTGTTTTTTTTTTAATGCTCATGCTTTTAAACACCGTATCGCGAACATTAGCACACAACAATTCATACCATTGGTGACATATAGAGCATTGCAAGCATTCTTTGCAGTTAAAATCATTCAAACAACCAGCGCAGTTTTTTTTATACATTTTTGTCAGTACAATTCAAAATGACGGTTATGATAATAAAGCGCTTTCAGCGAATCATAGAGCATGCAGCGTCTAGTGGTGCCAAATAGAATAAAGCGATGGTATACTTAAAGCGCTGATCAACGTAGGAGTGTGGCTCGCTTGAAATCTCGCGACCGAAAGGTCGTAAGCGCCGTGGAATAGGCGTCACTTACGCGTTTTAGTCAACACTGATATGAAATCAAAACAGCACTAATAGATTTGTAACGACTATTTTAAAGTAAGGTTTTATGTTACTTATACAAGTTATTTCACTATAAATACTTAGTCACTGCACTTATTTGGTGTTTATTTACATGAAACACTAAAAACAAAGTTAATAATTACACTTTTAGACTTAAAAAAAAACAAATTTTAAGCGGAACGAACGGTAACACTTATTACTTAGTTGAATGCGTTGGGGTATCTGATCGAAGTATCACTCGTTCTTGGTGATATGGAACTTCCAGATAGTAAAGCCGTTTACTTCATTACAAACTGCAACCGTGAACGTGAGTCGAACGAGTATGTTTATAGCAGATGCATTACATTGTTGATAACCTTTGTTGTTAAATGCACTTGATTTTGTATATGTTGTCTACAGGTGGAAATAGATAACGGCAGAACCCTTGGCATTACGTTAACTGGACCACTGAAGAACTGTTCACTGTTACTCTACAAGAATATTTTACGATATTCTGAGGATTATTTCACTTATTAATGAACGGAACACAACTCACGGGAGCACACCTTGCTCACCACTTATTTTTGATGTACGACATATAATTAAAATGCTAGTAATCGTAATGACAATGAAAAACATAACCGTCATAACCTTATTAATTCCACAAATGTCTGTGTCTAGGCACACGTCGCAAGTCCCATCCCGTATGTCCTCAGATTTTAGCACCAAAAAAAAATATGGTTACGATGCAAATGAAGTCTCAATGTTTTTTGCAAAAGAACAGTAATATTACAGCGAGCTTACATTTATGTAAATTGTGGAGCTGCTTTTTTTTGTTTATTAATATGAAAATGTCGTTAGTGGAGCTGTAAAAAAGACTCTTTGTAGAAAAGCGCCGCAATTTTAGATGGAATTTTAGAATGCTGAGTAATTAAAATACAAAAGTGATTTTAGGACAATGTAGTTTTTGAGATTCACGTGTATAAAAATAGAATTATTATTACCAACTTCGGGACCTCTCTGTGTCTCAGAAAGCACTTTTAGCCGTTGGTCCCGGCTGTCATTCGCAGATCTATTACAGTCATTATGGGTAGACAGAAGTCCAAAAGTCTGACAACCAGTCTTACCAAGGGGTATCGTGTTACCCAGACTGTGCAGGTCAGATAGGCAGTCACTCCATGTAAAATAAAAATAGCATAAACCAACGTCTAGTTGACAACAACTCAAAACATTTTTAATGGACTGGCTAAAAAAATATAAATCAAATCTGCTTCATGTAAGCCCACGTACGCACGGACTTAATAAAATCGCGGCGATTTTGTTTTCGTGCACTGGATTTTCAACGCTCTGTTTAACGCCGAGAGTTGAAAATCAAACAGTGTGGGTTTTCCAACGCGCTGGGACGAGAGTGCATCCCAACGTGTTGGATTCTCAACGCACAGAGAGTTGAAAATCCAGTGCACGAAAAAAAATCACCGCAATTTTATTACGTCCGTGTGAACTTGGACTTACCTGTCCAGTGTCACAATTTTACTTATCAACTGAATATCATTCTGTGACATTGACATTACAACAATACTGAGTCGGTAAAGCAGTAAAATGGATTTTATCGTGCGTGGACCGAACAAAAACGAACGTATTTCTACTGTAACTATACCGTAGGTACCTAGAGTAGGTACGGTATAGTCACAGTAAAAATACGTTCGTACCGTAACTACTCTACTGCAACTTAAGTTTCATCTCGCTCCACAATGTACCCACTTAAAACGAACTAGAATAATTCCAACTTCATACATGAAACTAAAAGAACATTCTCTCATATTACTTTTCATCTATTCAACGTAATTTTATATCTAAAGACTCCGTCTAGTAACATTAAACATACAGTGGTTTATTTATAAACGTTGCTTAAAGTGTAGTGACGCTTAATGAAGCTTCAAAAATGTACGGTTAAACAGGCGCTAATCAGTACTTAACTTTAAGCAACGTCTATAAATAAACCCCACAATGTAAGAGATTCGTTTAAAATGACGTCATATTTAAGACAGTGCGTACACTAGAGTTAGAAATAGTTTTGTCTACCGTAGACAAAAACAACTTTTTTGTCTTGTGTCAATAGAAATAGTCGATTCAGTGAGTTTTGACAGTGAGATTGTTTTTACGAGTGTGCGCGTCTTCATTGTTTTCACAGAGTGACACTCAGTTTAATACTGTCTGCGCATAGTCTTAGATTATTTTTTTCCCTTTTATAATGTATCTCATGTAGTGATACTTTATTCACATAACATTCTAGCCTATTGGCTATTAAGTATTTTAAATATACCTAACTGGCGCAATGTGGGCGTGGGCGTACTATAGGTAGGTACACCTCTGTCCAACCCTTCGGGGAAACAAGGCGTGATGTTATGTTATGTTAATTTAAATATAACTTAATCTGCTTAGTAACTAGTCATAGATGATCATTTCAGTGTAGCAACACATCTTCTAAAATAACGCGATGGAAATGCAATGCTTTTCAATTTACCTATCATAATGCCATCAGGCCAAAATTACGTCACGTAATTTTCAAAGAAAACATATGCTGCGTAATTTTCGTCAGGTGTATAGCTAAGCTTAAGGCCTATTTTACACACACGTTTTTTGCCGTGAAAAGCTACGGTTTATTCGCTGTGTGAACGGTCGTCAGTGTTGTATAGATCACTATGGAAGTTTTTTGACAGACAACCCCCTGGCCTGGCAGAAAGGGGGTAGGTACCCCCCTTTCTAAAATCGTATGTATCCAAAACCTTATTTTCCTTTTTTTATCGTTTTTGAGTTTACTAAACACGTAATAAAATAAATAATAAACAATGATAATTTCTAAGATAATCTCTAATCTATAAGTCTGCAGATAGGCATAGAAAAAACACAACTTAGCCGAAACCGTGCCAAGAATCACAGTCCGTAATGTTCGTTAAAGACGACGTCACCTTAAATGCAACTATATTCTACCTATTTATTTATATATTGTACGTCAAAGTTTTCACCGTCCTCTGTACTAGAGATTACTCCAACAACAGTAAAATAGTTAGTAGCTGTAATTACTGCAATTGAAACTTTGAAGCTGATCTACATGTAGGTATAATCGATTGATTTCGCACTCATGTTCAGCATCAGTCTATAATGTTTCCACTGCGTCTGCGTCAATCTTAGAATATTTTATATTCTGAATTTGTCATCTGTCTAATTTATTTTTCCAAACCATAGACATATTGCACCACGGACAATTACACTTTATCTTCTTCTAGACCTCTTATTAAGCTGGTGAATACACTGTAACCTTCGCAATAAGGGCAGGTGTAGATTTTCCCTCTGTAAACCGTTTTTACTAGTTCTGCTACTACCATCAATTAATCAAGAAATAACATAATATGTTTGAAATATTTAACATATAACACAGAACGATAAAAGCGTTCTTCAAACTTTTGAGTCTTGTTTTGGCTTTTGAAGAAGTCTCTATTTTTCTGCCCCTTGAGTCTATTATTTTTAATACAGTTAACTACTCGAACTTTAGTTCCATGTAACTAGCATGTGCGCGTGTATATAGCGTAATTATACGTGTAATTATACTAAATGTGTAACCTAAACTGTCGATACTTAGTGGTCTCTGACAATAAACATATGTGTATCATTTGTCCGACCCTCTTGCCTACCCCTGTAGGAGGCCTCTACTCGGATTCCAAACGAACTTTAATCGAGTGGCGTAAAACGCCACGAATACACGCACACAAAAGAGGCCTCCGACGTCAGGCGGCGTAATGCCGGACGACGTTACCCTCCAGGAGTGGCCTCCGCCGTCACGTGTGACGCTGACGCGGTCCTACTGCTAGCGTGAGGCACCGAAGCTCCTCCGCTGTCTACAAACTCTCAAACTCTTCTCTCCATTCGACAGGCTAGATAAATCAGCTCCGTGTTGCACCGCAGCCTAGCGCCTCCGAGCTGCCTGCTGCCTGCTCGTCCACCTGCGTACCTTTCTAACTGCAAGCCTGCCCATCTGCCTGATCCTGCCTTCCGCCTATCCCGAGCTTCACTTAAACTTTAATCTTTTTTTTGTGACCTACGTTTAACTCGTGATTTCATACTTATATTAACTATAAGTCCAGGTTTCCTCACGATGTTTTCCTTCACCGATGTCAGTAATGTCAGACATAAACCCAGAAAGTACATATGAATTGAAATAGTCACATTGGTACTTGCCCGGATTTGACAACCGCAACCTCGTGCATGAGAGGCGAGGCCTTAACCACTGGGCCATCAACGAACATGTCATACAACATTTTAATTTATAATGATTTGCGAGTTAATTTTCAACAAAATATATGAATAGTATTTACCCTCGTCTTTCTAAAATTTAAATAACAAAACATGGCAACAAATTATTCTAACGTGAGATAAAATGTTGCAATTACAAAAAATATAGAAATTATATTCTTTTGTGTTACCTTGTCTCATGAATTTCATGAATACAATATAAAGAAGAGCTCCCATGTAATTTACCTGAAACAAACAGTAATATTATTAAAATATTATAATTAATTCTTTTGTAACAGAGTAATCTTATTATGATAAGTTTTGAAATTCTTGTAAATCAAAATATTATTTTGACTTTATTATTTAAGTGAGAGAAATAATCGAAAACAATAATTATAATAATGATATTAAAGTTCTTTCACTTGAATAATTTAGGTTATTATTTGTTTAATGCGATTGAGCGCTTTTGAGAGAGAATTGTGTTTCGTTTATGATATTATTTAAGAGGATTCGCCCGCGGACAGTTTTTCACGCTATTTTGGATAGACAAACACTAGGTTAGTAACTAACTAAATTGTTTTCAGTTGACAATATTCTTAATCTGAATTTCTCTAGCCGTAATGTTTTGATAAGTACAGTTATACAGGGTGACTTAGAAACCAATTGACAAAATTTAAGGGGCTGTTCTACCCATTGTTATCAGTGGAGCTATAATTGCTGTCAACATGTCCGTGATATCCAACTTGAATTGTTCAAATTTATCAGTTACCACGCCATCTTCCATGTACGCCCTTTTGAAATTAGGTCTTACGGTGTCGTTCAGGGAGGTGCATTTAATGCTGCTTCATTTAATTGAGAGTCTAAGGTAGAAAGACCTTTTAGAGGTGTGCGCTTCATTGTCCTTAGTTAGTAATGTGGAGATATACTAACGATAACTCACGGTTGTGGCGCGAAGCGATAGTTAAACGCACGATGATTACTTCAATTTTGATTACAGTTTGCTGCAAACTTAAATTTGGCAATAAGGCTTTCTCTCGTATGGGATCATACCTGTATGAAAAAGTTAACAAAAAACTTAAAATCTTCCCCTTTTGGGTTTGGTGCAAAAAACAGGTTAGAATTGGCTGCTTGGGCTTAGTTATGCTGAAACGGAAAATCTTTTATCTTTCAAATATTAAAGTATTCATCATCTCATACACACTAACAATCATGAAAAGAAAAAAAGAAAAGAAAGAAAAAAAGGTTTATTTGTCACAGAGACACGTGCATACAAATAACAAAAATATAAACAACATAAATATTTGGCAGCTGCACGTCATGACTGTGACAAGAAGGCTTCCACTCAGCATAATTCTGTGCTATGAGGGACCCACAGCACAGCGCTGATTTTCATTGGTCACCCGAAAAATACGTACGGTCATCAAGTCAGTAACTAGATATAAATGAAATAAGAAAAATTCCAGTGTGTAAATATTGATTCAATCAGTGTTCTGTCTCGCTCCCACCCTCACCGTCGCGTCGCCTGCGCGCGCGCTTGCTATTTAAAAAGTACAGCAGTTGCATTTCACTATTGCGTATATCATCACAGGCATACATTCACTCTTCACAATCACACTCACATTCATCACTCACATACTTACACTCATCACATACACATACATTTGGTCACCTTTAAGTCCTAAGTTTAATTAATTATACTGGGTGCATTTGTTAATCTATCTTTTAAAATTCGTATTATCTGTCGAAAGAGACTGGATCCTGCGACACAACGTATCCTAGTGCGGGATCCAGTGTCATACCTAAATATTGTTTTTGGATCAATAAAACTTTTTATTATTTATTATCAAAATATATAAACAAATTTTACTATGGGGTCAAACGAATTCACAAAAAATATACCTTCTACAAAATGGTCCATTAGTACATGGCTATACTAAAGTCTGAAATTGGTTGGTTCCAATTTCGGGCACAGAAATCGGACAGAAACTATAGTTTACATACAGATCAGGCAATAGATCAGCGGCTCACTATTACCAGCAAGATTTCGTACAAAATGTCCAATACATCTAGCCAGAACCACCAGCTGTTTATCGTGGCGTTCCTAGCGATAGGTTTAACACATCGCGGCCGGCAGATCAGCCGGCCCGACGGCCGTATTACCCTGAAGCGCCGGATAACCGTCAGTAATGCCGGATAGCCGGTTAAACTACCGGATCACTTTATCGATAGCTTCAGTTTTGGATTAGTTGGGTATATTACGTGCTAATTTACTGGTGGTGGGGGAGAGCTTGTGAGCTACGCTTCGTTGCAGGCAGCACAGTAGGTACGAGTATATAGGCATATGAAGGTACAATAAACAAGCTGTATCGATGCTGGAGCAAATGTGGCCCCTATCTAGATTTCTAAAAGTCTATGTAGACTTAGGCATGTAAAAATGTTAAAGAAGACAGACCTCAAATAAAATTGTAGGCAATATATGCCTAATTTATTTCGTACCTACTTTTGATTTCGTTTTGTTGGTTAATTTCGTGTATATATAAAGATATTATTTCATTTTGAATTAATTTCTTTCGAAGTAGTTTTTGTTTTTTTTAATTACTTTTTTATTTCGTAATTTTTAGTTTTAAGTAAAAACTGGAGTATTTGTTTGTAATAAGTAGTTAATATTTTTCTTAATGCGATTTAACGATCCTAACTAATATTATAAATACGAAAGTGAGTTTGTTTGTTGCTTGGTTTGTTTGTTACGCTTTCACACTAAAACGGCTGAACAGATTTGGATGAAATTTGGCACATGGGTAGACCATGATCTGGATTAACCATGATCTGGATTAGGATATACTTTTGATCCCAGTATTCTCACGGCATCGAGGCATATGCGTGTGATACCGTGGGGCCCAGTTAGTTTAAAATAACATGGTCGACTAAACGATGCCAAAGACAATATATGATGGTAAGCGTTTTGAGGTTACCTACCCGTTTACTATAATGTCAGTGCCGCCTGTAGGTACCACACTCGCGACATGGTGTGAAATTATCGACTGATTCCACAGACCGGACTCGGGAGCTCAGTACAGCACGTTTGACAATTCCCGCCTTCGTGGCGTGATGTTCCTGCAAGATCTTAGCGGGAGACCTATCAATCTATTTACCCAGCGTAGAGTGAAACGCATTAGGTACATACCTCCTATGTACCTAATACGCCAAGCAGTCTCACTTACACGTATTAGTCCATATCTTGGAAATTGCCGAACCGGTTTTGATGAAACTTGCACTGTTCCCGGAGTTGAAGTAAATGAAAGCCAATAAAAAAAATGGTTACAATCCTATGAATAGTTTCGGAGAAATGCGTGAAAAAACATACAAAAACCTATAAAAATTTGTATATTTGTTTGCAAGCCCTAACAGATTATCATATGTGAATATATTGCAGTTCCAATAATATTACATACATACATGTGGAATTGATAATCTTCCTTTTTTTGAAGTCGGTAAAAAGATAATGCAAATCTCATTCATTTTCCTTTTCCAACCATAAAAAAACATTTCTTGAAATAAACAAAATAAGCCAGCCACTTTTACAAAATAAAACACGAACAAGCCTTAACAGCCAAGTAAAAATAATCCCCTTTCTTTACAACATTATCACAGACGAACAGTCCAAGCAAACAGCTGCAGATTTTACAAAGGCATTCAAAACGCCTCGTAAGAGAGTAAATCCAGAAACACATTGCCGCCTGCGCGTCAGCTTGGCATGAAATCTGCGCGACAGACGCTTTTCCTACACATCTGTTTTAAAACCTTTTAGCACACCGTTAGATATATTTAATGTAATTTAATTTCATTTATTTCAGACCATGGTGTCCATTTTGTTAGTAACAATGTTCTTATAGACTAGTGTTAGTAATACACAGTGAAACAGATTATAAAAGAAAAGTAAATACAAAAATCACTGCGGCGCCATCCCATGACAAATGGCGCTGCAGTGACTGATGTACCTGCAGTCCAGCCGACTAGCGATCATGTTAAGGATGCTGTTGGCGCTGCCACGTACTCCACGCACCAGGGAAGCGCATCTTTTACGCATAGCAGTCTACGCGATGTTCAGCAAACATCCCTGATGCACTACAGAATCGCCGCAGCCCCATCAGCACCCTGAACGCATTATTCAATTAAATATAAGATATGAGCAAATAAAATAATAAAGTGAAATATTGTGAGGCTGTATTTTTTACATTATAAAACTGGTTAAGGAATTATGATTTAAGAGAGCAGTGGTGGCCTGGTGGTAACGACCGCGACTTACGAGTTGTAGATCGTTGGTACCTATTAGGCATTTTTGTAAATTCTTTCATTACCACTGCTCTCAAAACGATGAAGAAAAACACCGCGAGGAAACCAGCATGTTCTAGAACAAAAAATCGAAGACGTGTGACATCTACCAACCGGCACTGGGCCCGCGTGGTGGATTATGGCCCGTTTCCTCTCACAGAGGGAACATTATAGACTGATTGTGTAAGAAATTATGATCTTCATTTCAGGGCTTTGGAAATCAAGCACATACAAGTCTAGGATATGGGAAAAGCAGCGATCAAAATTCAGTGTCAATTTAAATGGACACAAATACATTTTAGAATCAGATTCACCCAAATGTATACGTAATGTATATTAATAGAAAAATAATATCATGTTGGTGGAAATATATGTTACAAATACTTTGATAATTATTCGTATTACATCATTACATTGTGTTTTTATGGTAACATAAATTTGAACGATACCCAAGAAGTTCAAATAGCCATGAAACTCACTCTTTCCCGTCGATCATTCAAAAATCGCCTCCATCCGAAGATTAATTCGATTACATCCGTTCAAGAACGCGCCGCGTCACATCGCACGTCGCATAGTGTGGACGTACCCTAAGTATTATTTCTGACGCTACGTCTGAAGTATGAATTCTTTTATTATATTTATGTGAAGAACGGAAATGGAGGTAAATCCCTTCAGCAGGGATTACTTATCCTTAGGATACGAATTGAGACGAATCCCGGCATCCAATAGTTCGATTAGGAACCGTATTTTATTATACGATTTGTTTTTAATAAATAGGGACTGAGAATTTACGGTTTTGCGATGTTTTAATGGGTTTTTTGAACATTTGTTTGGATTCGAGGGCAATTAGGCTAAGATTTAAAACTCTTTAGAGTGTGCTGATGGTTATTGTCGGTACTTATTTAGTTTAATTAAGTATAGGTAGTTAGGTAGACCCAGGTGGAATGAAAAAGCGGACTGTATTTCTAGGTTATAATATTAGGTATTTTACAGGTCAAAATTTAATTATTAAAATCGATGCGATCGTGGTCGCGGTGTTAAAAGGAGTCTCTGCCTTTTAACACCGCGACCCGTCGCGAGGGCGCGCGAGCCGTCGTCGAGCCGCTGCTACTACCACGCCGCCCGCTCCCCTCTGCTTGATGACGCATGTGTGTCTTGGAGGTGTTAACGTGTGCGTTAACAGTAGTAATTTCAATGTTCTTTGAATAATACAATTAGCTGTTATTTTTTATAGTAGACTACCGGACCCGACAGACGTCGTTCTGACAGGACACAGCGCCACCACCTACCGGGTACAATTGTTAATCTAAGCCATCCAGGGACTACTCAAACACACACTAAAATTTCATCAAAATTGATCCAGCCGTTTAGGAGGAATTCAGTGACATACACACGTACACGTAGAAGAATTATATAGAAGTATGTATATTAAGAATTATATCCAACAGCGTTTTGTATTCTTCTTAGTACCAATTTATACACCAAGAAGACACCTGTATATGGTTATTTTCTGGACCTGTCGAAGGCTTTTGACCTGGTTAATTATGACATTATGTGGCAAAAAATGTCGCATGACACAGACCTTCCAGAGGTTATAAATGTATTTTAATTTTGGTATGAAAGTCAAATAAACTGTGTTAGATGGTCAGATGCTCAATCGGTACAAAATGGGCTAGATTCTGGAGTGAGGCGGGGCGTTGACTTCCCCCACTCTATTTAACCTGTACGAGTACATAGACCGCAATGGTTGGTTGTTTTGTAGATGAAAGAATAATCAACAACATTAGTTATGCTGATGACATGGTGCCGCTCAGCCCATCAATCTGTGGACTAAGGAAGTTGCTGGCCATATGTGAGAGGTATGCCACTCATGGCTTGAGGTATAATGCTACTAAAAGTGAGGTGGTGGTTTTTATATACTCCCACGAATATAACACCGGTGATGTTACAAGGAACACCATTAAAAGTCGTCACTCAATTGAAATACCTCGGTCATGTGGTCACGGGTTCTCTCACAGACGACCAGGATATAGATAGCTCCTAGCTTTCCCGCAGGTTTGCGCGGTGCACTGACGAGGTAAAACTGACGCTCTTCAGAGCCTACTGCCAGTCGTTTTACTCGTGCAGTTTGTGGGTTAGGTATACGCAGAAGGCTTACAACACTCTGCGCGTGCAGTATTATAATGCGCTAAAGATATTATTGGGGCTGCCTCGATTTTGCATCGGGCATATTTGCGGAATTGCGGATAGACGACTTTCATGGCATCATGCGCAAACGGTGTGCATCGATGTTGCGGCGATTCAACGGTAACCCTAACAGTATTTTAGCTACACTGGCGGACAAGGTTGATGGACCATTTATCAGGCTCTGGTGCCGTATTATGACGTATTAATGCCACCATTATTCCAGTGTGAGTGAGAGTCGGAGCTATACAAGGCCGCTAGCACCATCCTTTTTTCGCAGTGGAATAATGATGGCATTAATACTTCATAATAAGGCCCCTGGGCTGGCAGTCATAGTAGGCATTAATGTATAATTATAGTATTTTTAAGGTATTAAGTTTACTAATATAGCCTAAGTTCATACTAACACGATCATCGCTTGGTCAGTTTTTTTTTTTTATTTGAATTTGAATTTTGAATTATTCATTATGACTTATTTGTCAAAGCGATTTTTTTTGTTTAAAGAAATAAAATAGAGAGAATTTCCTCAATATACATACTTTTAATATAAGTGCTTAATTATTCTTGATACTTATTTAGTTATATAAATCTCCCTTACAACTATCATTACAGGTGTATTTACCCAATGCGACAGTGCGGATTTACAAATCTATACTTACTAAATTATTTACTATTTAAATATACTATAAAGGACTAAAACAACTTGTAACATAATAGGAACTTTAGCACAATACAACACAGTAACATACTACTTACATTAATCTATATTATAACATAAAATAAATAACAGTGTCCTTGCGAGTTCACTCAAATGACACGTAAACACATCAAGTTTGCCATGAAGTTCGTTAGTGAGGTGTTTTGGCGAGTAGGTTGGTCCTGGCTGTCGGCACGGCCAGCACATCTTAATTAATTAAAATTCGCTTTTCGTTTCTATCTGTAAGTCCATGATGTTCTTTAAACTACGCAAAGAATTTTGATTCGGCGTTTCACCAAAATTTAGAGAATTTAATAATTATTATTCTATTTTATTAATATAATGTTTTGTCAAGCTGTAAAAACCGCATAAAGCAAGGGGTGGGTCGCTATTAAAATAATAAAACAGAGTTTTTCTATTAGGTATGTACTAACCAGTAAACTCTATAGATACCATAGCAAACATTCGAACTGCAATAAAAAACAAAAAAAACAATTTTCATTTTATTTTACTTTAATTGAAAAATTCTCATCTAAAGTGAAGCCCATGAAAGAACTATTTAATCACTAGAACAAGGCAGTATTAAGTGCCTATTAAACGACTAGTTAGTTAAAGTTTGTTAAAGATGCTCAGTTAAGTAAGATCTTCGTAAATAATACGCACTTTGAATATAATTTGCTGCAATTGTGAGAGTGCTTAATAACTGAATGAGAATGCTTTTAGTTTAGCAAGTATTCAAGGATCATTTTTAAAAGGCATGCATTTAATTGATCCTCTAATAATTCCCATTTTGCGCTCTTAAAATTATTATTGAACACTCCATGGACAAGTGATGTTGGAACGTTGGGCGTCATAGGATTCTTAGATTATTTATTGTACGAGTACATAGTTTCGGTTTTTATTTATATATATATTTTTTTTTTAAATTGTATATTATTTTTGTTTTAAGTTTTTTGTAATCCCCTAATGGGATTTTATTTAAGTCCGTAGATGTGTCCGTGGCATCACAGTGGGTCCTATCAGAATACCAGCGCGGTGGTATTTATTATCGCCGTATTATGCTGAGATAGGGGCCTTTTTGGCCTCGCACAGGTCGTGATTTTTTTTTGCTTAAGCTCCCTTTTTATTTTATTTTTTATATAATTTTGTTTTTTTTTTTTTTTTTTACTGTTTGTATTTCCTGTGCGTGTCCCAAATAAAATATTTTTCTTTCTTTCTAATATTATTGCACCTCTTTTTGTGATCCTCAAATAATCGGGGGGCACGGAAAACAAACACAAAGGCACAGCGATATCATCTCTTCTCGAAGCCATTCAAGATATTTTCAACCCCCTGTTACTTTGTTGCGGATAAAGCTAGGAGCCTGAATTTTCAGTGACCAAGAGGGCTTAGTATAACTAAGTATATTCCCGAATTTCATTCAATTTGAACCTGAAGTTTAAGAACTATTGCAGGTCAGAGTTCCTTAATTTTGTCACTGACATACTGACTCACTCACTCACCAATCATTCAAATTATAAGGCACTTCTAGGAGACACATAAGCTTCAAATTTTGAACACAATTGGTGTTTAGCCTATAAAGCAAGGAAAATGTAGAAAATACCGCAATTTCAGTCCCGTTTCATAGATATATGAACTGCATAAGTAACTTTGTAATCGCATATTATTTATATAAGATTAAAAAATTACTTATACAGTTCGTATATCTCGAAAACGGTACTGAAATTGAGGTATATTTGAATTTTTATTAGCTGATTTTTCATTTAATTTTGCACTTCATAAAATTTTTCGTCACTTACACTACCTAAACAGATAAATAGGTAGGTACATTTGAATTTCATACATAAACAAACAGTTTATAAAATTATTTATCACCTGCGCTACCTTTACCTATTTACATAAATAAAATCAATCTGCCTAGCCTTTTTCCCAACTATATTGGGGTCGGCTTCCAGTCTAACCGGATGCAGCTTAATACCAGTATTTTACATGGAGCGACTGCCTATCTGACCTCCACAATCTAGTAACTGGGTAATACGATACCCCTTGGTAAGACTAGTTGTCAGACTTTCGTGCTTCTGACGACCCGTAACGACTGTCGAAGATCCACGAATGGCAGCCGGTACCAACGGCTTAACGTGCTTTCCGAGGCACGGAGGAGTCTCGGTATCTAAAGATGGTCACCCATGCACAGACCAACCCCGGCAAGCGTAGCTTAACCTGATGGATCGACCCGTGCGGCAGTTATTACTGAGCCACGAGCTCCTCATCATAAGGTCAATAAGTTTTTTAAAGGATGAATTCAATATTTCCCTTTTAAAAATGTCTGTAGGTAAATCAATAGTAATAAATAAATATGTACATGGTATTAACCATGTTACACATTTATTTATTTGAAGTAACCAGTAAGATACGTTATAATTATCTTCGTTACAACTGCCTCGTCATCCATGTAGTCGCAATTGCTGCTAAGTACTGTGATCGTCTGCCTCGTTGGTCTAGTGGTTGCAAGCGCTACTGCTGAACATGAGGTTCTGGGTCGATTCCCGGGTCGGAAAAAGTGTTATTAGGTTTCTCATCTGGAATTTCTCAGTGGCAGCCTGTAGTTTTTGTGGATTAGTGCCCTGTTGATGGCAATAGGCTCGCCTACTATGGAACTTACACATAACTGGCGAAATATGGGTGTACTATGGGTACCTACACCTCTGTTCAGCCTTTCGGGGTATACAGGCGAGATGTTACGTTATGTTACTGTGATCGTTAATTTCAAGATTCGATTTCCAGATCGTTCAAAGCGTTATAGGGTTTTTTAATACATATGGTGATTAATATTCGCTTTTCTTACATATTTGAGAAAGGATTCTTTGATTCCTTACAAAGGTTTCACTACCAGAAGACTAACTAAATGCGGATATTCTACAAAAAAAATCCTACAGATAATATCAAAAGGCCCTTAAGCACTGCCGCCGAATTGCCGCTGGGCAAGCCGCGGTGGGCCCGGCTTGCCGCACAAAGGAGCCGCCAAACAAAGGAGTACCGCTCGGCAAAAGCCGGCGGTCCGTGTCGCCGGCACTGTGTGGAGCCTTAAGTATCGCTACAAATAAAGTAACAATAACGTAGAAAGCTAAATAATTATATGAATGCGCCATGCTAATTGTTGTGTAACCAGATGTCAATATCAAAACGTCATACAAATAGTTTTCTGACAGCTGCGCGCACAGATTACTCTAAGCCGACGGCGCGCGAGTCGATAACCGAGTTAACGGAATGTTGCAATTTTTTTATATTATACTTTTTTTATTTATGTAGAATTAATTATTGTATATTTATTTTATTTTTATATCTTAATTATATTTCATGGTATGCTGCACCGGTCGACGTCATAACGTCAACGTTGGCTGTCGCTGAAAACCAGCGCTGGGGCTCTGTCTTGCATAGGATCGCAGCATCATGCTGAGCGATGGCCGTTTTGCGTGAATGTGACGCAATTTCCCTAAACCTGTTTCCATTTTTTAATTTTGTGTTCTTTTTATACGTCATGTTTACCGCAAATAAACGTATTTTCTTTGTTTTTTCTTTCTATATGTCATTATCAATCCGATAAAACCTCTTCCAATACCACTTTAACATCAATTTTCATTAAAAAACCACAACGCTATGCAAGCTTTCCTTAAAAGATGCGTAATAAAGAGATTTCTACAAAAGATACGCACGGGGGTAGATTTTCCTACGGCTGCCCGTTCGGCTGAGTGGGCCCTGTCAAAGTGCATCGGTACGGGTAATGCAAGCCTTTTTCTTTTGCGATGACAGACTTTATGACGTAACTATCTGGCCATGCCACCGCACCTACCGTGTTCTTTTTCGACTGACTTACAAAAAGAAGGAGGTTCTATGTTCGTCTGTATGTAGGTTTATCGATATTTCGTAAATTGTGGATCGATTTAAAAAAATCTTGCGCGGTTGTCCCTTATAATTTTTATTAACTTTGCGTGGGTACTGTTTGAGTTAGGTTCAATTATACGTATTTTTCCCACATACTCTATGAGACTATGTGGGACTACGTCGGTTATAATAACTTCCTGTCACTGATATTTATATAGCAGGTATTCGAATCTGTGTGGGGCATGCGCAACCACAACTTTTGAATCCCAAAAAAACACTACATAGAGAAAAATTACTTAACTTCGGAAGTCGGTGGCAAAAAACGAAAATTCAAAACCAAAGACCCACTCACGTGTTTTTTTTAAATTTCTTTTTTGAGATAATACTAGTCTATATACGAGTCTCTTTGCTAAGAACCTTTTTAAGGTTCCGTATCCCAAAGTTTGAAAATGAGACCCTACTTAATGCCTAATATCGCCCGTCTGTCTGTTAGAGAGCCTGTTGAAATTTTCACAGAATACATGTATTGGCTTCTATCACGGCCAGTACCTACGATATATTTAGGTTTTTTTTTAATTCCTGGCATCGATTTCCAAGTCGGGCAAAGTGTTATTGGGCTATTCAATCTGGAATTTCTCAGTAGCACTTCGGAGTCTGGAATTTGTGCCCGATGGTGGCAATAGGCTCGCCCCCTATAACATGGGACTTAAACATAACTAGCGAAATGTGGGTGTACGATGGGTACACCTCTGCCTAACTCTTCGGGGAAACAAGGCGTGATGTTATATTATGTTTATATTATTTATCATGATAACAGTCAGAATAACTACTATTCTGAAACGGGTTAGTCCTGTTACAGTTATAAGATACAGCCCTCAGAGAGAAAAAAAATGTAATATGGACCCACCATTTTACTATTTTTATTTTTCACCATTTTAGTTCTTTCACCCTGGAAAAACTGTGTAACGGAAAAAGAATAACGAGAATAAAAACAAAATATGAATGAGGTTTGAAAGAAGAAAAAGAATAAGATTTACAAGTCATTGTCTTGTAAGTATCCTTTCTCAAACATGCTTGGAAATTCGAGCATTATTTTGACAACCTTCTTTGAGATAAATCGAAAATGCTGTACTGGTCGAATACATGCGAGTGCTGCCGGCAATGT
The DNA here is from genome assembly GCA_949128155.2 of Xanthia icteritia. NCBI lineage: Eukaryota > Metazoa > Arthropoda > Insecta > Lepidoptera > Noctuidae > Xanthia > Xanthia icteritia. The sequence goes on from OX421945.2 coordinate 18,379,348, forward strand.
TTGTATGAAAATCCATATCTGTTGTGTTTAGCGGCCGAATAAATTACTATGAAAACTCATAGATCTGTCGAGGTATTTAAAAATGGAACGAACTTTTTACTTCAACACATGGCAAGCTAGGAAGTAACTAATCAAAGATTTAATTTAGATTTATATTTGGTCTGCGAATAGAGCTGTTTAAAGTAAAGAAGAAACAAATTAATTAAAATATTGGCGCGTAAAAATTTATCGTTGTTCGTGAAATAATATACTTACGAGTAGTTTGAATTTCCGCGCATTATTTGAAAAAAGTTCTATACAAGCCTTGGCCGCAACCAGGCATTGATGGACTCACGTGTGTATGCCTCGGTTTCGCCTCGGCCCACACTTTCACGATCAATGCCCTTGTTGCAGGCCGCGATAGTAATGTACTATTGATGCTCTTAAGAGAGAACAGGGCCTGCGAGGAATTCTAAAAATAGGTATTTGAAAAAATTATTGCCGTCTTCTTACCTCAAGTCTGCCCCCGTAGAGTGCTATAGGGACAGCTGCAGCTCAAACCGATTATATCACAAAAAAAAATAGCCGAGATCGACGTTTCGCATTCCCCTTTTTTCTCCTCGAAAACTGAGCAGATTCAATTATTTTTTACATTTAAATTTTAAGAAAGAGCATGTCTAGGTTCGTATCGTTTTCTTTTATGTTAAAAACTTTTCTAAATCGTCTGGTAGTCCTCTAATCACGGCGGTAAAATGGGACATTTTTGTAATTTTTGGAGGGTCATATTTTTTTTCCCAATAAGTTACTGAAAAAAAAAAGAAATAACAGGGACGTATCTACAGCTGACCTTGATTTTATGAAAAAGAAATGATTGCTCTAGGGGCATAATTCAGAAAAGAGGTATATATTTGTATGGAGAATCGCAGGCCCTGTTCCCTCTTAAGATGACGTCCAAACATTGAGCGACGAGAGCGCGGCAGCAACACGCGGCGTTTGCAGGACACTTTTCTGCCGCGCTCTAGTTACGACTAGACTGACGAATGTTTGCGCGGCAGTTGTCCAGTCAAAGCGCGGCAGCCGCGCACGATTGCCGCTTTATATTTAAACACATCTTTACATGCATTGCAATATTCTTAATTACTGCACTCTTGTTAGCAACTTCCATTGTTCTAGCTATTTCAATACCCACTGAGAATTAATTTACTTACAAATATCGAATAATTTTTAGACGTATTTTCGTATTTATTCGAGCGAAAAAATTTATAAATGTCTTGCTGCTCTTCATAACTCGTAATTTGGAAATGTCGATCACGAATTTCTGTCAATTTATAAAATATTTGATGTTGATGTCTTGGCAGCCATCCTAATCTATATCCCATAAATTATTTCAACAGCTGATAATCTAGACAGAACACGCAAAACAGATAACCTAACGCTCAATAAAACCGTTATAAAAACTGTGAAAGAAAGAGCCACTAAACAAATATTAATAGCTGACATAAACCACTCAAAGCGTTTACAAACGTCTACCTGTCCTGCTCTATTAGCACGGGTCAGACAAAGAAGGCGTGAGATACCGACAGAGCTACGACCCACCACAAAGAGATATCCCGACTAGATCGTTACAAGAAACGTCTAGGGTATAATACTGTACTTCAATTGGGGCCATGAAAATGGCGAACGAAAAACGACGTAAGAATTGAGATTTATTACTCTTAAAATAAAATTGGTTTGTTTCGAACGAGGATTGAAATTTATGTTGAAAGTAATTTGGAATTTAAGTACCTGCAGCAGAATTAGTTACTGGTGTATCTGTTTTTACAATTTTATACAATGTTGTTGGAGTATTGAGACTGTAAAGTTTTTATTTAGTGTTATCATTTAGTTTAGTTTATTGGAAAATTTACATGCAAAACATCTCAAAAGAAATCTCACGAAAAATGGCGTCCCTTGATATTCAATCAAGAACAATGTGGGAATATATTCTATAAGGGGAATGCACTCTGCCCATTTTGTCATGGATTCAAATTCGTCACCCCTGGAGCTATTACATCCATCACAGGCACCGTATCAAAGTAAATCTTTTCCTTTACCAATAAATCACTCGCATCATACTAAAATTGAACTACAAAGTAAACAAGATGATACTCCATTTTCACACCATATTCCGACAAAACTCATCATACGCCCCATACATCAAAAAATCCTTTACACCGCTGTTCACCTAGCCCCATGCAACAGACTCCAGAGCCAGCCGGGCATTTGTTTTCCATCACCCCTTCCATTAAGCTATATTAAAGGACATGACTGTATATCGACGCAGGTTTTACATCACTTTTCCACACGGTGTCACACTGTGTTGCAAATGAGTCGGTTTAGTTTGTGATAGGCTTTAGCGATTGCGTTAACTTTGATGCAGTAGGTATTAGTGTCTGTGTATGATGATGCGTAATCTTTTTTTTACTTTGTATGCATGATTGTATGTTGTAAATTATATTTTTTGTTTTTTGATAACAATGGCAAAGCAAACTGAAAAGTATTTATTGGGTTTTTCCATTATGATTCTTCAGTAGCATTCTGTATTGCAGCCCGGTTAGTGGCAATTTGTTCGTACCCTTTTACATGGGCCTAAAACAAAACTAGCAAAATATAGGTGAACGACCACTGTATCTTTTTTTTTTGTGTGGTAAATTATCAAATAACTTCTCCCGCTCTGGGTGGAGCGGGAGGGCGTGTCAGACTCTTACTGACTAAAACCCACCCGTGTTCCTTCAGTTGCCTGTACGTTGCCAGGGGCCACGGTATTCCTTTCGGACGTTCCCGCGACCCCGGTCATTCTTCTGACATGGTTTAAAACATCGATACCGCTTTTGTTTTAAGAACGTAAAACCCCATTTACACGATGCAAGTTTCTTGTCTGTGGCATACAATAAAATTGAAGCAACAAAACACTTGCATCGTCTAATTAAACAGTATTATGGTATGCTTCAGGCAATTAAATCGCGGGCCACGGTATCCTTTTCGGACTATCACCTCTATCTTATGGCTTTGAGTGTAATACAACCGTGCACAAGTTTTTACTTGTGTGACTTTTCAATATTATAGAAGCGTTCAGTACTCATTAACAACACAGTTGACTTACAGAAACAAAGTAAGGTAAATTAGACTAATGAGCCATTTGCTCAGGCTTCTTATGTGCGTTGCTGTGAGCAATGAGACATTGATAAGCTATATCAAATCTTAATAATTCGATAGGCAGATATTACTAACATTGTTTTGCTGTAATGTTAGTATGAGACGGAATAAACGACTTTAATTCATAATCAAGTCTGGAGATGCTTTAAAAGTCTAAAAATCTGTGTTTTGGCTGAAACTCTATCACGCCTATAATGCTCTTATTACAAGAGCACAAATCTCTGTGAGAATGAGCGGACCGTAATCCACCACACGGACCCATTGCGGGTTAGTTGGTGTGACATGTCAGCGGATTTTTGGTTCTACAACATGTTTCATCAAGCAATATTACTTTTGAGTCCTGTAAACGTTGAGTGTAAGTGGGTAAAAGCTTAATTATGAATCTTTGAATTTAAATGTCAGCCAATAAAAAAAGTGGTCACGATCCGATTAACAGTTTCGGAGACATAGAAACATAAATACAAACATACATAAATACACCTATAAAATCTTGTATATTTGTTTGGAAGGCCTAATAGATTATCATAAATGAATATATTGCAGCTCCAATTCGACACGTATGTAACGTGTCGAATTGATAACCTCCTTTTTTACGTCGGCTAATAAAAATGCGGTAGCTAGAAAATTATTTACAATAGTATAATTTATGGATATAACTCGATTGTAATAAATGTCCAACAATAGTTCGTATATAAATCCAGTTTGATGCGTTTGGAAGCTCCGCTTACCACGGACAGTCAACACCGTTGTAAGACCAGAGAGATCGTAATACTGGACGAGTATATTAGAGCTTTGCATGTGTATTGGTATTGGCTAAGTCTGTCAATAGAACATCCTGTATCACCTCTGGTATATAATTGGAGACTGTAAGTAGATTACTGGGGTGTCTAAAGGTTGGTGTGATGGTCCAATGGGGGTAGGCCATAACTACAGAACATCAAGTGCCACAAGGCAAAAATATATTGGTATTATTATTGTTTATAATAACTTTAGAATTTATATTTTATTCATAATTAAAATAAAATATACATAAATAATACAAATTATACCTAATTAAACTAGTAGTGTTGCAAACAGTAATATCACGAGCACTAACTTTTTTCCAAAAAAAAACTATAAAGTCGTAAAGCCTGTAAACCAAGTTTCGTCTAGATCTGTTGTAAAATACGATCTGTAGAAAAGTACTAACAAACTGATACATGAAATAATATTTTGCCAGACTTGAAGCAGTAACGCTTCGCTTGCTTCGCTCGCTCGGTCAGTAATAAAATTAAAATAAAGTAAGTATCCTAACTTAACTATATTCTAATTGCTTATTGTATGTACACTATATAAAATTATTTATTACAAAAAGCTACATTAGGGTGTCAGAATGGATGGATGAGCAGGCTTTGTTCACGTTTATTTACTATCGACGTTGATTGAATCTCCTTATAAAGAAATAATATTTGAATATTTTATAAAAAATTTAGCTTCATCAAAGTAAAATGAATTTTCGAACTTATTGTTTAGTGACCGTGAAAAAATCGTCGACTCTGCTCGCCAATTTTGATACGCAACATTAAACACTGAAATTAAAATCTTGGCATGTTGAACATAGACATTGATGGCTCAAAAAGTAAATTATTTTACATCTAAAATGTTATTCTTTTCAGGATTTTTTGCAGGCAATGGGTGCAGTTAGTGGCAGTTGCTGCTCAAGATTGAACTGACCAATCATGTACTAGAATTCCCAACTCATAAATTTCAAATTTGGTACGTGAGCATACCTCCCGCCACTTCCGATCAACACATGCCATCGGCAGCGATTGCCAAGATCCAAGTCGGCGTTTCACGAATTTCGTATTTCAAATGTAACCGGACGTCGTCGGACCGACGCCTGGCGGAAACACCCGAACGGACACGCTACGCCAGTTGCCGGTAACAGCTGATTTGGAAGGAACAGTGTGTTCCGTTTTTGAAATTTATATAGCGGTATTGTGCTGGTTTTTGAGGATTCCTTAAAAGATTTTAAAAAGCTCGCTGTTGCTGCAGATTTTTGGATGTTGAAATTAGCGACACCGTTTATTATTAGAGCTGAGTTTCAATGAATTTATTGACTACTACAAAATCGAAATGCCCCAAAATCGTATTATGAAAATATCATGTGACAAAAGATAAGTTCAAAAACTTCAACAAAAAAAAAATACCCTGTTGCCTAAAATCACTGAGCTCTGATCCAGGCTTTTTCACCAATTTACACTCTTCTACACCAAACCGTGCCTGAATGATAAAGTTGTGTTCCATAAGCCTCCCAGATAGCACTTTGAAGAGTTAGCGACCGACAGAGATGCTGACTGAAAGATTAGCCCACCCCACCATCACAAAAGCAAACAAATTCAAACTCTTTCACCATAAAATAAAGTCTGTTTTTCCTTGATAAACGACGCTTTTCGGAAGCGATGGCCACGCATATTCTTTCGCGAGCTATTCTGCACGCATTGTACGTCAGATAAAAAGTCAACTTTAGCACTATTATTTAAGGTGCATTTTTCCTTGTTTTATGCAGCATATTTGAGGAGTTATGGCCCACAAATAAGTTTAGGTGCGGTAATGGAAGGCTTCGCTTAAAATGTGAGCTGAAATGCTTTTATAAAAGTTTTGGGGTACCAAACAAAAAGTTGTATGTGCGTTTTGAATAGTTTTTGGGAGCTTTTTCTGCGGTGTCGTTTGTTAAATGTGCCCAAGATCGCTTGTTAGAAGTCGAAGTATTAAATTATCATATGTAAACTTAGAAATGGCTTTTTGTTTGTCTTTACAAGTTTTAGTTCAGTTTTCATTTGTTTTGTTTGCGATTCGTGTTTGGCTTTCGTTCACGTTCTATTTTTAGGTTAGTTTTGGGTCTTTAGATAGCTTTTTCGCCTTCACGCCTAATCAAGTTTCGTCTTTTTAAAGTAAAGTATCGGTTTTTTAAGCTAGTCAAGTCCTTAACGTTTCCATTACATTTCCTTTAGAACAGAAATAACAGAACGCTAAACTACGTACGCCATTACCCACTGATTAATTTTCGGAGCTCCTTACAGCATTTCGAATGAACTAGTTTGAACTGGATGGAACTGGATGAAACTGATTACAACTGCTTCGCTTTTGGATTGAACGCAAATCGTTCCTAAATGTGCGTTGAGGTAACTTAGATTACTCTGTATTGGCTTGCCTTAATATTAAGGCTAAGTTACTGTAGTATGTGGAGCTAGTAGCATTCGCATTGAGAAATGAGCTTTTCGTTGTAAGGACCTTAATAGACGAGCTTCATAATTATTATGGTATCGATGACTAAAGCTTTTAGTCTTGACTTAAGGTTGAAATGGTCAATATTACCATCTTAAGAGAGTAGGTACCGTAAATGGCATTAATTTGTTGACAATTGATTGTCTACCTACTATTAAGTGCCTTAAGTGCACATACAATCGTTTTAAACGGTTTAATTCTAAGTTTAAATCAACCCACTTGAATAGTTGAAAGTCTTATGCCTCTTGTTGACTGCATAAACCGCAACACAAAATAATGAGACAAACAGTAAACTACTTAAAATTGTAAGTTCCGTTTTTAAACAAGAAAAGTATTAAAATTCTTGTCCACAAAACACTACCAAGTTTAAGAAACACTGCAAAAAACAAGAGGTGGTTTCACGTCATACTAGGCAAACTCCGAAATCTGGGTCAACGCCCTGCTGACACCTTTTAGAGCTACCTACCTACACATCAGAGTAAATTAGGGTAAAAGCACAGGTTTTCACACCAGACGCGTCTAAAGCAACATCACAGTGGACCAAATTCCTTTGAACCTTAATAAAACACCTCTAGCTGCCCTCAGCCGTTGACTCAAAACCATATATCACATATCGTAAAATGTGAAAAGTTTTTTGATGTCCTCAAGGGTACCGCTGTTTATTGCATATTTTTATGTGAGGTACGAATTACTTGTGTACCTTTATTTACCGCTTGAGTGCCATAAATTTCTTGTTTTACTAATCTTAATATGGGTTTCAATGTAGGTCGGAGGGGTCACTTGGGTAGGTTTTGTTCGAATTTAGGTTAGGTAGTGGTTATTTTAGCGGAGCGAGTAACGGTTAGGTCTTTGTTGGTACTCTGATAATAATAATGGCGGCGTTTCTGTTGAACACAGAGTTAAGTTAAGGCGACGAACGAAAACAGACTTTTAATGATTTTATACTGAAGATCACGTCTAAACGAGTAGTGTTAATGATTTGGAAAAAATATATGTTAAATTAAAGCATTTTCTTATTAATTTAATTTAGGATTTTTTTAGATTATGTTTATATCAAAATTAATTTGTAAAGTTATGTCTAACGCAGATAAAAAACTGAGAATCACGCAAAATCTATCAAGCGTATTTTTCTGAAACCTTCACCATTTTAAAGGTAATTTGATTATTGATCTTTCAGTATATGTTTTATTAAAATACCTTTTGTTTTATGTATAATAAATTAATAATGCGTCTAATTTGAGATAGCGCTGCTTGATGGGCGAGTCTTATTACTGGCTGGACGTACGACGCGTTGCGTGAACTCAGTACAGGGGCCGTATTATGACGTATTAATGCCACCATTATTCCAGTGTGAGTGAGAGATGGAGCTATAAAAGGCCGCTAGCACCATCCTTTTTTCGCTGTTGAATAATGATGGCATTAATACTTCATAATAAGGCCCCTGAACACGCAAGCTAACCACTCAAGGTCACTGGCATATATCTGCGTCTTAACTTGGATAATTGCTATGCTTTACTAACACGTAGAACAAAAAATAAAAGTTATATTACTAAAACTCAACTACGACAAAAAAGCCAAATAAAAACAGGACATCACAGACGGTCAAATAAAAAATCCGGAGTCACACGTCGTGTTATGGCATAAATCGAACAGATTACGTGTGACTTCGGATTTTTTTATTTGTCCGTCTGGTTTATACATTTTTAGTTGGCTTTTTTGTCGTAGTTGAGTATTTTGTCTATCTGTGATGTCTTATATTATACATATTTTTGAAATGTGCTAATTAAGCCCTTTCATTTGATAACCAACAAGGCATCATTAATTATTTTTTTAGTTCCTGACTATATGTCCTCTTGAGGGCGAAATTAAAGGTGACATTATATAGCACATAACCAGCGGATTTATTTATTTATTTATTTATATTATATAGCACATAACCAGCGGATGATCAAGAAGCTTCCAACGATACCTCATTTGTCAAATTATGATGACGAGTTTAGTTATGAGGGAACCGGTTACCGGTCAAAATCATAGCCCTCCGCCGTAGTTGGATAAAAAGAGATGGAAGTTGTCCTAGTGTCCTAGTTATCCGACAATCATGCTTGTGCACATCGAGTCGGAATGAGCATTCAACACCGCGCTTGCTCACTGCGAGCTCTAGCAATTGAAGTTGTTAAGTCCTGCAGCCCAACGGCGTGACTCACACAAACACAATCCCTTTTGTTTTAAAGATAATTAATCGAATTCAAAAAGGGGGAGGTTCTCAATTCGACAGTATGTTTTTTTTTTTTTGTACGTGTTTTGAATTGATTCTGATGATTCTTTCTTTGTTTGGCAGGTTATACTTCAGAGGTGGTCCCATTTTTTTTTTTTGTTTGTGTATATGATGATAAGTTCCTGCCACTGTTATTTACATATCAGGAAATGGTATTCGAATTTGTGTGGGGTAGGTACCACAACTAAAAAGATATACAATAACATTAATTACGGAACTCGGTGTCTGGTTTTGAATTTTCGTTTTTTGCAACCGAGTTCCGAAACTAATGTTGTTTTTCACTTTGTAATGTTTTTTTTGGAAGTCGGTTGTTTTTTTTTTGTTAAAAATTGTTTTGATAATCGATTGCTTCATTATTTTATATTTGGAAAATTCGTCCGTTCGACAAAGATTGTTGAATTGATGAAATGAAGGGATTGTTATTGTGAGTAAGTTACGCAATAAGGCAGCAAGTTTTCTCATGATTTTTACCGTCAACGTATGTTAAATCAGTAGTGCCTAAACAAAACATTAAATAAAAATAAAAATAATAATACCTATTACTGTCCCACTGCAGGGCAAAGGCCTCTTCTCATACAGAGAAGTCACAAGCACTGATCACCACGCTTGCTCAAAACTGGTTGGTGATTTCAGACTTATATTAACTATATATCCATGTTTCTTCACGATGTTTTCCGTCACCGATGTCAATAATATCCAAGATATACTCAAAAAGTGAAAATGAATTGAAAAAGTCACATTGGTACTTGCTCGGATTTGAACCCACAACCTCATGCATGAGAAGCGAGGCCTTAAACGCTGAGCCATCATGACATAAATAAAAATATGCTAGGTTCTAAATCCTGATGCGTAATTAGCAGGTCCGTAAACCTTTGAGATAACGACTTTCCTAAATATTCCAGGCACTAGTTACGTACTAATGTACACTTTTTAGGGTTCCGTACCTAAAATGAAAAAAACGGTACCCTTATAGGATCACTAGTGTCTCTGTCTGTCTGTCCGTCTGTCACAGCCAATTTGCTCCGAATCTAATGGAGCGATTAAGTTGAAATTTGATACACATATGTATTTCTGTGACCCAAACACGGACGTGTAACGAAAATAACAAAATTGTGTATTTTACTTTTTGGGGTAAGCAAGAAAATTAAAAAAAAGTTTTGGAAACTGTACCGTGTGACATATCAAATGAAAGGGCTTGTTGTGAGGATCTCAAATATTTTTTGTCTCACGTAGAGGCTCTTTCAATGCATCCCAAAATTAACGATTGACCTACTGAAACATTCTCTTGTCACGAAAGCCTTCTCCTATGATAATTACATTCAGCTCCCACCCGTGATTGCGTTTGCACCATATCCGGTGTAACAGCATATTTCCGTGTGTTCCGGCAATTTCCTGTGTTTATTATTAGAACAAAAATAGTTTCGTGTTTGGACTCCATTAATCCGCAATTTGTACCCCTTTGCTGCAACCTTTTTCGTAATTAAGTACCTCTTTTATTTGTGAATATCTCTTGTCATAATAGGTTAATCTTGCTGTTTTTCAGCGGTTGCTTTCAGTGCAAAATTATGCATAGCATTGAATAATTTTAATGTGCACGTGTTTTTTTTTTAACTTTGAATACGTCTAGTAGATATCTTTAAGCCACTGTTCCAGCAGTAAATGTTATAAAAGCTGACTAGATTTATTTCTAATTTACTGAAATAATTCCGACCCAAAGTATCTTCAGATCCCCAAAAAATTATCCTTAATTTATAAACATCTCAAACACCCAATTTGTTGGAAACGCAAAAAGCTAAACGAGCAACAAAACAACAAAGCCCCAATTCCCTAAAAGGTATCGTTGAACGAAAAAACTAATTAATTACCGAAGATTCGATCGAGTTACCCAAGACGTATGTTCGGGTCGAACCGCCCGAGCCGACGAATCATCCAACCTGTTGGCAAATACATTTGTATTTCCTGATTCGTGAATCGGACGAGTTTATTTAGGTCAGAGGTAAAATCATTGTTTGCAATGTGAGGACACACTGAGGCCCTAACATGAGCGCGCGGCGTAAACGTACTTAACGTAAATTCGAATGATTTCTTCATCAAAACAACAACTATCCTATAGCATCATCATTCTCCATGAATCTCCAGCGGTGGCCCAGTGGTAGATTTGTTACAGCTGTAGTGTCAATCATGTCATTTGGTTTAAATAGGTTTTTATTTTTATTTTCCTTTTAAATACTCTTTTCTTTTAGATTTTATGAATGTGAGAACGTGGTAGGCTTAACAGACTGTAGATCTGTCGACCATTTTCTATCTTGCTAAGTACCTGGTACTTGTTGATAGGCCTACACTGTCCTCTCATACCTATTAACACTGTAATTTGAAAACATTGTAAATAGCGTTTACTTTTAAAAGAGTAACCGTGGAGTTTCTTGCCGGCTCTTCTCCATAGGAGACGACCAATTGGAACCGTGCACCTAGCTTCTGACGTTTCATAAGTGCCCCCATGTAGGTTTATGTGAAATATAATATTTTGAATTTGAGTTTGGTACGTGTTGTAGGTCGTGGGTCCGAACCCAGACAACTGCTTTACTTTGTGTAAATCATTTCATCACCACTGCTCTCAAAACGGTGAAGGAAAACATCGTGAGGAAACCGGCATGTCCTAGAACCAACAATCAAAGTGTGACATCTACTCACATGGGTCCCGCGTGGTGGATTACAGCCCACTCCCTTTCGAAGAGCGGAGGCCTCTGTCCCAGTAGTGGGTACATTAAAGGCTGATTATGCTTATGCATCATTCTCCTATCCCAATCTATTAGTGTTCGGCGCAACATGTCTTCTTTCTTCCATACTTCTCTATCAGTCGTCATCTCGGTAGCCACCCCCTTTCTAGCCATATCATTGTTCACTCACATATCCTATAGCATATTGGTTTTATTTTTTGCGACAAATACGATATTATAAATCAATCTGCCCAGCCTTTTCCCAACTACTACGTTGGGGTCGGCTACCAGTCTAACCGAATGCAGGTAAATACCAGTATTTTACATGGAGCGACTGTCTATCTGACCTCCACAACTCAGTAACTGGGTATACGATATCCCGTGGTAAGACTGGTTGCGGTTGACAGACTTTCGGGTTTCTGCCTACCCGTAACGACTGTCAAAGATCTATGAATGACAGCCGGGACCAACGGCTTAACGTGCTTCCCGTGGCACGGAGGGATCTCGCTATGTAATGGATGTTCACCTTTTAACGTAGTTTAACTTTCGACCCGTGCGGCTTTTATTTAGCAACGAGCCCCTCGACACGACAAAAAGTAAGTAGATATTATGTGCGAAACGACTATTTTAAATTTAAAAATCATTAGAATTTACGATACGATTACTCCGCGCGTTAACGCTGGGTCCACAAAATAATGAAGTAAATAAATTATAGACATTTTTTGAGTCAGGAGATTACAAAAGGTCTTATAAGTGATACTGCTAGCCAATTTACAAGAGTCATGCAGTCATGCTATGTTTGTGTAGGTATGTGACGCCATTTTCTTTCTCGAAAAGGGGCTAAAAAGGATTTCGATGGAAGGTATGTTATGTTAGAAATTGTTATTCTTGCTCACGATATTTTCCTATTACTTAGTGAGAAAGGTCGATGTGATATGAATGGGAGGTACTCGGTTTTACGTGGAATGCGTCTCGGGATTTTATTATGAAACGTATTTCAGAAATGAAAACCTTACTCGCTTTTTGATAGGCTAAATAATTACAGCCGTGCGGATCGATCTTCAAGGTTAAGCAACGCTTGCTAGTGTCGGTCCGTGGATGGGTGACCATCCATTATATTATACAGAAAGCCCTTCGCCGTGCCTCGGTAAGCACGTTAAACCGTTGTTCTTGGCTGTCATTTGAAGATCTTTGATAGTCGTTACCACCAAGCGATAACCAAACTAAAACGTCTTTACAGCGTTACTAAAATGGCTGCCGAAGCAGCGCGATGGTCCAGCGTCAGTGACGCATTTCACATTCGGATCAACTTACACCGGGCACCGGTTTTCTTTGAACCCCAGCTTCCCCTAGTCAGAAGCCCGAAAGTCTGACAACCACTCTTACCAACGGGTGTCGTGTTACCGAGTAACTGGTTTGTGGAGGTCAGATAGGCAGTCATTCCATGTAAAATACTGGTATTAGCTGCATGTAGTTATACTGGAAGTTGACCCCAGCATAGTTGAGAAAAGGCTGGCTAGTTGTCATTATAGTATTCCAAAACACTTCATTATGCATTCCAAGTGGGTCAGATAGCTGTAAAATAATCAGCGAACCAGATATTGAATCTGAATATCATAGTTGGCAACGAATAATTTGATTTGATGAATTCTGTTTGAAGCAGACTGCTATAGTACAGAAATGTAAGCATAAATTAACATAAAATCCAACCGTCTGTAATTTGATTTGAAACATTTTAGACAGAGAGAGGCTGTGGTATATTTCACTAAGGACAGTTTATTAAATAAGTTTCGTGACATTGAAGACCACTTGGAGGTTTTGATTGGTCTGCTTAGGCTGTTTTGTGTTGTATCACTGTTAAACCACTATGTGCCATTTTAGTTTGTAAACGAAGATAAAACCACTCACATTCTCTTATGTCGTATAAAGCTTATTATTATCACAATTTCTATGCTAAGTCTGGAGGATCGTAAATAAAACACTTGTTTTTGATACAAATCGAATAATTATTGATATTTTTTTAAGTATATTTTCTTTTTCATGATTTTGACGCTTGTCAACTGGGGGAGCCGACTGTCAAAGCTTTTCTTCTTACAAATCAATGCTTGTCACATATCTGTGACATTTATTTACAATAAACCCGCGGAGGTTTCATGCTAAACCATGTTATATTACTGCCTCTACAGTACTATACAGGGTTATTGGTAAAACATCAACAACCTCTTAAGAGGTCATTGTACTCATCATTATGAATCATAGTATTAGTTGTTCATAATGATGAGAACAATGACCTCTTAAGAGGTTGTTAGTGTTTTACCAATAACCCCGTATATGAACGAACATTCATGGCTGCTTTTTAAAACTAATCTGGAAAACGTAAACATTTTTATTTATTTTTATTTTGGATTGGAAATTATCAAATAACTTCTCCCGCTCTGGGTGGAGTGGGAGGGCGTGTCAGACTCTTACTGACTAAAACCCACCCGTGTTTCTTCAGTTGCCTGTACGTTGCCAGGGGCCACGGTATCGGAAAACGTATACCTTATACGCGTACCAGTAAATCTATGGTTGAAAATTAATATTACGTAAATGTAGCAATGTTTCTTTTGTCACCCTAGCAAGTGCCAGCGAACTAACTTAAACTAAGTTCGCAGAGCACTGATTTCTAGACTCTAAATCGTTCAAACTCAAACTCAAAGCATGTATTTCAAATAAACCATTTATAGGCACTTTTGAATTGTCAAGGAGTCGGTCAGTCAGAAATATGAAGCTAGTTACCCATTCCAAAGCGTAGAAGGTACGGTGTATGGAGAAGAACGGGCAAGAAACTCAACGGACGCTCTTTTAAATCAAAATTTGTTACAAAATATTGGTTACATCATTCATGTTGAAATAGAACAGTATAGATAATAGTATAGAATAATGTAGAAAGACGTGCACGTTAAAAGCGTCTGTAAAAAAATATGATAACAAAGAACCATTCAAAAATTAAAATAAGCCATGGCAGCTAAGAGATGACCAGGCCCAACTGATGGCGCCCGTTCACGAACATGACGCGTGGATCAACACCATTCAGTGTTGTCTAACAAATAACAGCAACGACCAACAGCCATACATTTTAGCTAAAACAATAAACGGACTAAGCACTTGGCTTGCCTTTCTTTCACTCAATACATCAGCGTGTCTATGCGACCAACGAGACCAAAACGAAATGTTCTACTTGGCTGCACTGGAATAGGACCAGTAGATATATTGGTTCAAGTATCCGAGACAGTTTTGTTGCTATTTTATATGCCAACGTTAATAAAGCAGAAAACTGGTTCGGTATGATAGGTTATTAGTTTATCTGTTGTTGCTTCATTTTTAATTATTAATTCTTTTTACCTATTGTGGTATAATAATTTTATTCTAGGTGCATCGTCCTCACATATAATTATATAACTAATGTACTTATACAAATATTGTAAAACATTTTAAAAGAGTAACGGTGGAGTTTCTTGCCCATTCTTCTCCATACGAAAACTACCTTTTGGAAGGGGCAACTAGAATCAATTAATTTTTTTTGTAAATTTTTGACGTTCAAAAGTGCCTTATACGGGCCTACTTGAAATAAATGATTTGACTTTGACTTTGACTTTGACTTTGACTTAGGGTCGTTTGTGAATTGAAGTTTTGAAAGACTTCGCGGACCTACTTAGTATGGCTGGCAACAAAATGAAGGTACAGGTGTGTTCGTAAGAAATTCTGTGTCTTTTTAATTTATCTTTGAACTCAGAAATGTCTTACCTCGTCTAAAAAAAGTACTTACCTAACTAAGATGAAAATTAAGAATTCGAGGTACCGTAACTGACAATTCCGGTTTAAATAAATAAAGTAAATCTTACTCAAAATCCAAGACATCGAAGCACTAAGTTTAACCTAAAATTCTGGTCCTTGACTCTGCAAGCCGATTCTAGTCAATATTAGATCTAGTATATCACAAAAGGAATATAATTAAAGAAATAGCAATACAAAAAGGACCTAACTAAAAATGAATATGAAGTATTCGAGATAACTTAACTTTCGATGCCAGTTAAACGTTCCGCGCGCTTTTTTAAATGAATGATCGTCTATCATCTTTTTGGACTTCTAATGATGCATCCTTTTTTTAATAAATGATCTTTTTTTAACCTTCTGAAATGTTCTTACAGTTGGTCGCAGCTACTTGGCTATTTAATATTCTTAGGACACCAAAATAGGAATTATTTATGATTCACAAAAAGAGGCACATTTATTGTAACATTAGAGTGTTTATTCATATTTTAGGAAAGCAAAATGGGAATTTTTTGAGGTACGAATTAATACATGCCTTAAATAGATACATATCGAAACAGTAAATCTAACCCAAAATTCTGGTCCTTGGCTCCGCAAGCCACTTCCAGTCAATATTAGATCTAGTATATCACAAAAGGAATAAAGTTAAAGAAACAGCAGTGCGGTGCAGTCGACTTGCAATTTATTGTTCCGCCTGAACTGCGGGCGAGGAATTGTTGAGTTCAACAATTTGCTATGTTTCCTTAGGAAGTAAGCCTACTGCAGTATATTGTATTTTACGAGACGTTTCTGTTGGGGTGCTGTTGTATGCCGTTCTTAAAGTAATGGTATGCCTGTAGGATAATGTTTTGAATTGGTAAAATAGTTTCAATCTTTGTATTTAAATTATGTGTTATTGAAACATGATGTAAGTCAGAAGTGTCTTTGGTTAACATAATTATAATTATAATTTAAAATAATTATAATTATATTTTAAATACATAATGATAATAATGTGTAAAGTAAATTAAAAAGTCACGTCATGGGTACGTATTAGGTTTTAAACCACAAACCTGATATTACGAAGCACTCGTAAGTAGTTTAAAGGGAGAAACAATACTGTATTCATCAAAGAAAGTTCCACAAACACCAGAAAAACCTTCGAAAAACAAGCGATAATACCTGCCACAAGAAAATAATACACGAACGTAATTCCACATACTCACAAAAAAACAATCATCAAAGAGAGACCAAAGAAAGCCTTGTAAGACTTAAAAGCAAATATAATACGGTGTTAAATTCTCTCTCTCTCGCAAAAATTCAATAACTACTACATCTTTACTGAAAAATACATGAGCAATAATTGCGTTCTCTAGTCTCGCCTTCTTTGAGGTTAAAATTAAATAAACCACGTCGCTGCTGAGTGGTAGTCTGTAGGGCTACGGTAGCAAGCTTTTAGATTAGCTGCTGTAGATTTCAATTATTTTGTTACGTTAGTTTAGTGTAGAGTGTGTATGTTTAGTATGCTTTAAGTTGATAGTGGCTACAGCTGCTCCATTATTGAAAGTTTTTTTAATCGTTGGTTGTAAATTTCTCTGTTTTTCTGTATTAACACCACAATGTTAAATATACTAGCAAAAATACGCGGTCTTGGGAATACGCTACACATTTGTCACACACATTGCTGTTTGGTTTCGTAAATTCAGCGTCACTATGGTGTATTTTTCTTCTGTAGAAGTAGGTAATTTTTCAATAATCTTAAAATAATTTCAAAATATAACGTTTATGAACCTCGACCCTACAAAAATAACCCACGTTTTTCTACCAAGACAGAGTTCAATCCTGTTCCAATATCTCAAAAATAACAAAATATTAAAAGACGTGCTGCTAACCCTACCAGCTACGTTATGAGGAAAGGATACGTGAGGTTAAGACAAATGAAAGTTTTTGAGCGTAGACGCTTATTGCGATGTTCATTGTTCACTGTACGATGTGCAGTTGCAAGCCTTTATATGATTAACTCAATTTCGATGTGCCGACTGACCGTTATTGTGTCTGTATATTGATATTAGGTATTAGGACCAGACAAAACAGTTTTGTTTTCATAACATTGATATTTTCATTTTATGTTTATTTTTGGTACAATATATTCAGCTCTAACATATCATTTAAAACATGACAAGACTTTATACGTAACTTGACAACCTCTTGGCTGTTACGTCACAAAAGTTTCCAAAATGGCCGCAAAAATATGACATCAAAATAACTTTGTTGACATTGTTGAACTTTCCAACGATTCTGAATTTGAATTTAAATAAAGGGTGCTGTGATCTCATGTTTCGAAGAGTTTAGAACTATTCTGAATTTGAATTTTACTTGTATTTAATTTATTCATTATTTTGGTTGGGTATTTGGTTTTTTATCTTTTTTATGATAGCTGTTTTTACAACCAAAACATATTTTAAGTGTTGGAGCCATTTTCGAAGCTAATTTTAAAACAACAGATGCCTAAGTCCTAAGATGATAACTAAACCCGCAGACTTAAATAAAATACTGATAACGCGTTTTATTATTAAAAATACATTAGCCTCCATCTAGGACAGTCGGTAATTTTTTTTATCTTATCAAGGATCTGTAAACATAGGTATGTATTATATATTGCAATTATAGGGCAGTTTTTAAATTATTGTATGATCTTGACCAAATATTTCATTTAAAATGAAAGGATGAAAAATAGTTTCCCTAACACGTGTGAGTGACATCTTGATAGAGGTAGTGACAGCTTGCTGGCATATTGCCTTTTTATTCAGCCATTCATTTTATTTCCATAGAGCCAAGTGAATTTTACAAATTGGTCGAACAATTTAACAGAGGATTATTATACATCATCAAAGGAGGCCGCATCGACTTAGGTGTTCAAGATATTTTTAGTTTATTCGAATAAGTTATAAAAAGTTAAAAAATTGCAGAAAAACATTATATTCTGATCTGATCAAATATACAAGTTGGAGACTAATAACGTTCCCATTCTTCAAATCAATTATATCCGATAGTCGGTAATACCCTCCATCACTACTATTTAGTTTGTTAAATAATCTTTTATTTAAAAAAAATCCTTTAAGTTTATTTGTCAGGTTAAAATAAATCATATGCAGTACTTCGGAAACCCAGGTACGTGACACTAAGGTTAGTAACACCAAGGCGTTGCTGGCCTTCCTTGAGAAACTGGGGTGAGTCGTATAATGGATTTTCTCACCGGTACGGAAAATACTCGCGCGGACGTAGAGTTACCGACACCAGCCCATCTTACTATACTTTAGAGGCATGAGGAACAGGGTGTAAAGTTCACTCATCCTCTATAGAAAAGGGAGGATCCTCCGACCAGACGGGTGTCGTGTCTGGCGGGCAACTGCCCAACGGTTGAAGTCGGGATCTTGTATATATGTCGATCGCGCGGTAAACTCTAATTGCGCGATGCAGAATTTTGTGACGTCGGCGTTTTTGTGTGACAGGTCTTTGATGCGTAGTTCGCATATGGCGATATAGATGCCGCCACAATACTACCACTCCTATGCAGTGTTTTCATTTACTATCGTATTGTAGTCTCATTATTGTGACTTAACTATTATATATAGTGAAAATGCATTTAATATAACACCACACCGGTATCCCCGAAGGGTTAAGCAGAGGTGTACAAAGTACACTCACATTTCGCCAATTATGTAACAGGGGGCGAGCCTATTGCCATCAACCGGGCACAAATCCAAACTCCGGACTGATACTGAGAAATTCATGATGGAAAAACCCAATAACACTGCCTGACCTGGGAATCGACCCCTGGACCTCATGCTCAGTAGTAGCGCTTGCGAGCACTAGACCATCGAGACAGTCACTCATACTTATGGGTGATACTGATTGTGCTTGTCGCGAAACACTAAACAAAAGTGTTATATCTAAGTACCTACTGAAACCGTTGCATTTGTTAAAATATCTTAAATAATTAATTATCTGTCGAAAGAGACTGGATCCTGCGACACAGGGTATCCTAGTGCGGGATCCAGTGTTACACCTAAATATTGTAACACTTGTTTATGAATCAATAAAAACTTATTTATTTATTTTATTTATTTTATTTATTTTATTTATTTTATTTATTTTATTTATTTTATTTATTTTATTTATTTTATTTATTTTATTTATTTTATTTATTTTATAGGATAGTTGTGTGAAAGATGATATGGATTTATAGATTGATAGATAGGTATGGAAGAAAAACTCAGTCAAAAGACATTTAGTAATATAATTATAATGTAACATCAGTAACTCGTATTCATATTCAAAATATTTTATTTCACATAAACCTACATGGTCACTTATGAAACATCAGAAGCTAGGTGCACGGTTCCAATTGGTCGTTTCCTATGGAGAAGAGCCGGCAAGAATCAGAGAAGAGAGAGAGCCGGCAAGCCAATTATTTTTAAAAGAGCAACCGTGGAGCGGTTGCTCTTTTAAAAATAATTGGCTTTTACAATATTTTTAAATAACAGTGTTATTAGGTATGGGGGGAACAGTGTAGGTACTTAACAGAATAATGATGGTCAACAAATCTACATTCCACTAAGCCTACAGCGTTCTCACATTCACATTCACAAAAAAGAAAAGAATCTATAGGTATAAAGAGAATAAATTAATAAAAATAAAAACGTATTTTAAACGAAATGACACTCAAACTCCTTTTATCATGTCTAAAACGTAAACCTTTCTATTTAATATAAGCTCAGCACAAATCGTATCACAAGAATATTACTTGTACATAAAGAATTTTACCTGGAAAAGATACTTCAAGCTCATAATATTTGCACAAAATCCATCTTTGAAGGTAATCCTAACTAATATTATAAATGCGAAAGTGAGTTTTTTTGTTACGCTTTTACGGTAAAACGGCTGAATGGATTTGGTTGAAATTTGGCACATGGGTAGACTATGACTTGGAAAAGGACATAGGCTACTTTTCATCCTGGATCGCGGACGAAGTCGCGGGCAACAGCCATATTCAGTTTCATACAATTCTAATTAAAATATGTTGCCATACTATACGACCCCAAGGCACGCACCTCTGACTTACGTAACACCTCTGACGTATGATTATCACTCGCTTCAAAAACGGTGAAGGAAAACTTCGTGAGGAAACCGACATGCCTGAGAAATATTTCTCGACTTCATGTGAAGCCAATTCAGAGGCCCATGGGCAGCCTTAAAACTGCAGACAGCAGGATGGTCACTAAGTACACAAAAAGAAGAAAAACGATACTTTATATAAAATTCTTGACTCGACTACTAATATTTTATTTCGTATAAGAATTGAATTCTACTTTCGATCAACAAAATCGTAGAAGGAACGAATAAGATGCAAAATGAAATCAACATTCGATTCATTCGATGTTTCGATTCTTAAGACGATTGGCATTGCGATTCGATCCGTCGATTCGCAGTCCATTGCACGTGGGTTGAGAATTTGTCAGGCGGAGCACGGAAATGGTGGAACCAGATATATTCGTTAAATTCTAAGACTGTTTATTTTTATTCTTTAAAAGATTTTCAGTTTAGCAGAAAACTTTTGCAAACATAGTGACATGCTTCCTTTCCTAGGTGTGATTGGACAAAGAAACAGTTAGGTACCTACAGATTACAAAAAAAAAAACATCAATGTAATAAATACCAGGTTAACAAGGCTTTCGAACAATTTTATTCAATCACAATCCAAGGGTTTTTGAAGGAAATTCCTAATCCATTACTTTAAAGGTTTGAATAATTCATCTGCTCAATAACGTAAATAACGCAATGAACGTGGCTGTAATACCAAAATTAAAGGCATTGCATGAATTGTGTTACGGAATTACTGCGCAGTATTACCTACCGTAATCGCAATTACGGTACATTGATAAAAAAATACAAAGAAGAAAAAAAACAAAAACACAATTTCAAAAACAGAATACATGTTTTCTAAAACAGCCAGTACTGAGTGGCAACGTTTTCAATCACTCCCTCTTGGTACAAATCAATGCGGGGGACATTCTCGGTACGTACGCAGAACGGAACGAATGAACCAATTCCTTCAGTATTGCTATTCAAAACGAGTTTGTGGCTGTATAGCCCGAGGATTGAGGACGAATGAGTTTCGAAGGATTAGAAAAGTTTATTGTGTTCTATTTTAAAGGTGGCTTTGTGTTTGAATTAGTTCTTGTATTCTTCATTTAAATGGGAGTCTGTTAATGATGTAAGTTTGTTTCTTTTCTTAGAGCTGTCTCTATTTTCGATCTAATTCTTAGTGTCTTTCTAGGTCTGTTTTAGGTGAGATATACACGTGACGACACGAAAATTATGGAATTCAAAATAGGGAAGAGTGGTAAAAGAGGTGTAAGCAAACGCGAGCCTATCAATAATTTAAATGTGTGGTGACGATGACGCGAGTTTCACGCTTTTTGTTCACCCAAAAATTACACATATATACACAGTATACGTATATACTCATGGAAAGAGTTCGGTGACGATGACGCGAGTTCCATGATTTTTGTTCACTGAAAAAGTGATCAACGCGCCTAAAGAAGTTTTCACTTCAAAAACAAAAGCCAGATTTTGGAGAATTTGAGAAAAAAAGAAAAGCATCACTGATTTTTTCTTATTTGGAATAAAGTCGAGAATTGTGTACACGGAAGATGCAACAGAAATATAACTTACTATGTATCGTATCACACTACTGCTTTACCCCACGATCTAATCATGAGTAATCAAACCTATTATGGCCACTATGGCCGCATCGACAGGCTAACGTCCTGCCATAACTTACGCTCATGCAATCACAATCGATACGTCTTGCTATATCATGCATTAACCCCGGATCGCAGCCGCTGAGAACACGTACATAACGAACATATAGAACATCGAGGATACGGATAAAATATTTTATGGCCTAAGGATATAGAGTGGGGGAAATGCTGGCCTATGACTTTTATGGGAGATTGGCGGGAGAAAGCAACACACAGGAAAGAGTGGAAAGCTGTGAGGGAGACCTTTGCTTTGACGTGGGACGAAAAAAGTTGAAAAAAAAACCGAAATAAACGGATATAGCGTAGATTCAAACAGTACTTTCCACAGAAACTGGATAATAGAGGGTGACTAGAACTTCGATATATTATTCATTTAAATAAATATCACTTTTCCGTAAAATCACCGGTCTGGCCCCGCGGTTTGACATTGACGCGCGCTTTACGTCACTTTCAACATTTTTCAGAATTTATCGGTGTTATCTGTAATTTTTTGATTATTTTTGATTTATTGACGAGAATATCCGTCAGACCATAGAGTGAAACAGCCCACAGACGATAATAGTCATTATTTAGCAGTAAAATAGTAATTTAAGCCGCGTGAGTCGACCGTAACCAATTGGTCACAGTGGGACTTTGTATGTAATCCATTCAAAGTGGGATGCTTTGATTATTTATATGTCTAGATATTGTCGCGCTGCAAAGGAACTAAAACAAATAGGCCTACTCTTTTATGCTGGTGTGCGTGATAGCTACGTCTTACACCACATCAGTGTGCTGTCATTGTGATTTTAGTGTGCGTGCATTTAGTGGCTAACAGTTGGACGCTGTTTTTTTCGACCAGTTCGCAGCTTTGACTGTCTATGAAGACATTCATATCTTTGGTGGTATATCCGAGAAATATGATATTTAATGACGAATTCTGCGAAATTTTCAAAAACACTGCTGGATTTTCTCGAATCCCTTGGGATTCGATTTTGACCGAGCCAAATAGGGTGCTTAACTGTTGAAAAGAAACTATTACGTCCTGGAAGGAATAGGTTGAATTACAGTGTCCCTGTAGATCTTACGAATGTTACACTTTTGCTATTCCTATACATACATGTATCAAGATACACAGTTAGGTTCCTAATTCACTGACTAGTCGTAGGCATTGAAAATATTTTTTTTATTCTGTAAATAGGATATTGCAATCACTAATCCATGCGTCATGTTCGTCAACGGGCGCCGTCAGTAGAGACTGGTCATCTCTTAGCTGCCATGGCTTATTTTAATTTTTGAATTGTTCTTTGTTTTTTATATTTTTATTACGGACGCTTTTAACGTGCACGTCTTTCTACATTGTTCTCACATGTATAATTTCAACGTTAATGATGTAACCAATATTTTGTAAAAAAAATTTGATTTAAAAGAGTGTCCGTGGAGTTTCTTGCCCGTTCTTCTCCATAGGTACCTACTACGCTTTGGAATGGGCAACTAGCTTCATATTTCTGACTGACCGACTTCTTGACAGTTCAAAAGTGCCTGTAAATGGTTTAATTGAAATAAATGCTTTGAGTTTGAGTTTGAGTTTTACACAACATATAAAAAAAAAAATTGCTATGTGAGTTCGGCGTTTCCTATCTAACTACTCTGAGAAGAAAGACCGAAACAAACTCAGAGGTCACAGTCTCTTTTAAAGTCCAGACATAATCTTGGTCAGGCCATATGAGGCCCATGTAGATTGGTTTGAAATGGTCTTTTGAGGAAAGAACCACACAGATATGAGTGGACCTGTCCAGTCAGTGCAAGCATTTGTCAGTAATTGTGGAGCTCAACTCGTCAATCTCGTCAAACTCGTCAGTCGCTCAATTATAATTATGTCTAAGTTGACGGCGGTAAAATATCGATGCGTTGATGTTCGTGACCTCAATTTTATGGTGTGAGGCATTGAATCGAAACAAACAAGAAATAATCCTTTTTCCTTAGGTACATAATTTTATAAAAACGCAACGTCTTACTGTCTGTCTGTCCATCAATAACGCGATAATAACGTGAGAAGGGTCGTAAACTAAAATCATTATAAAAATGCTGACCCCGAGTTTCGCTCGACGTCCCGTCAGAGACTGTCACGCGAAACTCGTCTTAAATTACAAGGAAAACTGTCTGTAACTTCACAATGGCCGTGATTCTAATAGATAACGACTATCGTAGCCGAAAATTTGATCTTTTGTGACTCACAAATAAACTCAAAATCAAAAGTCATTTATGCAAATTAGACTGAGAATCTACATAAAATGTAACTACGTAAAAATTTAAAAAGACAGTCCCCCAAAACGTCCGCCCTTTACCATTTTCAAGAGCTGGGTAGAAGAAGTGGCGCAACAAACTCCCCAGCAACACATCTGTCTGATAAGAGTTTGTCTTCTGCACCTTCTTTTACTTTCACAAACACTGTTTACAAAAACCATAGCTACACAATCACCCAATACATCCTGTGTTATTACGCATTGCATCATACATAACATAACATTAACATTCATTTCGTTACATAATGCGCCATGATATAATTATTACG
Organism: Xanthia icteritia; assembly: GCA_949128155.2. Taxonomy (NCBI): domain Eukaryota; kingdom Metazoa; phylum Arthropoda; class Insecta; order Lepidoptera; family Noctuidae; genus Xanthia; species Xanthia icteritia. The sequence continues at coordinate 18,403,954 of OX421945.2, forward strand.
TAAAGCTAGTGTAACACAGCTTTGACAGCTACGCGCACAGATTGCATAGATCTGCGGCGCTTGAGTCGCTGACGGAACAAAATGTTGCCATTTTAAATATTATATCATTTAGGAAGTATTGTATTTATTTTATTTTATTTTTATTTCTGATTTTGTTATTTCACTATATGCTGCACCAGTTGACGTCATCACGTCAACGCCGGCTGTCGCTGAAAACCAGCGCTGGGGCTCTGTCTCGCATAGGGTCGCAGCATTATGCTGAGCGATGGCCGTTTTGCGTGGATGTGACGCATATTTTCCCCCAATTTGTTATTCTCGTGTTTTTTTTTTTTCTCTTTTTCTTTGCGTCATATTTACCGCAAATAAACGTATTTTCTTTCTTTTCTTTCTTTCATAAGTTAGAAGAACTATATATCATTTCATTCTTGGTCATCATCATGATCCTACTTCCTACTTATCACAATTTTTGAAGTGAAAACTTCTTTAGCGACGTTGTACACTTTTTTGTGATGGGTAAAAAATGTTAAACTCGCGTCAGGACACGTGACCTGATCGAAAATTCGTAAGACGGAGGGAGAGTAGTACCAAAATATCAAAAATGCACAACGTTAATATTCGAGTTTTCACTTCTGCCGGCACTCCCGGAGTGCAACCCATTGTTTTTTTTTATGTGTACCAGCTTTCTTCTTGCTATCCTGCAATCAAAATATACAGTTAAATCTAAATAATCAACTCTGTGGGAGAGATTTCGTGAAAAGGGACGGAAGTGTGTCACAGGAAGCCAGGTAACCGCGCGCCACCACTTTGTAGCTCTTCATGTCACCTGATGGTAAGTGATGATCAGGCCCAAGTTTGAAGCGAGCTTCACCCAGAATCCTCAACCACAGAGGAACTGGCTATCTTACCTCTAACTGTCGAAACACAACAATGCTGGTAACATTGTTGTTATGGCGACAGCCTTAGATAAGATAGTGGTAGCTAGCCAGGCGGACTTAGAACAAGCGTTACCACCAAACAAACCAAGCAGAAAATTTTGCCCCCGCTAGGATTAATCGAACCCTAAACCTCTGGGTCTGAGACAGGTGGCCTTCTTCTTCCACTTACATCTCTATCACACATCATCCCAGTTTCAAGCCACATAATCTTTCACACAGCCATCCATTGTTTCAAAAGTTTTCGTCGTTATTACTTTAAAATACAGTATTTTCAATATCTCAAAGAAGTCTATTAAAAAAAAAAACACCAAAACGTATAAAATAGAGCTAAGAAACCAATGTAACTATGTATTATAATATATTTCATAAAATGAAAGTGCCACCAACGTAGGTATTACGTAATTCTGTATTCATTTTTCCTAAGAGGCTGAATACAGGGCTATAAGAGGTCTAATTCTTTACTCGAGCCTTTTGATAGCGCTTTAGTAGTCCATTTTATTAAGTAAAGCATTTTAAATTTTAGGGATCCGTGTTTTTTTTTTGTGGAAAGTTCAGCTGTATTCCAGTAAGCTTGGGTCAACTGTGGTGAATTTTTGAGCCGAAAACCTGAAACTTCTTTGAAAATGTAGGTATATGAATAAAGCTACTAGCACAGGAGAATAGTTTCAGATTTAGGGATGATATCAAGAGCGTTATTGTCCCTATTTCTAATAATATTATCAGTTGTGAATGACTGTCATCACCACGTGTGACCATAATTACATCACCATATTATGAGCCCGTAGAAAACATACACACGAAAAACTTAGATCTTCTCAGAGATCGTTTTACGATTATTAACCAGAGAATACTGGCCTAACCACCGCAAATTCGTGATATTATGTCGTTATACCCGTTAAAAGAAAATCTTGCTTCATTTTCTTGCCATAATCTCGAAGCTTTTTATCGTATTCACTCAAGGAATTGCCTTTTACTACTGAGAATTATATTGCGTTGACCTACATAATAATATCAGTAGAGAACCACATATAAAAAATTACATCACTTATCCCGCTAGTCCAATTACCGAATTAAATTTTATAACCCTTGCATGAATAAATAAAAAAACATAAAATACGGAACCATAGACTAAATAAATAGGAACAGAAGGCCGAGTTCGTACAGTCAGCACAAACAGGCGCAGGATCACAAACGCGAAGGTACGGCGAATTCAAACGAATGCCAGTCGCCGCATGCACTTGCTGTACCTACGTAAGCCGAGTCTATGTGAGCGTGTGGTTTCGTTCATTGTATAGAGCTGACATAGCCCGCAGAACTGCCAAACTTAAGTGGCAGTGAGCAGGTATATTGCTCGCAGAACAGATGGCCGATAGGCCCGAAAGGTACTGGAGTTTCGACCGCGTACCGGAAAGCGTAGCATTAGAATGACTCCCCAAGGTGGACCGATGACGTTGTGAAGTCTGCAGGAAGTGAGAAGCACAGAACCGGTCGATGTGGCGATGCCTGGACATAGGCCTCCCATGTCCAGAAGTGTCTGTCTTTTGGCTGAAATTATGATGATCATGATGATAGAGCCAACCTTCTGTACCTACCTACGTATTTTGTGCGTCTATGTCCGTCTCAACTCACGACCTATGTATAAGGCAGAGTTCACATTGGACATTTTACGACGTCACTATTGAGCGACAAAAAAATTTATGATCGCGTAAATTAAATGTAGAACTATCACTGTGAAGCTTAGTTTATTGCTACTGCGACTAAGTAATCGTTCCTTTTAATATTGCAAATAATAAAACGAAATGCCTATTAAGTGCCTTATTTTATGAAATAGGTTCCATTTTGCAAGAAGGTAATTTGCGCGTAGTGTGATTTTTAATGGGTTTAAATTGCTGTGTTTTTTCTCGTGTGGAGAAATTATGGTCTTGTACGATAAGGTATGTGAACACGAAGGCTGCATACTTTTAAAATAGATTTATAGCATTATTAAAAGAGTAGTTAAAAAGGGTTAGGTTCTTTAGATCTACAATATTGATTTCCTTGTTGTTTTGTGTGACAAATTAAAATATAAAATTTTTTTATTCAACAACTATAGTAATAAATTATAAGCAGAAAAATCTTATAATTAAACTTAACAATATACAAACTAAAATATGGCGTCGAAAAATTCAACCGCATCACTGTTTGTGTGTACTTCCTATTTACCAAAAAATACATTACGAATGCAAGAAAACACTGACAACATGGCTAAAGACCATAACTTGAAGAAACTGCGGCACTTCTAAATACAGTTATACATATAGGTAATAATCATATAGATAGATAGATAGATAGATAAATCGTTTATTTAGTGCACACAAAAAAAAACAGCACAACATACAAAAACACGATTAAATAATTACTAATTAGCTATTAGGAAATGTGCGGAGTGAAATGTAAGTATACCCGCAATTTAAATATTGTATACTACAGAAAAAATTTTAGCATTTGGAAATTTTCCTTTAACTACTGGATGTGAAATGGCGGAGGACAAGGTGTTGTGGTGCAGTTTGAAGAAGGCCTATGTCCAGCAGTGGTCTGCGTTAGGCTGAGTTCATTGAACTCATTGTGAAGTGCAGGTCATGCACCCTTCATTTGTGAGAATAAAAGTGATTGAACTGTGGAATTAATCGGTTTTCCCAAACCCAATTTTGTGCAACAAAACTGTTAACTGTAGTACTGGTAATTAAAATGAATATATGCTAGAGATTGCGCTACACCAAAAACCCTCAAACGCAAGCCTACAAAATATGTATACGATCCCTCTTTACTACATCTAAACGTAGACGAATAACATGCGACTCCAAAACGTGCAGAACCAGCAAAACACAGCTGGGAAATTAACGCAAAACCGTTAAATAGCCGTCAGTTATAAAAACCCAACATAAAAATATGCGGCGTCATTAAAATAACCGTGAAACCCCATTAAAGCTGCGACTGAAATTCGCGTCGCCTATCACACGACGTCATTTTAATCGCAGACAGGCTTTCCAATTAGCGCAGCTTTGCCCGTCACTCATTACTGCCATAAGCCCACGAAAATCCCCCAGTGTGACACAACAGCTAGGACCGCGTTCCGTTCACGCGAATGCTTGACATTTTTTTTAATCAAGGACCTAGCCAAAGGAAGGGAAAGTTTTTGATGTAGATTCATTTGTCATAAACATGTCAAGCGTATGACACTTGCGGATGACGAACAGTAAGCATGCAGCCTAACAAACGGCTTTGTGCCGCCATTTTATCATTTCGATTCTGATTTTAAAATCACAGACTTTGTTTTGACAGTAAAAAGAATATGATTGTTCAAATTGGAATCAATATTTTGATCATTCAAGCGTTCTAAACGCCAATATTATACTAAAATTGTAAAGTAAAATACTGGGAATATTTGCATGAAATTATTTAAGACATCAGTCGCAGGCTGCGCATAGAATTTAATGTTCCAAATGTAAAATCAAATTTTAACGTTTATTATAGCCGAGCGCGCAAATGAACTGGAAGCTTTAGCACTTATTGGTCGAAATCAAATTGAAATAAAACTTAATTGGCGCGAATTAATTCAAATCCTATAATATCGCTGTGCTGTTAATTCACCGAGTTTATTATAGCTTGTATAATGGCAGTCGGATAGTTTGAAGTTATATTGCTCAATTGCCTTTTGTGAGTCGACTATCATTACATTGTAGTTACATTTTGGACTACGATTTATACTTATTTCCTGGTACTGTTTCGTCCATTCTTATAGCTAAACTATTGTAGGCAACTTAGTAATAGGTAATGGATATTGGACAAACTCATAATGCGAATCATTAGAGAGTGCTTTACGATCGAAACATTTATTTTGCCTGCTTTCTGCAACCGTTTTTATTGTTACACTCCTGCTAGTACACATAACCTACTTAATTTATATACCATTATATAGATAATTTAATGGAGATTAATTATGTACTTCAAAAATTGATTTGATGCAGCAGAAACGAAAAAAACGTCAAAATAGTTTTAATTTTTTTCCCGTCAATCAAGTATGAAACCTGTAAACATTATAGCTTGCGAAAAAATCTATTAATTGAGTAATTTTTATAGATTCGATTCAGCCATAAGGTGAATGAACCCTATTGAAAATGGCTCTTTTATTCAAAGTAGTTTAGTTATAATTAATAAAAAACTAACTAATATTATATCCATATCTTTATACATTTTCAATTTCGACCCTCTTCCGCTGCCTATCAATCAATAAAGGAAACCTAAATAGTCTTTGACAGTACATAAAGATTGCGAGGTGTGAAATTTTACCCATATTGATGGGTAAAATTTTTGAATGAGCGTTATAAAGCGTGCACTTTTGGATTTTCCAAATATTTTATAGTTATAGAGACTTTTTATCGCGGAAAATACAAATCTCACAAGTAGGCATAAGTACGGTCTTATTTTGGTAAGCAACATAAATAATATTAGGTAGGTAGATAGATAGATAAATCGTTTATTTAGTGCACACAAAAAACAGCACAACATACAAAAACACGATTAAATAATGACTAATTAGCTATTAGGAAATAGCCGCAAGGTGCCAATATAAAAAAATATAAAAAAGGAAGAAAACAAGACATTGTGATGACAACAAAAAAAAGGAAAAAAAAAGAAGGAAGGTATTTAATTTTATGAAATATTCACTCCCCACACTCACCACTGTGACATCGCACCACACTCAAAACTACGACATGTGCACTTGGTCGATACCGACTAGTGGTACTCAGCGCTTCTTCTCCACGTCATTCTGAGCACGGCCAAACTGTGGAACTCTCTGCCAGCGTCTGTGTCCCGTCTCCCTTCAACATATAACCCGTCAGCCTTCAAGAGTGAACAAGCATCTTCTGGGCACGCTCGTCCCATCAAAAACCTAATCAGGCAAGATCGAGGTCAAGAGCTGGCCCATATCACGATAAAGAAAAAGAAAAACACTGTCTATTTAATTGAACCGACGCAAAAGGAGGAGATGGCGCTCAAAACGACGCGTATTTAAAAAAAAATCTAACACAAATTAATGTCCTTACCTACTCCCAACCGAGAGGCGTGAAGCATCTCATTAGACGTTCCCAATACCGTGACCCGGCTGTCGTATGTACCTTCACGTATATTAGATGCAACATACTAATGTACATACATACAATATACAACTACATCGTATATACAGCTGTCGTGTGCAGTTGTCAGCTATTCGGAGAACATGTAGGAATAGTTGGAGATATTTCCTTGCATTTTGTAAAGGAGTAGGTGATTTAAGGTGTTATTATAATATAGTAAGGTTTAGCATAACCAGCCTATAATGTTCCCACAGGCCTCGTCTCTTCGCGAGGGAGTCGGCTGTAATTTACCACGCGGGCCCACATAAATGTCATGTCTTCGAATTTTTGGTTCTAGGACATGCCGACTTCTCGATGTTTTCATTCACCGTTTTGAGAGCAGTGGTGATGAAATGCTTTACATAAAGTAAGGTTTTCTTTCCTAAAATTATCAATTTACCTCTATTTTATATTGGGTATGTTTGACAAGTCATCGTTTTAGACCAGCTTGGCAAGTACTGCAGTATGTAAGAGTCTATTAACTGCTCCCAAATTACCATGTATACATTTTTTTTTTTACATTCTTGCTTGACGTAATCACCCTATTATTTGACATTGTATACCTAAAATTTAATTTCAACTCTTTATTAGTGGCTTTTATGGACATGATAATTATTCCGATTTGATACAGCTGTAATAGCAATCACGTCATTTCGTTTAAAATACGTTTTTATTTTTATTAATTTATTTATCTTTATATAGATTCTTTTCAATTTTGTGAATGTGAGAACGCTGTAGGCCTAGTGGACTGTAGATTTGTTGACCATCATTATTCTGTTAAGTACCTGGTACTTGTTGAAAGACTTACACTGTCCTCCCATACCTAATAACACTGTTATTTGAAAATATTGTAAAAGCCCATTATTTTTAAAAGAGTAACCGTGGAGTTTCTTGCCGGCTCTTCTTCATAGGAAACAACCAATTGGAACCGTGCACCTAGCTTCTGACGTTTCATAAGTGCCCATGTGGGTTTATATGAAATAAATTGAATTGAATTGAAATACTGGCTTTCCTCGAGGCTATGAAAAAAATGTTTTTCCATAAGGAATTTCCCAGTAGCAGCTCAGTATCTAGATTTGTGCCTGATTGATGGTAATAGGCGCGCTTTTTATTACATGGCACTTGCACATAACCAGCGAAATGTGGGCTATTCTTTAACAGTCTTTTATCAATCATGTTGACTTGCTGGTCCTTAACACTATGGCATTAGATGTTCTCCTAATAGCTCTTGACAATGTCATAAGATTATGCTCGGAATCTCTTTGAAAGATAAAATCGGGAATGAAATTATCCGGAAAAGAACCGGAGTTACATAGCTTGCAGTGTAAGCAAACTGAAGTGGCAGTGGGCCGGCCATGTTTGTCGAAGGTCGGTGGAGCAGATGAGTCCTAGAGTGGAGACCAAGTATCGGCAAGCGTAGTGTGAGACGCCCTCAGCTAGATGGACCAACGACCTTAAGAAGGTGGCTGGGACAGACTGGATGCGGAAGGCGGAGGACAGGGTGTTATCGCGCAGCCTGGGAGAGGGCTATGTCCAGCAGTGGACTGCGATAGGCTAAATTGATTGATTGAATGTCATGAGGATACCTACTCACGAGAAAATATGAAACAGAAGCATAATTGAAGTTAATAATAAAAAATAACTCGAAACATTACCGGATATTCAAACATAAAATTATTTAAATCACCTACATAGCAAGTACACTAAAATTTTATATACGAGTACCAGCCACACTAAACTGTAATTTCATAGTCACGTTACAACTACAATGTACCCGAAATTTCAGCTAACGCAGTCCGACATTGTCGCTTAGTGTGTACGCGGCCTTCTAACCCTTAATTGCGCACAGAATTAGCTGCGCGCGGTACAATAATGCGCAGGTGTAATAATACGCGCGTGTAATTGTGCGCACATGTTGATAATATTGCGTGGCACTGTAAACACGTTCTTCATTTACTTGTTCATGTGTATGCAAGTTATTTGAGCTGGGATAATGTGGTGGTATGTTTAGTGAATGTTAGAAGAAGAGAAAAAACTTAGTTATGTCGGATGAGGTACAGTTTTCAGCATTTCCCAGCCTGATTTGCTGGAAAATTCAGCCTTTGTGTTTTATTATAAGGCTCCATAAAGTTCCATATAAGAGTCTACTATAATATACTTACAGTAAAACTATTTGGCCGACTCTTTCATAAGACCCTGAGAAGGCTTATTTAACTATCTAAAACTAATTATTGTTGTTGTTTTTTTTTATATTTTGTAAAGGCAGGTACAACTTTAATTACCTTATCACTTTTTATATTGTGCCAATAAATGTACAATACCACTACACAATGACATATTTCCTTGTTATAAAAAGGTAGTCATTAAAATAATTAATTTTAATTCCGCATTATACAACCAGGCTTGCCTCTGCAGCAAAAGGGTTACTGACCCGGGTATAATATATACTGCGAGTACCGTCAAGCTGGCAACGAGCTACTTCTCGAGCTATTACTTGTTATTTTAATTTTCATGGATACCAGTAAATTGTTCTAGTTTTTTTTGTGTTTTTCTCAGTAATTTAGTAAAGCCTACTACTACTTAGTCTACTACTACTATATATACTATAGTTTGGCCGATACCGCTGCACCGAGCCTTAGAAATACGCGGCGAGCCGGGTGGCAGGTCGCCGTGAGCGTTGACGAATGAGCGGCCTGCACTTCCCCCCGATATCCGATACCTAAGGCGGTTTCGGTCAAACTATAGCATGTACGTTCGTGATTACGATTAAAACTGTGTTTTTCTTTATTATCCTCTTAATCATTGTTATGAACATGACAGTGTTTATTGTTATTCGTTTTCATGAGTTTGTGTGGAGTATGGGATTGAAACCATTTCAAGAAACAAAGAGGTATGTTCCATTCTATTAGGCCCAAGTATTTAGTATTTCTGAATATATTTTTGGATAACAAACATGTATTTATCAGAATACTAAAATCATACTGTATTGTGATATATATACATAAACTCACGCATTCTCCCGATGGGGGTAGGCAGAAACTACATAACACCATCTGCTACGATTTTTACATTCTCCTTTTGCTTCGTTTACGCTGTAGGTATGTTTAGTACATAATACAAAAAGTTAAAATAGTATTACCACAACCAACATCCTTATGAAAGCATTATAGAACCCTCATCCTCCGTTTAAACTCCTCGCACAAAATTTGATGTGCATTACGAAAAACATATTCCCTCTTTTAACAGCATCTTACCCCACTACTTTATTTTTATAATCCGCATTAATTCACAAAATTTCAGCGAAAAAATACTTTTTTCGCGCTCAAGGTAAGTGGGTACCGTCATAAGCAGAAATAATGTAAAATAACTAGAGAAGTTACCTAATTGGAAAGCATATTTGTGTGAAATATACAATATATGTCGTGGGATCTGGGCAACAAAAAAACCCACTCTGTCTTAGGCACTAGATGGCGGGTTAAACTCAAACTCAAAGCATTTATTTAAATTAAACCATTTACAGGCACTTTTGAACTGTCAAGAAGTCGGTCAGTCAGAAATATGAAGCTAATTGCCCATTCCAAAGCGTAGTAGGTACCTATGGAGAAGAACGGGCAAGAAACTCCACGGACACTCTTTTAAATCAAAAATTTGATACAAAATATTCGCTACATCATTCATGTGAGAACAATGTAGAAAGACGTGCACGTTTGTAAAAGCGTCCGTGATAAAAAAATAAAATAAATAACCTTTCAAAAATTTTAAATAAATTAAAAACTTACCCAAAGCCAATGAAACTTATTTTTTAAAGGATACAACTGATTTACATTTTTAGGAACACTGGTCTAATATGGCCGGCATATTTTTATGAGACGAGGTACCATGACACTAAGATAATTAATATTATAATAACTGGAACGGGCATGTCCTAGAACTTGAAACTAGAAACTCTCACAGAGAGGAGGTTTGTGTTCCAGCAGTTGAACATTATAGGTGGATTAAGCTAATAACTGTAAATATGTACTTTAATTGTAGTTACTTAGAAATTGTCACCAAATTCAATTGGCACCTAAAACAAAAATAATTGACTCCCAGTATACAAATCGGTGCTGTCGACTGTACTAAACCAATTTCGCCCAACTTTTCACTTACAAAGTTTACTTATTGTAACGATACAATGTTCCCCTTTATTTAATACAGTTTCTTTCACTGTTTGTCTAATAAAAACTTATGTAATTTTATTAGCATAATATTTACTTGGAGTTGGCGCGCTCGGCGCATTTACCGAATGTCTCAGTGTTTAGTTTGCATAACGTTGTTTAGCGTTTGTTGTGTATTTAATAAATAAGTTGTTGTGTGTGTGTAGCTATTCTTAAAGGTGGGTGTGTCATGTGTAGGAATTTATTGGTTTTTAGTAGCACTACTTTCTTATGTAAATGTTTTGTTAACATATTCGTTTTATTCTAGTCAGAAAAATATCTTGCACGGTTTTAAACATAATATCTGAAATATTTCTTTCATCGAAAATCTTATACGAAATAAGAGTAGAAATCCCCAAAAATAGAGCGTATGTTGATAGCATGATGTATGAATGAGCTTTTTAATTAGTCACAGGGAAACACATTATAATGCATATATTAAAATGAGTCTTATTCAACACATAAAATACTCTTTCCCAATCAACACCACAGTCCTACAGTTCTACAATTAATTTGAAACCGCACAAATTAACATTCACAGGTATAAACACACAGCACACACCCACACACACACACCCTGCCTAGAGTAGCGAGAGGACGGCCACAATGCACCCACAAACGCTCGGCCTACTAAAACGCCTGTCGTACTAAAAGGGTGACTGTTGTACAACGCATGCAGACTTAAGGTGCAAGTCATGGGAGTTTGCAGTACGAACTGCTTAGAATGTTTTTGCGGTGTTTTTTTCTTCATATTTTATTTATTATTAATATTAACTTTATTTCAGTCCATAACTTAATTACAGACATAAAAATACATATTGGTTAGTAAACTACAGAAAAAATTAACAAAATCAAAGTGACAAGTCCAGTGTCTCAAAAGTGCGTGGGTGTGCTAGGTAGGTAGAATATGTGTGAACTTGTGTTTTTTGACGTTTCTAGTGACTCAAGCTCAACACTCAGCAATTATTTTAGATGTTAAGAACCGGTTTAAGTTTTACTTTTACACTCAGAGTTATTCATCAATCAATCAATCAATCATTTATTTTGTTAAACATAGGTATGGTTACAGATAGTATATTGTCTAAAATATGTGCACTATGTTTTGCCAATATATGGCGTACAAAATTAACATAAACAAGTAATTACAATAAAAAAATACAATTTAAAATATGTCAGGTAAACAGGTCATTTCAATTTTAGATAAATAACACATACTTAACCAATAAATAAATCACAAGTGTTTAATTAGCAAGTCGGAATCGTCATACCTCTGTTTGTCAGTAGTAAACTCAGTGATGGAGTAGTAACATCTATCTAAAAGGAATCTAAACAAGGACCTCTTAAAGGATCCCATACACTCTTTGTTTCTAATAGCTGCTGGTATACTGTTATATATTTTTGGGGCCATACCTAGCACACTTATCATCATGATTCTCCTATCCTCATCCCAATTTATTCTGGGTTGGCGCAACATGGCCTCTTCTTCCATACTTTCTATTAGTCGTCATCTCGGTAGTCCCCCCTTTCTAGCCATATCATCTTTCACACAGTCCATCCATCGACTCTTTGGTCTTCCCCTACTCTTATAGCCATTAATACATTTAAACTATCCCCACGACATTTTACATGGAGATAATAATGTTCTATTATACTCCATTTATTATAACATTAGGCAAATAACGGTTATTAGCCTTTCGTTATTTCGATTTAAATGTATAATAAGCTCCGTTATTTCAATATAAATACTAAACAATATAATATATTTACGATGTCCTTTTTTTTTAAACTGTATAGTGCAGTAACTTCGACAATATGACATAATACAAGATAAGATAATATTTATTTTGTAAAGTCCAGTATGAAGGTCTTATAATGAATATGTGGTGGCTACATGTTTTGCCATTTATAGCGTACATCATTCACAAGCACAAGACAAACAAAAAAAAAATATATATACAAACAATGTCAAAATTTAAATTAAATTCAAATTACAATGCCAAAATTTAACGTTCATTCAGAATTACAATATTGAAATATAAATTCAATTCAAAATCACAATGTTAAAATATAAATTCAATTTGAGTAAGACGTACAGAAAAAAACAAATTAATACGCACAATCAATCCCTGATAGTCATTTTATTTTTTTATATTCTCAGACATTAGTACATTATTGGTTGCTTTTACTTTTACAATATTATTCTAATGCTATAAGACTATAGTTCATAACAAAGCATAATTCTAGCACCGTAGTAGGTCATATTGTAGCAGTTAGCGACGCTGCAGTTTAAAAACGGGCAACTAGCCAATATATCGAAAAGTCCATATGTTTAGATTTCCATAATGCCCCACTAGAATATAGGAACTTGCATCAACTTAGTAACAGGTATAAATCCATTATTTATGAGGAAACGTTGTGATAAAATGATTTGTAGAAATATCTTACACCATCATCTGCGTAGCTTTTCCCAACTATGTTGGGGTCGGCTTCCAGTCTAACCGGATGCAGCTGAATTTTACATGGAGTGACTGCCTATCAGACCTCCACAGCCCAGTTACTGGGTAACACGATACCCCCTTTTTTTTTTTTGGATGGGAAATTTTCAAATAACTTCTTCCGCTCTGGGCGGAGCAGGAGGGCGTGTCAGACTCTTACTGACTAAAACCCACCCGTGTTCCTTCCGTTGCCTGTACGTTGCCAGGGGCCACGGTATCCCTTTCGGACTTTCCCGCAACCCCGGCAGGCATCGGTCCTTTCGGACCCCTTCACTGGCTGACATCTCTTTGAGGCGCGCGTGGAACACAACGCGCCGTCGACCCGGGCCTGGTCCTTATCGGACGGCGAGCTACCCATTGCTCACCGTCCGCAAGCCCGCGCCTACGGTGGCCGGGAATCGGCCTGCGATTCCCGACGCCCAGGACGTCTCCTGTGGCGGCTAGGGGCGTGAGGGCGCGAAATTTTCCTCTCCCTCACGCGTTCTGCCTCCTCCTTCGTGAGCATTACTGCTTCGCAGAAGGAGGTGACGGCCTCCCATGCCCTCTCGCTCCGTACCATGGCCTGGACCAGGGCCGGACGCGAGAGATCCCCGCCACCGATCGTCTCCACGAGGACACGGCGATGCTCTGCCCAAGCCGGACAAACCTCCACCGTATGCTCAACCGTGTCCTCCGGGCGATCTACGCAATGATGACACCCGGGCGTTTCCTCCCGCCTGATACGAAACAGGAACCTCCCGAAACAACCGTGTCCGGTGAGGACCTGCGTTAGGCGGAAGGTGAGGACGCCGTGGCACCTCTCTAGCCACTCCTCAAAGAGGGGACTTATTGCCGCAATAGTGGCGTGCCCAGCACTGGGTTGCGACAATCGCACTCTCCATGACTAACATGATACCCCTTGATAAGACTGGTTGTAAGGTAGAAAGACCTTACGTATTATTAATAATACGTTCAGTGTTTAGAAAATAATATAGTTACTTGGTTAATCGGTCCATTTATTTTGTTATGGGTGATCTTCTGTGTGATCACTACCACAGATGTAATTAAACAAAACTACAACCATACTAAAAATAAATCAATTTCATCATTCATTATTTCAGCCAAAAGACTGCCGGACATAGGCCTCCCCCAAGTTTTGACCGGTTCTGTGCTTCTCGCATCCAGCGGATTCCTGCGGCCTTCACTAGGTCATCGGTCCACCTTGTGGGGAGCCTTCCAACGCTACGTCTTCTGGCATTAGTTCGCCACTCCAGAACCTTTCGGCCCCATCGGCCATCTGTTCTGCGAGCAATGTGTCCTGCCCACTGCCACTTAAGTCATCATGGTTCTCCTGCGGGTCTCTCCATTGCCCTCTCGACTTTCAGCCTTCTAATGAGGCCTACACAAAAATAAATCACAACTTTCAACTCTAAAACATAAGTTAATAAATACGCTCATCCCAGATACCACACCGGGTGATATAGGTCACATGCTCACTAAATGAGCACCGCCTAATGAACGCGAATCTTAGAGTGGGCTCTACAGGATGTTCCCTCTGCTATACAAGGTGTGCGCATAGTTTGATTGAGTTACAACTTTGCTCAAGTTTGATGAAACTCGATTAATAATTTCGTAGCAACATTGTGTTGGTCTAACCGGGTAAAGTGTTGGACTAGACAGCGGGAAAACTTGGGACTTGAAACTCCATGAACAAAGGTACTGGGGATTAAGTTTTTGAGTATTTTCGGTAAGGTTTACCTTTGAGTCTGTAATCTACGCTGTGAACCAACTTTATAGTTTGTACAGTTACGTCTCAATAATGTGGATGCAAATCACTGTAGGTACAGGCGGGAAAATTATTAGTTACGCAAATTGACACCCTACGTCAATTTGCCGTGCCATGGCTATATAATTTAATACTCTGTCAAAGAATGCCAGGTATTATGGATGATTTAAGTTTAAAGTCAAGCTGCTTATGGTGGATCTGCAAAAGTAGCCCGCGAAATTCAAATTTTCTTAAGTTTTTTGCCATTTGCCAGGTCATCGTCAGGTTGCATCTTGATCAAAATATGATTCGCGACCTTATCAAAGAATTTAATAATGTATTTACAGAATTTTAATCATTAGAATCATTAATGCATCTCTCTTAAGTCAGATTTGTTCCATTGAATGGTTTTTTCATGAAATCACGACATTTGAGAACAAATATGACTTAAAGAGATTTATAAAAAAATGACACATAAAATTTTTCCGTTTTTTCACAGAAAATTTAAAAAATAAATTGAGTCTCAAAAATTGCAAAGAGTGTGCGCGATATGGATAGAGTTATGGAACTATGGAGAAGTGTCTTGACGCTGCATAAGTGTGCGTGATCCATCGCCGCCCGTTCCATGTGATTGACTTGAATGTGCCCTGGCGGCTGAGAGTATGTCATGCTCACTCTAATGTCTTGCTGACGGTGGCGCGTGTGTTGGATCATTTAGCTCCCTTCAAAATGGTTGAGCTGAATGGTGCTAATCCATGCGTCATGTTCGTGAACGGGCGCCGTCAGTAGGGACTGGTCATCTCTTAGCTGCCACGGCGATTTTAATTTAATTTAATGTTTGAATTAGTTTTTATTTTTATTTCTAACGGACGCTTTTAATGTTTTGCATCGTTCTCACATGTATAACTTCAACTTGAATGATGTAACCAATATTATGTAACCATATTTTGCTTTAAAAGAGTGTCCGTGGAGTTTCTTGCCCGTTCTTCTCCATAGGTACCTATTACGCTTTGGAATGGGCGACTAGCTTCATATTTCTGACTGACCGACCCCTTGACAATTCAAAAGTGCCTGTAAGTGCATGTGGTTTATTTGAAATAAATGCTTTGAGTTTGAGTTTGAGTCCACCGCGAACAGGATGGATGGAAACCGGGACATGGAATAATTTTTTGCTCCGTTGGTGTAATTGCTGTATGGCGTTCCAGTAGGAACATAAATAAATAAATTGATTAATTAATTATTAATGATCATAATTCTGTAAATACCTACATATTTGTTATGGTCGCGAATCATACTTTATTACAAACTATTCACCGTTACTTTACTGATTAATAAGTTTAATTGACACATTTAAATATTTCAGTTTGCGCCACATAGGTTGAGAAAATGAGTTGACTCATCACAAAAATGAGTTGACTCATATCGAAGAGACAATTAAGAGGGAACAGGGGCTGCAAGGAATTTGAAAAATAGGTATTTGAAGAAACTATTGCCGTTTTCTTACCTCAAGACTGCCCCCGTAGACTGCGATAGGATAGCTACAGCTCAGACCAATTATATCACAAAAAAAAAAATGACGAAATTGACGTTTCGTATTCCCCTTTTTTCTCCTCGAAAACTGAATCGATTCAATTATTTTTTACATTCAAATTTTAAGAAAGAGTACGTCTAGGTTCCTATCATTTTCATCTATTTTAAAAACTTTTCGAATTTGTCTGGTACTCCTCTAATCACGGCAATAAAAATGGGGCATTTTTGTAATTTTTGGAGGGTCACATTTTCTTTACCGATAAGTTGCTGAAAAAAATGAAATAACATCCCGGGACGTGACTACAGCAGACCTTGATTTTATGAAAAAAAAAAATTGCTCTAGAGGCATTATTCAGGAAGAAAAAAGGAGAATACATTTGTATGGAGAATCGCACGCCCTGTTCCCTCTTAATACTCAATTTATTTTGAGCGAAGTCAATGCCTGGGATACTTTGGTATGATAAAGTTTCCCAGGTGTTTACGTCACTCAAAATAAGTTGAATTAATTTCCTTATCGTGTCCAAAATTTCCCATTCTGTGAACTAGACACAATCTTCTACAACAAATGTTTTCGTTTAATAAGAAAATATTATTACTAATTTAAGAAAATACCGTCAAGTAATTCCCGGAAAATGTAACAAGGTTGCAAGTTAAGCAACAATATTTCAATTCCGAGAAGTGGCTTCACCGAGCTCGTTTACAAAGAAAAGACATAATTTAATATTAATTTTGTTGTACGTACTTACAACAACATGAAACGAACTATATAATCTTTCTGATTTTAACAAGCTGTTTACTGTATTTTCTGAAATTATTTTATTTGCTCTTTTGCCTACTTTACGGAATAAATCACTTGCTGACTTCTGCTACCTACACTTCTTTAACTTGCCTTAATATTTACAGTCCAAAGAGTGGTAATCAACACTTCGGGCTGTCACGGACCCGATATAAGAACGAACTGTAGATAAATTTCCCCTCTAATTCAGATCGTTTAATTCAAATGGGCACTTTTGAACGTCTGGTATCAATACGAACTCATCGTCATCTGCCTATCCTTTTCCCAACTATTTTAGGGTCAGCTTACAGTCTAACCGGATGCAACTGAATACCAAAATGTTATATGAAGTAACGGCCTATCTGACCTACACAACCCAGTTACTGTTTAACACGATACCCCTTTATAAATACGTATGATACAGGAATATCTCGTGCGTCCCTGGTACCTGATTAACGGAAAATTATGTAAGAATCTATTAACTGCTCCCAAATTGCCTTTTTTTTTGTTTTTTACATTCTTCCTTGACATAATCACCCTATTATTTGACATTATATACCTAAAATTTAATTTCAACTCTTTATTAGTGGCTTTTGTGGACATGATAATTATTGAGATTTGATACAGCTGTAATAGCAATCACGTCATTTCGTTTAAAATACGTTTTTATTTTTATTAATTTATTTATCTTTATATAGATTATTTTCAATTTTGTGAATGTGAGAACGCTGTAGGCCTAGTGGACTGTAGATTTGTTGACCATCATTATTCTGTTAAGTACCTGGTACTTGTTGAAAGACTTACACTGTCCTCCCATACCTAATAACACTGTTATTTGAAAATATTGTAAAAGTCCATTATTTTTAAAAGAGTAACCGTGGAGTTTCTTGCCGGCTCTTCTCCATAGGAAACAACCAATTGGAACCGTGCATCTAACTTTTGACGTTTCATAAGTGCCCATGTAGGTTTATATGAAATAAAAATATTTTGAATTGAACTGTGGTAAGGTTGGTCAGTAAGCTCGGTTGTGAATTCTTTACCCGTTGCGTTATTGAACCCAACACAAGCACTCGTAGCATGACCACCGTAGAAACGGGTTTTGTTGACAGAAGAATAGACAAAATGACAGATCGTGATTGTTTATTTGTCTATTCTTCCGTTGACAAAACCCGTTTCTACGGAGGTCAAGCTACGCGTGCTGGACAGACATGTCAAGTTATTTGAAGAGGAACTCATCAGATAAGTTTATGTTATGGTGGTATATGCCAGTCGTCAAATACCTTTGTCCAAGGTTGAATTATTCATTTAGTGATTTTTCTAGTAGTTACTTATCTAAATTACTTTAATCAAGTCGTTCAAATTCTTGATTCAAAGTCACATTCATTTGAGAAAGATAATATTTTACCAGCTGCCATACCACCCTTACAGTTTATCCTAATCCTAAATTATAATATTATAAATGCGAAAGTGAGTTTGTTTGTTTGTTACGCATTCACGCTAAAATGGCTGAACAGATTTGGATGAAATCTGGTACATAGGTAGACCATGACCTGACTTAGAACGTAGAATATTTTTATATTCTCAGGGATCGAGACTTATGCGGGTGGAACTGCGGAGTGCAGATAGTAGTCTATATAATAGTGGCGTTAGAGTGCGCTAGATGAACTTAGACGTCATCATTTGTGCATATTCTTTTAATTCATCCCAAATCTATGCCACAACCTATATCACCATCCGCCACACTAATCTCTCGACGTAAAATTTAAATCCCCACCTCATTTTACCTGTTTACTATCAAAATATCGCAACTATCGAGTATCAATAACATTTTATGGACTCTAAAAACCGTTTAATATGTCGTTCACGTTTGGTTACTGGGCGCAACTCGTCCGGCCTTGGATCCGAGCCAAACTCATCCACACTCTGAGGACTACTTAGTATGTTCTATATATCATGGGAAAGGAATTGTGAGGGCGAAATATTATAGAAGTTATTGTTGTATAGTATTTAAAATTTGTTATGAGCAGTCAAAACGGTGAACGAAAACATACACACAAACATTCACAATCACACCACACCCACTCATAAATGCACACACAAGTTCAAACACAAACGCATGATAGAAACGAATAAATTAATAAAGACACAGAATAATACACACACACACACACACAAAATAAACACATAAAGCATGCCATTGGACATAAATATTATACTCTAGCATTAAATATATTGTAATGTTTTGCATGTCAAATGTTTTACTTTGTATTAAGAACTTATTACTGACTATGACACCAACATTGTACCACCATTACTTATTGCAAATAAATGATTATGATTATGAATAATATTGCAATACTTACAAATTTGAACCGCACCACACTTGTAATGGCAGCTCGATCACGGTGGTGACAGAAGTAACTAGTGCTTATAGCACAGGAGTCCTAGTTTAAGCCCAGTTGCACAGGTCTTGTATCTTACCACTAAGTTATAAAGTTTGATCTAAGTTCAAATTGTAAATAGGTTTAAGTCTTGAACAAATAAATATTTTTGATCGTTTATAGTGAGGAAACCGGTATGTCCTAGTTTTTTTGTCCAATTTGGTTAATCTATTCCTGATTTTCTCCATTCAATATAATGTCACATTCGCTACTTCTAACATTAGGTAATTTAAATCTGCATTTGCATT
The DNA here is from genome assembly GCA_949128155.2 of Xanthia icteritia. Taxonomy (NCBI): domain Eukaryota; kingdom Metazoa; phylum Arthropoda; class Insecta; order Lepidoptera; family Noctuidae; genus Xanthia; species Xanthia icteritia. Next base: position 18,423,474 of record OX421945.2, read on the forward strand.
TTATTTCATTTAGTACGTACCAAATAATTTACCGTTAACCAATCTTAGACCTGAAGAATAGAGCTATTCACGTCGTCAAGATTTTGTTACCGTCGGTTGATTTTAAAGATCAATGATGTGTCATCTGTAAATAACATCATCTTCAGTTGATTTTGAAGTAATTGGGGTAAAATCATTAATGTAAACTAAAAAGAGGAAAGTACCCAATATCGAACCTTAAGGAACGCCCATTGTCATTTCAGACCCTAATGAGTTTATGCCGTTTACTTGATCTTTAAGTTACCCCGCACCAGGCCCGCGTGGTGGATTACAGCTCACTCCCTCTCACACAGAGGAGGTCTTTACCTTAGCATCAGGAACGTTATATTCTGATTATGCTTAACAGCCATAGGTAATTGTCTCGTTCAAAGAAGGAATCAACTTGCTTGCATTAGGTACGCGTGTTCAAACTTTTACAAATCGATGTTTTCAATAGTTACCATGTTTTGCACTCTGTTCTAGACTATTTGAAATCAGCAAATCCCAACTTACAGCCTACTGGTTGTACGAACTTGACTCGTCAAGGGGTTTGCAAATACGTTACAAACATAGCCAAATTCAATTTTGGAATGTCCCTTAAACTCAAACTCAAGGCATTTATTTCAATTAAACCATTTACAGGCACTTTTGAACTGTCAAAGAGTCGGTCAGTTAGTCAGAAAGTTGAAGCTAGTTGCCCATTCCAAAACTTAGATCTCTATGGAGAAGAACGGGCAAGAAACTCCAAGGACACTCTTTTAAATATAGAAATTACAAAATCCTGGGTACATTACTCTTGTTACTTCTACGAGTATATGTGAGAACAATGTAAAAAAAATACAATAAAAAACGATTAAAAATAAGCCCTGGCAGATAAGAGATGACCAGTCTCAACTGACGGCGCCCGTTCACGAACATGACGCGTGGATCAGCACCATCGGGCTCAATTGCTTGTGAATGGATTGCTGGCTCCTGTAACACAGGTGCTATACCTAGCGCAGGATGACTCCTGCGCTAGGTTGTTAAAAAATATTTATGTCAATAAAGAAAGAATTTATTATTATTATTATTTATGGAATGTGGCTTCCAACACAAACGCAGCAATTCTATTCGGCGATAAAAATAAGCAAAGTGGTATAGTTACTTAACTACCTTTATGGATGTGAGATGTTGATTCCTTTTGTCAAAATAGAATTTTTTTGCATGCTATGTTATATCTTAGCGAAACATGTTGAGCTACTGTAATAATATTAACATCAATGTATACCATGTTTTACGCAAATAAATGATTTACTTACTTTACTTTACTTACTTACTCGTACTTGGATGAGTTTCAAACAATAGGGATGACGACTGGGTAAAAATAAACTATTTAGTCCGTCAGTCAGATAATAAAAAAATATAAGACACGTACTTTTTGCTTTATCATATTAATAAAAAAGGGGTTAGATAAAAAGCATTAAAGTTGGGTCATGGGGGCTAGCTACGTCACAAGTCAGTATAAAATCTACCGGGGAGTGACGTCATGCCACATTTTAACTCAATGTATTACCGTTATCTTTTGATTCAGTAAAAAAAGAAAAAATACGTGTTCAATATTTTTGAATAAATTACCTGACGGACAAAAAATAAATTTGTCAACATGTCTATTTCTTTTACAATGACTTTGTTCTTGAGCTGCACCCTAATAACATGTCACACTTTCAATCACAATCAATTCATAGGACAGACACTTCCCTATGTTTATTATTCTAGCGTATGGCACTCGTCGGTTGCAGCTGAAAATCAGCGGCAGGTGGTACACTTTGTTTTGTCATCTGACATAATGCTGAGCTGAGGCCCTTTTGGCATTATAATAATTTGTTTTCTGTTTTTATTGTTTTAAGGTGTATTTTTTGTAATGCCAATAAACGCATTTTTCTTTCTTTCTGTCTTTCTTTATAGGTTTGAAAAGTTCGGCTGCTCAACAACTTAAATACCTACCGCAATGAACCTGGCTGAACTGTCAAAATGAAAGGACTTACAATTAATTGACATATTTTATGTGTGTTACGCAATTAACCCACAGACGTCATACCTTCATAAAACTACCATCAAAAACACATTCCAGAATTCAAATAATTCTAGTCCTAATCCGAACAAGTCTAAACTCGGAAAGATATCCCCTTTTACTGTAACATCAACAAGCAAAATAACTCAAACATGTCGTAATAAATTCCGTATGTCGCTTTCAAACTTTGAATTACTTCTCTATTGAAAATCACCAGAGATCGGGACTTCGCAATTCGTCCGATTCAGCGGAGAACTTAGTCTGTGTTCACGTGAACAGTTTTCTTTAGTAGTCAACTTTGGACGTATACGAGTATATGGCAGATTGTAGGAAGATTTAGTAGCTTGAAGTTTAGAGTATTGATTTATATGTGTTTTAATCGGGTACAGTTAGGCTTCTTTATTTATGAACAATACCAGTTACCTAGTAGTCTTTTTCTTAGCGTGACGATGGCAATTTATACAACGTGTTATTTTTTATGTCCCATAACTCGTAAGGTAAAAATAATAGGTATACAAAAATAATACAAAAAGTCCTAGAACACATGTTCCAAAAATACATAGTTTCGAAGATAACTTAACACTAGACTCTCGATGTGTGTATCTAAGTTTCATTGTTAAGTACGATTGAAGCTAAGAAAATGCGACGTTATTATATTTTTTTAATTTTTTTATGGATGGAAATAATCATGATTAAATATTATTTATTTATATAATATATCACGTAAGGGACATAAATAATCGTGACTTAGTCGAATTATTTGGAATGAAAAATGAAAACGCAAAACAAAAAGAAAAACTATTCATAATTATTGATTGTGTTTTCGTATCTATTACACAGAGAAGGCACGAACATTGATCACCACGTTTGCCCAAGACGGGATGGTCACCGATGTAATGTCCAAGATAAACTAAGAAAAATCATCCAAAAATTTCCATCCGCGACTCCAGCAACCAAGGCAACGGTTGAAAAGGCGGCGCCCTGCATGCGCAGCGCCCTATGCCCCGAGTCCGATTGCGTCGTTGTCGTCAAGAAATGACAGTTCCGTCACATTTTGTGAAGTGTTTTTTTTTTATTTTTAGTTTTTTTATCTTGTGTGTTTTTTTCTCTAGTAAGTGCGTCTGTATATAGTTTATTTATATTTTTTTAGGTAAGTTTAAGTGTTCTGTTTTATATGATTAATGCCGGCCGTAGCGACGTCGGAAATTGTGCCAGTCAACCTGCCACATGTGATGCCTTATGTGATGTGCCGCTTGATGTCCCCATTGCTCACAGGCACGTTTTTTTAAAGGCGAACGGGGCCTGAGTATACACTATGGCAAGATTCACAAATCTCACGGTGTATCTTTGTGCCCCCCAGCCGCATCCCCGACATCAACTCATCCAGATCAAAGCTTGTGGAAAACTTTGGCAAAATTCAATAATTATTATGCCAGTTGATTCTTTGACATGGTCACATTAATACCCTAGAGTTATATGATATCAAAAGGAACACGTTGAATAGAGTCAGTCCAGAATTTGCCTACGAATTCGGCACCTTCAATAACGTTCATCAGCTCCAGCATCGTGCAGGCAACAGGACCCATTGTTTGTGCACCACATTTACACTCCAGGGCGGAGTCATTTGTGAATCTCCACCCGAGCAGGTTTTCCTTGCTTCGGCCTACCGGGGTCCGGAGAGGTACCTAATACTAATATTCCTCTTGGGTCTATACCAGTACAGTCCCTACTATGATCTAAAGATTAGCTGATCATCAATGTCGATAGTAAGCAAACATAACTGACTGCTCTTGGCGATCCAGATGTAATCAAGAGAATTTAATTAAAGGCTCTTTTAATACTACGTGAATCAACTGGACCAGATTTTAATAGCATCGATTGTATCGATAGCAGTCAATTTTATTAGTATCTCTATAATTAAATGTAGGAAAGCTCATAAATCACTACTTAACTAAGCTATAAAAAATAAACTACACATAAATGATTTGTTTCATATACAAAGATGACACAGCTAATATTGCAGGCATGAAACAAAACGCAGAAAAAGAAACTTCGCCTATATCGAGTCAACTTCCAACATGGAGCCTAATAAAAAAGCGATACAAAACACACATGGGAACAAGGCTATCGAAACACCCATCACACTTCCAAACACTTTATTCACGCATGGAGCCGTCAGAACTCTTAACTCAATTAAAAGTTCAAAAGAAAACATGCCGACACTGTAACCCGGACTAGTGGCGGACCATAAAACATAAAAGTAACCCACTACACGACCGTAAAATGTACAAAAAAACACGCGAGTCCTTCAAAAATTCAGCACATCTCTACGACTTGTAATGGTGAGTTCAGATGTGATCCCGACTCGAACGGAATATTGCCATTTTTTAATATTATACTTTATTTATTTATGTAGAATGAATTATTGTATATTTATTTAATTTTTATATTATTATTATATTTCATTGTATGCTGTACCGGACGACGTAATAACGTCAACGCCGGCTGTCTCTGAAAACCAGCGCTGGGGCTCTGTCTTGCATAGGGTCGCAGCATTAAAACGGCCATCGCTCAGCGATGGCCGTTTTGCGTGGATGTGACGCATGTTTGCCCTAAACTTGTTTCTTTTATTATTTTGTGTTCTTTTTTTGCGTCATGTTTATCGCAAATAAACGTAATTTCTTTCTTTTTTCTTTCTTTTGTTTTTATTTGTCATTTTTAAGTTTTTTTTTCTATTTTCGTTTTTCCGCTTATTTTTATTAAACTTTATCAAGAATTAAAAGTATAAACATACTTTATTAACTTACTAAGCTGCTATTTTATAAACAGCTTATTAAAACAATAAAATAAACCTAAATTCGTCTGAGAGTGACTCACAAAGAGTGACTAAGAATAAATGTAGAAGATGAGCCTCATTCAAAATCTGGAGTAATAAAAATCAAGACAGTAATCACTTCATGTTAAACAAACTTACCATCGCCTTTAAGAATGTAGTGCACTAGCTTAGATCAGCTCTAAACAAAACGTCAACAATAAACTAGGCAAAAACTACCCAAAAAAGACTAGACTTCTGAATAATAAAACACCCGAAACCTTGCGAAGCACACGTACCACAGGAAAACCAGCAAAAAAAGTGGCCCTATAACTCAGAGCAACTCGCTGACAGTCGCCTGCCGCGTCCCATCTGAAGCCAGCCTCATGCCGACCGTAAAACCGAATGACCGACGTTTCGTGAATTTTTACGATGTATCAGAAACAGCGCTGTGCACTGCGTATATTTAATATTAAACACCCACTGTCATGGCTGGTAGTCGCACTATTTTTTTAATATATTCTGTCGGAAAAGCCTGAAAATAAGAGTGGAATTGCGTAACGAGGTGGGTATGTGAAATGGCTTTATTTTTAAATGTACAATGTTTGTTTTATTATGATTGATATGACACAAAACATGCTAAATGCTTGTTTTTGAGCTGTAACAATAGCATATACGTTGGTTATTTGATTTTTAAATCAAAACTTAAATAATGACGAAAAATAATTGTTTGTAAATGTGTCAAATCCAGAACAGAGTATTTGTGAAGTAACAATTTTTTTTTTTTTTCAACACCTTAGGTAACAAAAACCAATATCACTCTAGCCGTAGGTCGTCAGCGCAACATGTCTTGTTCCTCCATACCTCTAAATTAGTCGTCGAGTCAAACGCCCTTTTCTATACATTCATCTTTTTTTTTCTTTCCTCTAGCCTGGACGTATTGCTGGGCATAAAAAACCAGAGTTCTTAAATCACTAGACCGCGTACATAAAGCAGACACTAAAGTTTAGTACATACTACTAACACTAAAGGAAACTTTATACGAAAGCTCTACGCAGGAGCATGAAAGGGATTTGTAAAAAACCCTCTCTTTATTTTACTCACAGTAAACAAAACTGGCTTTGAAATTAAACAAACAATTACATTACAAATCACAATTAAACTGGAATCTCGAAAAATCTCGATCCCCAAATGCAATTACCAGCATAGCTTTTACAAATTAGAATTCAGTATTAAAAGAAGAAACACAGATCCCCATTGTGAGACTAAAAGACTAGTGTTGTCTGCAGGTTGAGTTAAAAAAAACAGAAAAGTCCAACTGTAAAAATACAAGGAATAAAGTCCCTAGTACGGTGGAACGTGCTAAAAAACAGTATTCAGATTTTTTTGCTTCACTATTTTTCGCCTTTGTACAGCGAACTTATAAAGGTTTTTGTTGTTATTAAAACACTTTGATGTTAGTTTTCAAGTTTTTTTTAAAGTTCGCTTCATATATTTTTTTAGTGAAACTCGTTTGGTTATTGGAAGCCGTTTCATTTTTAGATGCAGTATAGATTTTTAGATTCTGTCTCTGTAATAAACAATGAAAAGTTATAGAAGAGTATCTGAAAATCAAAGGAATAAGGAGGAGAATAATAAAATTATATGTGCCAGAAATAATATTCTGTGATAAGTAATCCGTGTGCGCAGCGTGGCATTTATGGCGATTGCAAATGTGTTGAATACAGAATGTAGTATACCTACTTACAAGATAACAACATTACTGGTTACTCAAATAATTATTATTATTTCGTTTATTCATTTTCTTTATCTTATCTGATTACAGTTTTAAATATTTCTTAAAGTAAAAAAACAAGAAAACATTCTAAAATATTTAAAAAAAAATGTTCGGGTGTCGGGTCGGTGTCGGGAGCAGGGCTACCGATAGTTAGGGCTGCAGAGAGAGAAACGTCCTCACAATGCGAGCCGTATCGAGGAATACTGCCTTCTGAATCAGGCCCTTGATCCAACTGCCTAACGAGAGCCTCAAGAACTAACTGAGTTCACATTCCACATGTCGACAACCTCGGATGCTAATTATTATTGTTATTACAGCAGTATTTTTAAATTATTTCAGAGTTTGTCCCGTTTTAATATACAGGGACCTTTTATATTAAAAATCAGTTATTAATATTTTATAAACTCATACTTCAAATAACTAAACTAAATTCGGTCAATGACCACAACACATTCATTAAATCTTTTCATTATCTATACACATCACATCTGTGGGCTTTCGCCTGCTAATTTAAATTGACCTTGTATTTTTTATACCTTCTATGTATATGTCGTGGTTCGATCGTAGAAATGGCCATATTGTGATTTGCCTAGCTATTTCACGATACGCCGCCATTTCATAATTTGGCCGGTTATATCACGATTCGGGCGACGTAATATAAATCGATCACTTCTGTGGACACAACTAGAAAACCGGCGAGAATCATCTTACCAATCACATCTACATAGTTCAGTTATTAAATTAATTTCAACCAACCAATCTGCCTAGCCTTTTCCCAACTATGTTAGGGTCGGCTTCCAGTCTAACCGGATGCAACTGAATACCAGTATATTACATGTAGCGACTGCCTATTTGATCTCCACAACCCAGTAGCTGGGTAATACGATACCCCTTGGTAAGACCGGTAGTCAGACTTTCAGGCTTCTGACGACCCGGCTCAACATGATTTCCGAGGCACGGAGGAGTCTCGGTATATAAAGATGGACCAACCCCGGCAAGGGTAGCTTAACCTGATGGATCGACCCATGTGACTGTTATTACTTAGCCACAAGCTCCTCTCCTCTTAGCCACAAGCTCCTATTAAATTAATTCCAACTCCAGAACAAAATTGCTTCCAAGAACGCCTCTTAAATTCCACATTATTTTCTGAGATTTTAAAAACGGTGTCTGTTTAATCGCGCCTTCGCGTGTTGTTGCCAGTGCTGCTGGGCAAGAGGAACGGCCCACTGGAGACGTCTTACACAATACTCTGTCTCGTTATCTCGGTTAAATTTTACAATTTTAATCTGTACCTACCTTATTTTATAGAGGAGAAAAATTAATGGAGTTTTTTTAATAAAAAGAAAATAAGTGAAATAAATTTCTATTGGGTTTTACAGAGATCTATGGATTGGTATTCACAGAAGGTCTCTTTAAAACCCAATATCTCTTTGTATTGGATTTTTATAGAGGCTATCTCACGAATCCTGTTTTGAAGAAAGGTTAATCGGGTTAAGTCGATCTAAAGACTAAAATTTGATCAGCCTAGTGCACTTCAGGAACAGTCACAGGGTATATAATAGAAATAAATAAAAACAACGCAGGAGTGAATATAGATTAACTGTTTGCAATCAAACGAAGAAAAAAGAATCTGAAAGACCCAGTGTCTTTCAAGAAGAAATTAAAACGATAGGCCACTATTTCGCATTAAATCCCAAAATCTGAATAAAGCAAGCGATTGCATAAAACCATAAGAATATGAATATTATCACCCCATTATAATCCCTGTATATGTTATCCCATGAAGGATCAAGACAAGCCGTGCTAACAACCCCTTCGCTACCGGAGGGTATAACCCTCACACGCCGAGAAAACAATAGAAGGAGGAAGGTCCACAATGCATTCATTGAGGACATCTCTAGTGAACCGTGTACCTTCTATGTTATGAACACAAACAGGTTATCTTGTCTTATTTACAAAAACATGGGGAATGCAAAAACATGGGGAAAGATGGGCATTTGATTGCGGTATCTTTGTTTTAATGAAAGAGAAGGTATATGGGCAGTCATTATACTAGCTTTTGCGTGCAATTTTGCCCTCGTGGAGGTCAAAATGCCACGGGAACGGACTTCCGGGATAAAAAGTAGTTTATGCCCTAAACCAGGTCGTAGTCTATCTGTGAGCCAAATTTCATACAAATTCTTTCATACGTTTAGATCTGAAAAGGTAACAAACCGACAGATGATTTCCTTTCGCATTTATAATAATTATATAGTATCGATGGACTAGACGTATTGTTGCTAGGCTTCCCAAAAGGTGGACCGATAACCTTATGAAGGCCGCAGGAATCCGCTGGATGCGAGAAGCACAGAACCGGTCGAAGTGGCGGTGCCTATGTCCAGCAGTGAACGTCTTTCGGCTGAAATTATGCTGATGGATGGACTAAGTTGAACAATGAGAAAAATCTTTATACGAGATCTGTACGTAAAATGGTGCAACAATACGGAAGTGGCCCACATTTGTCTGGTCTCAAAACGTTTACGGTATAGAATGTCCACTACAACGAACAGACATAGATATTACCAAAATCTAATAAAGTCAATTGGCACGCGATGATGGCAAGAGACCGGACGGCATGTCTTTATTTCCATGGAAGGTGGGTAGGCCTTTAGTGTGGGATGCAACGTGTGTCGATACTCTTGCGCCATCCCATCTTCCTGGCTCGGCGTGCTGTGCTGGCGCTGCCGCTGCGGCTGCAGAAAACCTCAAGCGGCGAAAGTATATTAACCTTATAGGTAACTATATTTTCTAGCCGTTTGGGGTTGAAACCCTAGGGCCGTGGGGTCCGAGTGCTCAGGGTTTATTCAATGAAATCTCCAAACGAGTAGTTGACACTTCCCTTGAGCCAAGGGCTGGCTTTACCTCGGCCAGAGGCTAAGCATTGCCATACAACGTGGCAATGCGGCCAGTCTCTTGGGTACACTACCAGTCTACAGTGATGCGGATGCATTTTTCGACGCTATATTTTAGTTTGTATAATACTTAGTTAGTTGTATACACATACTTTAGATAGTCCATAAAGTCAAAGTCAAATCATTTATTTCAAGTAGGCCCTTATAAAGCACTTTTGAACGTCAAAATTTACAAAAAAATTGAATTGATTCCAGTCGCCCCTTCCAAAAGGTAGTTTTCGCACCGTTACTCTTTCAAAATATTTTACAATATTTTGTATAGTTACATTAGTTATATAATTATATGTGAAGACAGTGCACCTAATATAATATTACTATACCACAATAGGTAAAAAGAATTAAAAATGAAGCAACAACATATAAATTAATTATGTAATAGATACATGGTAAATATATTGACAGACAAAGAAATAAAATTAATTAAGAACCTAACCTTTGGCAACCGCACTAGCAAATTAAGTATATTCATGCTCAAAATTAATTTGAGAAAATAAGAAGAAAATAATTCTACGCCCACACCAGGCTTTTCAGTATACAAAGAGAAACACTATGAAATCTGAATACCTATAAATGTCTACAGAAGTGAAACTTGCCCTATTAATCAGATCACGAAAGTCGCTCAGGTTTGAGGCCGTTGTAGGGCAAATTTGCCTTTAATAAACATGTTTTCTCAAAACTTTTCTTGGAGCTATTGTTGAAAATTTTATCATAAGTAATAAAAGATTTCTATTTCAATAGTCCTACTCGTCCTAGACTTTTTTGTTAAAAAGTACAATGAAATGATTGTAAAATATGTTTTAGAAAAATCAAAAAAAAAGTCTCTCAGAGAATTCCTCTAGGGTACCTACAAGTTCAATTTAATTAAAGTCACTGTAGAAGAATGAAAATATATCATTATATTTGTGGATGAAAATAGGCCTTATATACACATTATATACTGAAGTTATAAGGGCAATTCGATGAGTCAAATCTTCTGTCTCGTTCTGATTATGCCTGTTAATATAAGACAACACTATTATATCAGGATAGTTTAATCCGTTCATTCATATAATCATTGCCTAATCCCCATTTCTGCTCCAAATGATGCAACTGCCGGTATTTCTTAACATTTTGTGTAAACATAATAAACAATCACTATAGCACGGCTAAGGGGCACTGAGCGGCAAGAACTTGGTACCGAAGGTAATCTTCGTCAAGTTTAAACTAAGGGTAATGTAAACCGTCGAGGTTTCACGGATTAGCGGTTAACAGTCGCTAAACCCCATCAGGGCCGAAGGCACAGTGTAAGTGGATAAGCAGTAAGCTAAGAGCGGCTTAAGAGCCGCGCGTTTTAGCCCACGCACGCGGGTGCTTTTGACTCTAAAACACTAAATTGGAAGTAACGCAATAAGATGAGGGTCAAAGGCGAATTTCAGAGAAAGATTCTCATTCATTCATGAATTAAATGATAAATGATCGCCTTTGGCTCGAATTTCTGTTTCTTTGAATGTAACTAGATATTTTTGGTCCTATTGGATCTTACATTTATTTCTGTATTTCACTAAATAAAACAAGATATTCTTGGAAATGTTACTTTGGTATAATGTTAAGTGTATTTCATGGAGTACTTGTACATTTTGCTGTCTAACTAAATAAAATTAGAAAATAAAACTCAGAATCTTCTTGTATTGTTTAATTGACTATCATCTATTACAGGAAGACACTTAAATACCTTCGAGGAAGCGCAATAATAAATTATGTTTAAATTCCAAATGTTTAGTTTTAGCTACTACTTCTATATATTGGTGAGTTTATATGTCCTCTCTGTAACTTCATTTTCAACTAGGGATCAGCATCACAAACTATGGTCGGACCAAGGTGAGTGCAGGCAGGCTAAGGAGGCATTGCCTTCAATCGATGGCCGCCTCACGAAACAGGTTCTCCGATTAACTAAACAGCAGCTGCGTACGGTTACTGCAGCTATAACTGGCCATGGGTCATTTAATAAACACCTCTTTGTCATAGGAGTCACAGACAGTCCGCTCTGCAGAGCCTGCATGGAGGACGACGAGACAACAGCTCACGTGCTGTTAAACTGCCCGGTGGTCGCCACTTACAGGGCAAAGTACCTCGGTAACCCAGGTACCCTACGACTACCAACACCAAGGCGTTGCTGGCCTTCTTTGAGGAGCTGGGGTGGATCGAATAACAGATTTTTCCCACCCGTACGCAAAATACGCGCGTTGACGTGGAGTTGCGGAAACCAGCCCGTATTACCTATTACCTATTAACTTCATTTTAAAAGATTCTAATAACACGGCATAAAAACGAACCATCAAAATCCTAGACCTACTGTTCCTTGTTACTCTGTGGCAGACTAGTTTATTTAGCTCCTAAATCCGGTTCGAAAACGCAGGTACAATACACAGGTACTGAGATTAGGAACACGGCTGTCCTAAGGGTATTACTGTTTCTTGTTATTATCGAAAATAGTTCGCTGGCTTTATTGTACAAGGGGTGATTTGGACATTGAAACTTAAGTATAAACAGGTAGTATTTGATTTAGAGTAGTAATCTAAGCATCACTGAAAGCTGAAAGGTGAATCAGCGATAATAATAAAATTTAAAAACGTTTTTGAATTTTATACGGTCAACGATTGAGCGAAGATTCGAACCTAATGAGTTGAATTAATTCAAATAGACAACTAGCATTTTATTTTGTAACAAAATCAACTAACGTTACGGTCTCTGCTAATGCTGTGCACTTCTGTAAGTGACGAGTTCACAATACCTAAAACTATATGTGATTTTTCTATGTGTATGTTTGAGTGAGTAAGTCGTTGAAGTGCCAAATAAATAAATAAATTTCCTCTTGAACTAAACCAATTTGATGAATATTGGAATTAAAACGTTGTGTATGTCCTGTAGGGCCTCGAATGCCCACGGGCTGAGTCGTGGTATAAGTAGTTCTATAAACTCAGCCTATCGCAGCCCACTGCTGGACATAGGCCTCTCCCTTGCTGTACCACAGCACCCTGTCTTCCGCCTTCTGCATTCAGTCTGTCCCAGCGACCTTTTTAAGGTCATCGGTCCATCTAGCTGGCGGGCGTCACACACTACGCTTGCCGATACGCGGTCTCCACTCCAGGACTCGTCAGAACTATAAGTAGTTACCTATTATAATAAATGAAGGGTAATCTATTCCAGACGCAATCACCATAGTCGTTCGATTAGATTGAAAATCTTCTTCAACCAAAAAATCTAAAAGGGTCATAGAAAAAAAAAACTATTTTCATTAGGCACATTTATCAGAGTTCCAAAGTAATGTCATTTAAAACTTTTTAAGTGTCATCGTTTAAAAGGCAGATCGAGCAGATAGTACTTTTTTAAAAGCTATTAAAATAACTTTTTTTTTCGGAATCTCCTCTGTCTTTCTGTCTATCTAGTTCCAGTCTGACATGGATCTTGAGTTGAAAATTCGAGATTAAAATAGAACTTCTCTAATTAAATTAGACGCTTCTATTCTATTTCAATGAGACTCGGTTTATTATTCCGTAAAATAATATGGAATTATGATAACATATTTTATTGAACTATTAATACCAGCTTATTATTGTCCCACTGCAAGGCAGAGCACAGAAGGCTCAAGCATTGAACACCACATTTTTTCAAGACGGGTTTTCGGACTTATTGTAACTAAAGGTCCAGGTTTTCTCACGATGTTTTCCCCTCACCGATGTCAGTAATGTCCCAGATTAACTCGGAAAGAAGATACATAAACTTACAAAAACAATAAATATAGGTTTAAATATTTAATATTATATCCAACGATCGCAAATGAGTTAACGAGGACAAGTTGTCAATCCATCGTATCCAATTATTCTAAAAGCTTCTAACCCTCAAATGACCTGCAATTAGTTTCAGATTCATTAATGAATTTTCATAATGTTACTGTCAAACCTAAATTAGAGTGAAAAATTATACATATCTAGGTAGATACCAGGACTAGACTAGGTCTAGTTAGAAATATACCTACGCTAAGGTCGAAGATCGAAATTTGTAATTCTTTTCATAAGGAGATTTATGACGATTTTTAGTAAATTGATAATAGTACTATGATTATCATAACTAATCCTACTAATATTATAAACGCGAAAGTTTGTGAGGATGGATGGATGTTTGTTACTCTTTTACGCAAAAACGACTAAACAGATTTGGATGAAATTTGGCACACAAATAGTTTATGACCTGAACTAACACATAAATTACTTTTTATCCCGATATTCCCACGGAATCGAGACTTATGCGGGTGAAACCGCGGGGTGCTGCTAGTATTATAAATGCGAAATTGAGTTTGTTATTTTATTTGTTTGTTACGCTGTCACGCTAAAACAGCTGAACAGATTTGGATTAAAATTGGCTCATGGGTAGATCATTACCTGGAAATGAATATAGGTCACTTTTTATGCTCGAATCGCAGACAAAGTCACGGGTAACAGCTAGTATTCTAATAAATGAAAAACTCTATTTAACTTCAAATGAATATTAGGAGAGTTGATTCACATGGATTTGCTTTCGATTTTGTTTGCATAGCAAGCCTATCAAGTGTTTGCAATACTAACATCGTTATTATCTTTAACTACAGTCGAAAAACAATCTTAGCTGTGCTTCTAATGGGCCCCTCAGGCGCCACCACTTCGCTTCTTATACACCACAGCCCTTTTATAAATTTAACCACTATTCTCAGACACACGTTGCCCTGGTCGAAACGTTTCGACGAGTTCAAAAGTTCACAGCTTCAAAACAAAACACGTTCCCTAGCTTTCAAATTTTCAATAGAACCCCAACAAAAACATTTCTGCGAAACCTGAACAATTCTAACGTGCACGAAAACATCGAAAAACAAATTGAAATCGCAACAAACTACAGCAGAATCAAATACACTGAAACTCTCGCCTTCAAAGTGACTGCAACCGTGTGACTGTAATTTGGAGAAAATTCTCGAAAACAATACCAACCAAAATGTAAACCAGTGTTTGCCAAAGATCAGGAGGAATCATTTTGTTGAATAACTTTTGCTTTTCACTAGAAAATTTCTTCACAGAGTTCGGAACAAATATCTTCGACGGACTCGATTCATTATACGTCTTTCAGTCGGGGAAAAGTAATTCAAAGTTGCCTCCATCGAACATTCGTTGGAGAGACAAACTTTTCCCTCATTCTCTGGGAACAGTTTCAAGGTACATCAAGTCACGATTAACTTGTCCTGGATTTGGAACTAATCTAGATGTAGATTCGGTTTTCGATCATTCTCAGATATTGTTTTATTGGTTCACCGAAACTAGTGTCTGTGTCACAGTATCCACTGCTATACTTTTCTCATCCTCATTCTGTTTGGATTGGTTTCGGGAATCTAAACTTTGCACGTGTAAGATGGATTCTCAGAATAACTTTGGGAGTTTGGCAGCTCCTTGAGAAACTTTTATTTGATGGCTTTAATAAAATTGACCTGACAAGTGTAAAAACTTGACATGACATGCCATGCAAAATCATGATTTTACCAGTCGGCACGTAACTTGGCAAGGATTTGGCGTATTGGGAGTAAGTTTTCGCATGTACACATAAGTGCAACAAAAAATTACACTTTTATTGCATGTCATTATTCTATGGTTATTGCCATAATTTGTTTTTGAACATGTCTGTTAAGAAAAACAAGCGAAAACGAATTCTGCGCATCTACGATTCTTGCCAAGTTATGTGCCAGCGACTATAATTATTACTTATTCCTTATTATTATTTTATTCTACTTTTTACTACCTACCTACTAATATAATCTGACTAAATATGACTTTTTGTGTGTTTGTTTATTACTGTTAATTGGACATCATAACGACTGCTAGACATGTATTTTTTAATTGTGTTTATTTTCTGAAATGTATTGAATTGATTACGTAAATATGTTAATTAATGTTCATAAACTCAACAGTAAACCAACATTGTGCTTTGCAGTGCCCTGACAGGGTTCATGTACAAAAACTGACATTAATATATTGTAAAATGTGTGATGTGCATGAGAGCAAATAAATAAATACATAAATAAATAAAAGTACATTCTCGTTCTTGATAATGTGTATGCCACTCACCGTTACTCTAGAGTATTTGAGAATATGATACTGCATTATTATAATGCATTTGTCGCAATTGAGAACCGTACAAAAATGGGTACTCTTACTGCTTGGACTCTAAAGAGTTTTGGTGTGAAACATCTATAGGCGCGCCTTTGGAGTAAAACCGACTCGTAAACCGTGACGGCAAATGGCATGGCGCTCTCTTATGCCGTGATGCATCACGGCATAAAAGTTCGCCATGTCATATTTTTTTCTCCGTCATCATTTGTTGTTTGACTTGCCATTTTGCTGTTTCACATCTGCCAGGCGTCCCATGACGGCCAACTTTTTTTTTCTGTCTTTCTGTCACTGACCAAAATGCAACTCAAACAAACCACAATTGACAATCTATGAATGTGATAGGAACAATACCGAGAATTGTTTACTCTTAAGTCTTAAAGTGTCACCAATCAAAACGAAAGAAAAATCCAATAATACAACAGTACATAAAGATTTGAATTCCAAATCAAAAACACTGCGACAGTGTGCCAAAGAGATGACTGTTTCCCAGTCAGTCATAACTCCAATAAACTCTTTAAAGTCCCATAAAAAAACACTGCCACATATTACAACCCATCGCGACAATGCCGAAAGATTTATCGGTGAGTTCTCCACATATAAAAGTATTAACATTCATGCCATGTCAACGCAGGCTTATGTGAGAAGTTTGGTCTAAATAGCACCTGCCACATTTCACTTTGTTTGAAAATTGTCAAAAGTTCCCGACACTTGTACTATTGAAGTTTTCGCGCACGCTCTAAAAGCGACGTTGAGTTCGACGGTGCTACTTATGTTGTACTAGCTGACGTTTTGAATGAGCTTATGTATGTTTATTTATTTATTTGAATAAACTACTTAGGTTTAAAGAAAATCAATCTCAATAAAGACATATGTCACTTACTTGAGAACAATTACTAGAACATACATAAATTACACAAAGTTAGTCATCATCAGTACAGACTAGATACCCATCCAATGCCTTTAATTCTCCAGAAGTTCGCGATCGATCCGCAATTATATACTGATTGAGTTGAATTTTAAATTAATTGAAAGAGTATAGATTTTTTATACTAGACGGTATTTTATTATAAAGTTGTACTCCTTTAAAGTTCTTTTTTCGTTGCCATAGTTAGTTCTAGTTTTGAGTAAAAAAAGCAAGCTAGCTCGCCGTGTGTTACGACTGACTTGTTTATATTGGGTGAGTGTTATGTTTGTGTGAATACTCTTGGAAATATTTTTTCTGATGATAATACATGTATTCTTAGGCCTCACCGAGGCAGGCCTAAGAAATTCTGGCGCGACGACGTCTTGACTGATTGGCCGGAAAAAGCAGCAAGCAAAGATGAATGGTGAAGTATGGGGGAGACCTTTGACGAACAGTAGAACAGCATAGGTTAAAAAATTAAATATAAAAAAAGAGTTGTTGGATATACTTTTCTGATGCTCAATGGTCACCGAGCGTACACCCAACATTTTTGTAAACTCTGGGTCTCAGTTGAGAAGAGATTACCACAAGAAACTGGGCAGCAGATATTTTTCTGCAAATAATAGCATAATACAATGCGACTCATCTATCAAGCGACGTGATTCTGGCATATTAGTGTTTGACCGTTCATTATATAGTGGTCAGCAGGGCGAAACATGTTCACCAGTTAACGAAATTATGAGTAAATACCCTCTGAAACTGCTATTAGTTTATCAAAATAACGTCGTCGCAATACTCATTGTAATATCAGATAGGTGCATATAATAAAAAAATCACGAAGAATTTTTGTTTGTTTGTCTGGATGTATGCTCCGGATTGGCGCAAAAACGGCCAAACGAATTTGGATGAAATTTGGCACAGTTTATAACCTGGATTAACACATAGAGTACTTTTAATCCCAGACGTAGGCGTTAGATATTTTCCGACAATCATGCGGGCGAAACCGTGGGCAAAACCTAGTATCAGATAAAATATTGAGTAGCAGTGACATGATAAAGCAAATCATTATAATTTTGGAACAGAAAATGTACCTACATTTACTCAAACCATTAACTATACCCATTTAACGTAGAATATTTCTATCCCGGCCAGAATTCATGTAAACACATTCAGTTCATGGTCTAATTTGGCAAAGACAATAAATCCATTACAGCCATTTGTCAAAGTAAGCCACTGGTCAAAACGCTGCCTCACCATAAGTTGTAAGTCAAAATAATGGCCGGCCATGTCGGCCACCGAGGCCGGTTACCCAGAATGGCCACATTACTCAACTTTAACTGTTAATGTAGATATCCACCTTCCACCTCTTTAGTGGTGTGTACCACTTAAGTGTATTGAAAGTTCTGTTGCAACAAATTTATGTTTGCACGTAATTTTTTAAAAGGCGTAAATGTTTTGAACATTTTTACAAACACAATTGGGTAGCTTTACGCCAAAAATTATTATAAGTTTACAGTGTAAAACACATCGTGAATTTCGAAAGTGTACTTCAATGCAAAAACATTATCTTCAGATCTATTATACTTATTGAACATCCACTGCTAATACCAGACTATTGTCTCCCAATCTGAAGTCTTGAAGAAAACATAACCAAGCTAGACAATGAAAGTATTGACAGTAATATTTCCACTAGCACACAAAACGATGTTACCCGATCATTCTCTCGACACTCGAAACCAATAATGAGAACACGTTTTCCATTACTAACACAAAAATAAACGATTCAAGATCAAACAAGAAATATGTTGCCATCCCAACAACTCCTCACGTTAAAGCAAAAAACGTTTTAAAGTCTAACAAGGTAGATAACAAAATTGCAGAAAACAACTCTAAAACAAGAACAATAAAGTATAAAATTTAATTTTCTTCACGTTCGCGTTTGTAAAAATTGTGATCCTGGCCCCGCCTTGCGAACGAAATGAATATTTGATACGCTTTCTCCCTACTTTATGTTTTAGCTCGAAACAGATAACTATTATTTTTAAATAATATAAACAACAGATGGTGTTGCATTTACTCTATATTTTAGAAGTATTAGCAGGGTTATTTATCTTTGTAGACAGATTTATTGTTGTTGGAAAGGAATAAGTTGAAATTACAGATGTAGCGAATGAATTTTTGTCTTTAGCATTTTTTGGATGGAATTTGGAATTTCTAACGTTGTGATAATCAGTTTAATACTAGGAGACAGTCTACCAGATCTGTCATTTTCTCAAGAATTAAGAAATTTTAAAGTAAAGTATAGCGCCCGTGTATCTTGATCATACCGAAGTTCCAAAAATATACAATTTTAAAGTAACTCATTATAAAACAGTAAAGATAAACAATAAAGTGTCGCGGCAATCCCAGTTTAAGACCGTACCTTTATAACGTGACAACAGAGAAGATGATAAAATTATACTCAACGAATCAGACCCGGTATCCCATGAGGACGATAAAAGCTGCAGACGGGGAGCGAATCCGCAATGAATTACTATGCCAAAGCAATGCAAAGACAGAATCCCTTATCTTTCTAATCTAATGCAGATCACTAAAATGGCTCCAAATGGAAGACTAATTGGCGACTAGAAGCTTCGTCTCTCAAAGGTAGTTTTAGCTTAAATATTTTAGGAGCAATCTATTTTTAGAGCAGACTGTCAGAATTGAATACTTAGATAGGTTTATCTCATGAAAATTGCAAGTCTAGAGTAGAGGTTAAAACGATAAAGCGGCAATATTCGATTTAATCGCGACTACTTTCAAACCCGAGGGAAACCTCGTGAACACAACATATTAAACATTCACCTGAATACTAAAGAAATCCAATTAACTCGGCAGATTCAATTCACGAAATAAGCTCCCAAAGCACTCCACATTATTTTTATTCCAGTCCCAAAAGTTCGTTCTCTTATTCCCGGGAGCCTAGAGATCCGAAAATTCAAAGACACATAAACAATTTGAAATATCCAAGAGAATTTCTATAGAGAAAAACTCGTAAAGTTACTGGGCCATAAAACACAGTGCAGCATTCTGTGGAATAATCTAGATTTCTGTGAGAAAATAAGGTTCCGATTTTCGGTTGCTATTTCCAGATGTATAACAGACATTAGGGCAGCTTTTCAGGACGTCAGTTTTTTTTGTCAGATTGATAAAGCACTAAGCGAACCTTTGTGGTTTGTCCAATGTGTGATCATTTAGTTTTTATAAGGTTGAGCTAAAAGGAATTTACTTTTTACGGGCAGTCGTTTACAGACTAACTATCCCATACGAGGCTAATGGATTGAATATGTGGAGAAAATTAAATCGTTAAAGGAGTATCAAGTAAGATTGTTTGAGAATATGCATAGTGTTTTAAGTTATACTTTAGTATTACGTTAGGACTTGTTCTAGTCTAGCAAGTATTTATAATGGTTTTTTAATAAAACTGGTATCGATGTAGTAAAAAAAATACACTATAACAGCAACAGATTACAGTGAAGCTCCTTACCAGTATTCATCATTTATATAAAATTAAAAACCTGATGGAAATCAAACAACAATTACATTTATTTTCAAAAGAACCTATCACATTACCAAAATATTCTCAAAAATCTGCATCAAAATAAACTTGTATACTAAAGGATACAGAGTTTCTATTGAATTCACGTCTACAAAGCGAACTAGATCCGTTTCATATGAATCATTCAGCAGTTTGCGTTGCATCTGCAGTATAAAGCGTCTTAGTATAAATCCGGTCCCATATACCTTCAGCTTTATTCGTAAAACGTTGAAACCCGCTTATTTCATAACATTTAAGCTCACAGCATCGTATTAACAATTCTCTCCGGCTCGAGAAGCAATATTTACGGGTCGGGAGCGCTGTTACAGATTAAGTGCGTATATAATAGCGTGACTCTTTCCCTGCAACCTGCTTGCGACGAAAAACATGATACATCTTTACCAACTTGCCTTAACCAACCCCAAAATCCAAACGCACTCAAAATTCGACCTTTTTGCCCTTGAAAAAAGGTTACGGCGAAAATTTTTCGGCAGTAAATGTGTCGCTATGGAACATAAAGGGAAGATTTTCAGAGTGCCTTTGGAAGCAAGCGATCAATATAAAGGAGAGTGCTTGTCAAATGATAAGCGTGTTCATAGAGGTTTTAAATACTTATGGTTCTTATACAGTTCATAAACATTCGGGAGATTGTGATGGGGATTATTCAGAGTGATTTTAGGGAAATTTGTTGTCATAATATTGTGTTTTAGGGTACATATTGTTTATCTTTTGTAACGTGATATTATTACCACGTACTTACTGGAGTTTTTGTACTGCTCACTATGGTGTAACGTGGGATAATCATATCACACCAAGCTTCAGGTCCAGTTGAAAACCAGCGTCAGGCACTAGTTGTCTGGCATTTTTGCTGAACTGGGATTATTTGGCGCAGCCGCGAGGCACACATTCCTGCTAGTATCTTACAACGCACTTTACACTTTTTATTTTGAATTCTTTCTTTTTACTTTATTTCTGTTTACCTGTGCGCCTTTTGGTCTGTGCTAAATAAATGTATTTTCTTTCTTTCTTTATATAGTGGAGTTTTTGGTCTGCTCAGTTTTCGAAAGTATTTTTCAATAGTCGGTTATCCCGTGATCGAGAGGATTTTCGACAAACACATTTTAAGCACCAAGGTCACCTGATTCTTCCATAAAATCAGTTGTTACAAACTTCAGGGTAATTCCATAGAACTTTTAAAATTGCGAAATAAACGAATAAAAAATTATTGCCAAGTATGAGGAATTTCCTTCAAAATCCTTTGGGACATTTACAACATGGGACTTTCAAAATGCATTTCATTAACGAGTTCCGCACATAATATTACATTGTTTTCGGAATAAACATAACAAATACTCTCCCACCACTATACTATTTCCATTTTCTCTGTAGCTAAACTAATGTTTATCCTATTCTACCGTACTACAACGTTGTTCGACTAACATCATTGAATTACGGTCACCGTTGCATTATTAACTACGCTGATAGACCTGTAGTACCTATACCTATACATATGTATGCGTATGTATACGTGTTGAGCTATGTATATGTTGAGCTATGTATACATACGTGGAGCTATTGAGGCAATTCTCTATGTTAGCTTACGTCATGGTCTGGTAGTCTTGGTTCGAATAGTGTTACGTTTGTGGAGATTGTATGTATTTATTTTTTATTATTTTCACTTTACGTGATCGTATTGCAGTAATCTTTGCCAGAAAGCCTTAGTATATACAGATGTGTGAATAAATTGAGGACATTAAACGAAGTATAAATACTGCTAATACATGGTACAAAAAACAACAAATAACTGAATACCCTATAATAACCTTTTTCGAGGTTTTCAGTTATTCCAATTACACCTTAGGTGTTATAAAGTACCTACACTACGTATTTACGTAATATATTAGTAAAATATTATGCACTACGTATTTTATCGAACGCTTAGTATTCCTGAATAAGCCACCATTTAATAGTCAGCTACCAAACAATATATGTGATTGCTAGATTTACAATGATGTCAGTAGTGACCTTATGTTCTTAGCTTAGTCACAGTATAACAACGTAATAGTATTACATCACGGCAGTGAAATAATTACCTACAGCCGCTCGGTAGATAAACCTTCCGCGTCCGAGCGTAACTGCCGCGCACTCGATACTATTGTGTATTGATATACACTGAGATTTCGAAGCGCGTCGTTTCGGCCGTTTTCTATGAAGATATATTAGTGTTACGTATTTATACTGTGGCTATAAAATCAATAGTCAAACTAAATATCATATAGAAACCCAAATAAACCATGAATATTATTAGCAAGTCGATATAATGACGATGATATCCGAAGCATAGTAGTTTATCAAATAAACACATAATTAATATTAGTTCAAACTTTTACACAAGAAAACAAAATACTGCAAAGAGAATATTATCAAAAGAAAGCAGACAATATTCTTTCAAAGTCACACTTGACCATTTTTTGTTGCACAGCCCGGGTCCCTACAAAACTGTATATCCTGGCATCGTGCCCAGATTTCAGGAGAAATTCCAGTAACTTGAATTGGCATCCTCAAATAACAAGAAACCTTAATAACATTGGATTAGTCTTTCCAAGTCAAATATTTAATTCTCTTTTGTAATTGTATCTTTAATTAGTTTTTTGTTAGCCTACTTTGTTGGTGGAATAAATAAATAGGACTTTATTCTGGGAATACCGTCTTTTTCTCAATGAAAGATTCTAATTCTTAATCTTAGCGGTGGCAGCAACAAACAAACTCTTTGTGCACGTTCTGTTCAATTTAACTTGTTCAAGTTAACAATTTACATCGGAATGACAATGGACTGACAGAACCATTTATTTTAACAAAGATTTTTTTGAATTATTTTAATTTACTGTTTTTGAAATTTATAATTTATTAATGTTTGCTAAATTCAAGGTAAATTAATGATATTGACTTGACTACCTAAATTATTACCAATCATAATGATTAATATTTGCATTCCATAATATGTGGAAAACATGTCTGAACCTGTATTTTTTTATGTTATCCTGCATGCACGTTTTTTTCTGTATGTGTACACATGCTTGAGCAAATAAAAAAAAAAAAAAAATGTGTATAATAATTATTATACCAGTCTATGATTGTCTCATTGCAGTCTAAAGGCCTCTTTTTTACACATAAATGGCACGAGTATTAATCACCATCCACGCTTGCTCAAGACAGGTTGGCGATATCAGACCTATACTCGAATTAAGGCGACGATAACCACCTTTTAATGATTTTATACTGAAGATCACGTCTAAACGAGTAGTGTTGATGATTTGGAAAATAAATAATAATATGTTAAATAAGAGCATTTTTTTAATAACTTAATTTGTGAATATTTTAGATTGTGTTCATAATTACATAGTGTAATTAATTTGTAAGGTTATGTCTAACGCGGATAAAAAACTGAGAATCACGTAAAAACTATCAAGCGTATTTTTCTGAAACCTACGCCATTTAAAAAATAAATTTATTATTGATCTTTTAGTATACGCGTTTTATTAAAATACGTTTTGTTTTATGTATAATAAATTAATAATGCGTCTAATTTGGGACAGCGCTCCTGGATGGGCGAGTCCTATTACCGGATGGACGTACGACGCGTTGCGTGAGCTCAGCACAAAACACGCAAGCTAACTACTCAAGGCCAATGGCTTTTAGTTGCGTCTTAACTAGAAGTCCGGCTTCCACACGATGTTTTCCGTCACCTATGTTGGTGTAATGTCATGTGTGAGTGTGTGTGTGTGTGTGTTTGTTGTCACGTGCCTGTGTGTGTTGTATGTGTGTTTTGTAAACTCAAAAAGTATATTTTGTATAATCTCTGATTATTATTTGTATAGTTTTCAGTGCAGTTATAACCATACCCATTACTATAGCCAAACACGATCGCTGTGTTGCGTAATAAGCCGAGGCCAGCTAGTTTCAAATAAAAGTATTAAAATACTTTTACGGCTAAAATGGTGACAAAGAACTCCTGGAAATAGGCCTGTCTTCAAATATTGAATGTTTTTACAAGATAATATTTATGAAGCTAAAATTATTGCAATCCCATATCGGTAGAATCTAATATCTCCATATTTATGAATCAAATATGAGAATATTTGATTCTAACGCCTAAGGGATATTGAAACACATCAAGCATCCCTTCCCATCCAACCGAGTGTCTTAAAACTTGATAATCTCAGATCACGTTAAATGTAAGCTTTTATAGGTAATTGTTTGAGCAAAATAACAACAATTAACTAATCTACGTTCTGAGATGAAACGACAGTTTAAAATCGGAATAGGCTTTCAAAAACATGGGATAAAGGTATAGAAAATAACACAGACAATGCGTATTTTAAGATAGCCACAACACTTAATCTTAAACAAAATAGCGTTCTTAAAAACAAAAAGAAACGTCTTAAAAGGCACCCATTATGGAAATTAATCTAAATTATAATACCATTAAGTAAAACAA
Organism: Xanthia icteritia; assembly: GCA_949128155.2. Lineage (NCBI taxonomy): Eukaryota > Metazoa > Arthropoda > Insecta > Lepidoptera > Noctuidae > Xanthia > Xanthia icteritia. The sequence goes on from OX421945.2 coordinate 18,448,228, forward strand.
ATTAGGTTCTGTCGTGTCGTGTCGAAATGATAAAAAAGATACCTCCGCGTTATGATACATGGGATACTTAATTTCAAGTGCTCCGACGCACATAAAGAGCGAATTTAATCAAGCCGGCTTTGGGTGGGGCTTCAGTGGTGGCGGAGAACAGTGGCTTGTATTTTTAATTAACTGACACAGGCCTAGATAATTCTGATGAGATTATCAGAATTATCTAGGCCTGTGTCAGTTAATTAAAAATTTGTTTACATACTTATACCTAACATGAACTCGCTAGGCCACAATACAACAGAGAAGCAAAACTGTAAACAAAAAAAAAACCTTCCAAGTGCGTGTCGGACCCCGTACAATGAAGGGTTCCACAGTTTGGATGAATTTATCGCAAGAACAAACTTGACTTTGTAATTGAAAAACACGGAATTTATGGGAGAACATGTTTTTGCAATCGCAAATGTAAGTTCGATTATTACTCGTTATCTTGTAAAGCCTACTTAGCTGTGGTAGTTTTCCTTTTTATTTCGTTATATATACTACTGTCGTGAATTTTTTCACATATCCAAAACCAACCATTTAGCTGGCAGGGGGAAGATACTTGACTGTAACAAAAATTAGCACTTTAAAGCTTAATTTTTCACAAACGGATTCCTGAATCCAAAAATGGTTTTGACAAACTCACAATATTTTTGATCGACCTTTCCAACGACACCCGAAAAAATAAACATTCCCACTTTACATGCAGGGCAGATATCCTTTTTTTTATTATTTTATTTACCACTGCGTCGGGGTAATTAATATGTACCCATGCCAAATTACAGCTTTCTAATACAAAGAGTCTCTGAGCTAAGCCGCAGACAGACAAACGGACACGGTGAAACTATAAGGGTTCCTTGTTTACTACGGAACCCTAAAAATGCACGGCAGCAGACAAACAACACATTTGAGGGTCGAGGGTCAAAGGGTCGAGTAAAATATGCAGCATGTATTTTATGGCATGCATTCATCATCATCATCATTACCATTTCAGCCGAAAGACATCCACACGCACGAGATATAGGCTTCCCCTAAGCGTCGCCACATCGCATCGACCGGTCCTATGCTTCTCGCATCCAGCGGATTCCCGCGGCCTTCACAAGGTGTCATGCACTGGCATGTTCGTTTCAAATAATATGTTTTAATTGTACAATAGGAATTAAATACCTAGATTATTAAGGAAATTATCAAAAAACAGTTGTTGATTTTTCTTATTTTGGTTGTGTCGGACAATACCTCCTCTTTGTATAGATAAATTGTAATTAATACGCTGGGCTAAAAGATTTACTACTGAACTTATACATAATTATGTTATTTGCAGACAGGATAAACTTACTGTCTATACTCCTAATGCTATCCATTATATACCTTAAACAACACATATGTCACTGAAGTGGGGTAATAGACGACAAGTTCTGCACGAGAAAGATAAGGTTTTAGGAAAAAATACAATAGCCAATATTCCGCTTCAATCCCCCACTAGAACCCCACCCCAACCCGTTAGAAGTGTGCCTGATAGTCGAATCCCAAATTGGGCCCATCCCGACGCACGCCATTTTATTGTTTTTCCCGCTCTTTCCGCGCCAGCGCCATGTTTTGTTCAACGTTCGTTTTTTGCAATTTTAATTACGTCACTACGAGGGTTTTTGAATTAAGACTTCCTTTGGCGCGTCAAAGACCTTTTAGCAATGAATACAGCTGAAAAAGAACTGTAATTAATAAATGAGGAAGAGTAATTTAACACTCCATTTAAACATCGTAATAGATACCTATAAATAGGTATTAAAGCTCAGTCCGAAATAAGTCCAGTAAATGTAAAACAAATGCATAGATAAATATAACCTGAAGCACTAATAAACTTCTCACCTTGCCTTTAGTTGTTCAAATCGCTTATTATTTTACCATTTACATACGTATTGCAATCTCATCGCCCACTTTCCTTAGTCCTCCTCATTAAATGACACCTGTCAAAAACGGTAATTCATTCCCCCTCCGTTTACCGTGTCCATCACTATTAAGGCCCACTTACACGACACATCAAACAACGCTGTAATACATCACTCTAACTAAAAACTTGCTACAAGCCCCACAAACTTTCCTGATCTATTTTCTTCAATGCCCGAAGTCACTTTGACAGATACTAAAGAGAACTTTTGTCGTAAATTTCGAGTTTCTACTACAAAAGTGTCAGTTAGTTTCTATGAAAAGAATAAGTTTTATTCGTATCATGAGGGACTCGTCTGTGGGTGTATTAATGTGATGTGATAGATGGAGTGATTTTATTCATGTCACCATTCATTGATGACTTTGTTACAATCTGGTATGTGTTAAAGATTTAATGCATTTCCAATTCCAGTCTTTTGTAAAATAACCGCGGACAGAAACCATTTTAAATTTCCTTTTTATTGGGAGATGTTCAGTATTCTTGATTCATCAACATCTACGGCATTTTACAGATCTCAGGTAGCACCAAAAGCAGTAATGCTCGCGAAGGAGGAGGCAGAACGCATGAGGTGGAGGCAAATTTCGCACCCTCACGCCCCTAGCCACCGCAAGAGAGGTCCTGGGCGTCGGGAATCGCAGGGCAATTCTCGGCCACTGTAGGCGTGGGCTTGCGGACGGTGAGCAATGGATAGCTCGCCGTCCGATAAGGACCAGGCCCGGGTCAACGGCTGTGTTCCACGTGCGCCTCAAAGGGTGGACCCCTTTGAGGCGCGCACCCCCCTAGCCGCCGCAGGAGAGGCCCTGGGCGTCGGGAATCGCAGGCAGATTCCCGGCCATTGCAGGCGCGGGCTTGCGGACGGTGAGCAGGCCCGGGTCGACGGCGTGTTGTGTTCCACGCGTGCCTCAAAGGGATGTCGCCAACTGAAGCGGTATAATAGGACCGATGCCTGGGATACCGTGGCCCCTGGCAACGTACTTACTGGCAACTGAAGGAACACGGGTGGGTTTTAGTCAGTAAGAGTCTGATACGCCCCCCGCTCCGCCCAGAGCGGGAGAAGTTATTTGATAATTTCCCGTAAAAAAAAGAGGTAGCACCAAAAAACTCGTCTCTGTCAACTTATAGACCGTGTCCACATCAAACGTATATTCAGCCACGAACTGTGAGCGTCAAGTTGAAAATGTATAAAAAAAACAACGTCACCCGCCGAATGTCTTTTGTTTTTTACACTTTCTCAGTCAGTGGCCGACAATACGTTTGATGTACGGGTGCCAATACTTCAAAAATTTATCAGTCAGGGGTAACCAATAAATTTTGGTTTTCCATAAGGAATTTCTCAGTAGCAGCCCGGAGCCTGGATTCGTGCTCGGTTGATGGCAATAGGCTCGCCCCCTGTTACATGGTACTTAAACATAGCTGGCAGAATGTGGGTGTTGTGTTTACTATAGGTACACGTCTGCCTAACCCGTCGAGTAATACAGGCGTAATGTTACAATTACAAATAATAACAAATAGAATAACGCACCACGAAAACCACATCGTAATCCCATCATACTTCAAACCACTTATGAACCATTAGGAATACTATACACTCAGCCACTAAAGAAATCGCAAGCGATACATAAATACATAGTAAATATCATTCGTTACTTCAATATCACTCAAGAGGCTTTATGTGGGTTCCTTCTCACTAATTAAGTCTATCCTATTACTCTGCTAATTGGGTACTAGATGTCTTAAAGATTCGATATGTTCCTATGTGAAATTATGTCATCTATCGTGTTTTCTCTAAATTGTCAAAATCAAAGTCAAATAATTTACATATTTGAATTAGGCACAAAAAAGGCACTTTTGAACGTCAAAATTTACAAAAAAAAAAAAAAATGATTCTAGTCGCCCCTTCCAAAAGGTAGTTTTCGCATGGAGAAGAATGGGCAAGAAACTCCACCGTGATTGATTGTACATAAGATGTTGATACAACCTTATAAGATTGTGGTGTGTATCTAGTCTAGTGAAATCAAGTTAAAGTTAAGCTTGATAGTAAGCAATTAGTGGTAAGTTAGCTTCGTCAGTTGAGTTGATTGTTTCAAGTGTTAGTTTCCTGTGTCGTGTTCTGAAATATGTATCAGAGGGAAACAGGTGCGGAAAAACTGAAACGGCATTCGAGCCGTTTGGGGTTGAAACACTAGGGCCATAGGGTCCGAGTGCCCACTTAGTTTTTTTCGACTCTTCACGTGACAAGAACTGGCCTATTTTTGGGCAAAGAAACAGCATTGCCATACAACGTGGCAATGCTGCCAACTTTTTGGGCACTTTTCCTGTTGACAGCGATGCGGACGAATTTTTTCATGTCCTATGATTATTTTCCCTTCTTTTTAATATACTTGACGGCGCATCGCTAATATGTCGTATTTAACGGCTGCTGTCAGCTGTCGCCGATGACAGCTTCTACTGATTAGTGACAGTTAACGTCAAACGTCAATGTCAGACGTCAGAATAAGAGTGGCAGCCGTCACTCTAGCGGAGCGTCGGGCGGGTGGGAGCACGGCGGCCATGTTGAAAGACACTTTTCGAACTAGAGCCGACCGTGCACCACGCGCTAGACGAATCGCTGATATTCTGCGTCATCCTAGTGTGAAATGCAATTATCACAGTGAATTTGATTACTAATTAACTTTAGCTAGAATATAGAACAGTTATTTTGTGAATCAAGCTTTGTTAACGCAAATTATAGTGACTTTGATCAAAACTCGAGTGTTCATTAAAATTACGATTCCTTGCCCAAGTACCCACGCCTGACCAACTATGGCGGATTCTGATGAAGGCCCTCCTGCGCCGACATCAGAAGTGGGATCCCACGGGCTGCGACCAGAAGAGACGAGACCATCGTTGGAAGATCATGGTGCCACAAAATTACTAAGCAACATGGAAGCGCTACTCTCGCGAATGGTCTCAATGTCACAGATGCCTAGCACAAGTACAGCTGTCACCCAACTTTTGCAGTTCAACCCAGACGACAGTGATGCTGACATAGAAGGTTGGTGTAACGTTACCGAAATGATTGTGCAAAAAAAGTGTTTAGAAGGAGTCGAGCTACTTATGGCTCTCACAAATGCACTAAAGGGTCGCGCAGCCTCTTGCATAACTAGATTAAATCTAACCGAGCTGACTTGGCCGTTAGTAAAACAGTCTTTACTGGCCAAGTTTTCAAAGCCGAAATTGCCGCAAGACCACTTTGATGATATATTGCGGTTCCAGATTGGAACAAAAGAAACTGCATCTGAATCTGCAATGCGGTTGTGGAATATGATTGAGCGAATACCCAAGACTGACATGCCTGAAGAAGTGATTACTGGATTTGTGGTATCTGTGCTCTGCCAAAAAGACGGTGTTATACGTCGTGAGCTGAATGCTCATCTCATCAGTAGTAGATCTCAATTGTTCCGGATTCTAGGCGGTATTTCTTCGAAGCGGCGCCTCGAATCAGAGATGCAAGAACTAGAAGTGAAACGACCCCGTATGAGCGATACACGTTTCCCTGGAAAATGCCATTGGTGCGGATTATCCGGACATCGACAAGCTGATTGTAGGAAGAGACGTGAAAACGCCGGATCATCAGTACAAGCAGACGCCTCCAACTCTTCGCGTCTTGCTGATAGGACACCAGCTGTCACCTGCTACGTGTGCGGCAAGCAAGGGCATGTGGCGACCGTTTGCCCTGACAGAAAAACTGGTGGAGGAGCGACAGTCAAGGAGGTCAACCTGTGTGGACAGCGCACTTCGAGGGGCATCCTAAATACCTCATCCGGTGAGCCCGTTTTGTTTTTGTTTGATAGTGGGTCGTCTTGTTCGCTCCTCAAAGAGAGTTTTTGCTGTAAATTTCCTGGTACTGTGTGCAATTCTCTTGTCTACCTAACTGGGATCGGGGGTGATGTTGTTAGGTGTGATACTCAAATTTTAAATGAAGTAAAAGTAGGTGAAATAACTCAGACCTTACTTTTTCATGTAGTACCGGATTCTTGCCTATCGGAACCTGTCATAATAGGTAGGGATATTTTAGAAAATGACATTGGCGTCCAAATAGATCAAGATCAGCTTAAATTCTTTTCTAAGAAACAGTCTAATTCTTGTGAGTTGCAACCGAACAAAATAACTTCCGATTCAATTGACACTGATCTTGAAGGTGAAGATAGGGAATCTTTAGTGAAACTGCTCAACAAATATGCTCAATATTTTATAGAAGGGGTTCCAACTAGAAAAGTTAATACTGGTATGTTAGAAATTAATCTAGTTGACCCACACAAAATTGTCCAAAGATGTCCTTATAGATTAGCGCCACCAGAAAAGCAAATTGTAAGAGAAAAGGTTCAGGAACTTTTAGATGCCGGGATTATAAGAGAGAGTACTTCACCCTTCGCTAGTCCGATACTCCTAGTTAAGAAAAAGGATAATACAGATAGGATGTGCGTCGATTTTCGGGAACTTAACTCTAATACTCGACCCGAACACTATCCATTGCCTCGTATAGATGATCAAATAGACCAACTTACAGGTGCCCAATTCTTCACTTCCCTCGATATGGCCTCTGGTTTTCACCAAATCCCTGTTCACCCTGATTCAGTAGAGAAGACAGCATTTGTGACGCCAGAGGGCCAATATGAGTATTTAGCTATGCCGTTCGGTTTGCGCAATTCCCCATCTGTATATCAGAGATGTATAACGAAAGCACTATGCCACCTTAAGAATAAACCCCTGGTATATATGGATGATATTCTCTGTCATTCTAAAGGCGTTCGCGAAGGCCTGGAGCAGTTACATGAAGTTCTGGGTGCGTTATCTGAGGCAGGATTTTCACTCAACTTGAAAAAATGCAAATTTCTGAAATCAAAAATTGATTATCTGGGATATTCGCTTCAAAGCGGTAAAGTGAGGCCCAACCTTCGTAAAATACAGGCCCTGGTAGATGCTCCACCCCCAAAAACAGCCACACAAGTCCGGCAATTTCTTGGTTTGGCCTCTTATTTCCGCAAGTTTATACCTGGTTTTAGTCACACAGTCGGCCCATTGTATCCACTGACGAAACTTAAGGGTCCCATCAAATGGACTGACAAATACGAGGACATACGTAGGACAATTATTGGCATACTGACATCTGAACCAATCTTAACCATTTTTGATCCCGAGCTGCCAGTCGAGTTACATACCGATGCCAGCTCCGAAGGCTATGGCGCAATCCTTATTCAAAAAAGAGATAATTTACCTCACGTTATAGAATATTTTAGCCAACGCACAAGTGATACAGAGTCCCGCTACCACTCATACGAACTGGAGACGCTGGCAGTCGTACGAGCGGTAGAACACTTTCGTCATTACCTCTACGGGCGACACTTCACGGTCTTCACTGATTGCAACTCGCTAAAAGCATCTAAGTCAAAAGTAGACCTGACACCACGTGTTCATCGCTGGTGGGCTATCCTTCAGGCATACGATTTTGAAATCGTATATCGTGAAGGCCGTGGAATGGAGCACGCAGACTATCTCTCTAGAAATCCCCAACCCGATACAAATTCAGCTTCCTCAACATCTTCTGTCAAAGGACGAAAAGATGTCAAATTCGTAGAACTGCATAAAGGTTGGCTTTCGGTAGAACAAAAAAGAGATTCTGAAATACAAGATTTGATATGTAAACACCATAATAATGATTTCCCCGAATCCGTAGCAGAAACGTATGACGTCAGAGACGGTATCTTGTATAGGAAAATTGCTCGGAACAAAATTGTATCATGGTTGCCTGTTGTCCCTCGCTCGTTGATTTGGACTTTAATTAGTCACATTCATAGCGAACTACAACACTTAGGATACGACAAAACGCTAGACAAAATTTATGAACAATATTGGTTTCCCCAGATGTCCAAGTGTGTTAAGAAATTTATAGAAAGCTGTATTATATGTAAGGCATCAAAAGGCCCTTCCGGAGCTCAAGCTGTTCAGCTCCACTCCATTCCAAAAGTGTCTTTGCCCTGGCACACCATCCACATTGATTTTACTGGTAAGCTCAGTGGCAAAAGCGACCGAAAAGAGTACTGCTCGGTAATTATCGACGCTTTTACGAAATACGTATTACTAGAACACACCTATTCATTAGACGCAACTTGTGCTGTGCAGGCCGTTAAAAAGGCAGTATGTCTTTTTGGTGCACCGAGACGTATAATTGCTGATCAAGGCCGTTGCTATGTAAGTGCAGAATTTAAAAATTTCTGCGCCGAGCATAAAATCGACTTGCACTTTATAGCAACTGGTTCTGCTAGGGCTAACGGACAAGTCGAGCGTGTTATGCGAACGCTCAAGAGTCTTCTCACGATTGTTGAGAATGATCCTAACAAAACCTGGCGGGAAGCACTCGGCAATGTCCAGTTAGCGTTAAACAGCACTAAATCAACCGTAACTAAATACTCACCGACCGAGTTGATGATAGGAATTCGTGCACAATCATTAGGACTATCTAAAATAGGTATTTCCGATTCCGAAGAGTCAAACCGTCTAGATTTAGAGTCTGTACGAGACGATGCTTCACAAAATATTCGGAAAGCAGCTGCAGCCGACGCTGAACGATTTAATAAAGGTCGAACGATAATTAAACCATTCTCAGTAGGAGACTTCGTATTTATAAAAAGTAGCGAGCGAAATCAGACTAAGCTTGATAGGAAGTTCAAGGGGCCGTTTGTTATCACTGCGATTTTAGACAATGACCGCTATGAGCTTAAGACAGTTAGTGGTGTCGGTTCCAGACGTACTTACAAGTATGCACATGAGAATTTGCGCGCAGTACCTAAGGGGCACGAGGGTTTATTAGAAGTAACTAGTAGTCTATTGAATGAAACGGAGGCCGAGACGGCGCCAGAAGAGGTACACGAGAGTAGAGAAAGTACACACTCATTACATAACGATGACACCTTGACTCTCGAATCCAACACCGATACAGCTGGCTCAGATACTTTAACTGCGGGTTCTGATACTCTAAGTATACTCTCGGATGACGAAACGTCCCAACTACACGAAGTAGAAGTCGAAACCCATAACAATTAGGTATGTAGTTGTACGAGACTGTAATTTTTTGTGTATCATGTGTGCCGGCGGACGGAATGGTGCCGTCCGGTCCATGCCATACTGGCTGGTCGAAGGGACGCACTCTTCCTGTCTAGTCCATTTTCATTGGGTGGTCGAAAGGACAGTGTCGTCCGGTCCATCCGCGATGGTCGCAAGGACACACCCGTCCAGTCCAAAATTTGTATTTGAGTAATTGGTCGAAAGGACAGTGTCGTCCGGTCCATCCGCGATGGTCGCAAGGACACACCCGTCCGGTCCAAAACTTGTATTTGGGAGATTGGTCGAAAGGACAGTGTCGTCCGGTCCATTCGTTATGGTCGCAAGGACACACCCGTCCGGTCCAAAACTTGTATGTGAGTGATTGGTCGAAGGGACAGTGTAGTCCGGGCTACCCATTACATCAGGGTTAGTCGTAAGGACACACCCGTCCGGTCCAAGTCTATATGCAATTGAACGGTGATAGCAATGTCAAAGTCAAACTTATTCTGCTTGTCAGGTTGGACGAGCGTATATTTGAAGTTGCGTAACGTTGTTTCAGGATTCCATCCAGGTACGCCCGAGGACGGTCGCTAGTCAGTTTGGCCGTGACGGCGCATCGCTAATATGTCGTATTTAACGGCTGCTGTCAGCTGTCGCCGATGACAGCTTCTACTGATTAGTGACAGTTAACGTCAAACGTCAATGTCAGACGTCAGAATAAGAGTGGCAGCCGTCACTCTAGCGGAGCGTCGGGCGGGTGGGAGCACGGCGGCCATGTTGAAAGACACTTTTCGAACTAGAGCCGACCGTGCACCACGCGCTAGACGAATCGCTGATATTCTGCGTCATCCTAGTGTGAAATGCAATTATCACAGTGAATTTGATTACTAATTAACTTTAGCTAGAATATAGAACAGTTATTTTGTGAATCAAGCTTTGTTAACGCAAATTATAGTGACTTTGATCAAAACTCGAGTGTTCATTAAAATTACGATTCCTTGCCCAAGTACCCACGCCTGACCAACTATGGCGGATTCTGATGAAGGCCCTCCTGCGCCGACATACTTATACGTATTATTATTTTAAATCTGTAAGTTTTTAAATTAAGTAAATATTATCTTGATTAACTAAGTAAAAACAGAGAGAACAAGTACATTTTTAACCAGTTTTTGACATAGATGGTCGCTGAATATGCCATTGTGACTTGAATTTGAACGTTTTTTAATTACGAAAATTTTGGCCTTTTGTTTACTGTACCTAAAAACTAAAATGTGGTTGTGTGATCAATACTATTAACAAAACATCACCACATGGCACGGCACGGTTGGCGCAGTGGTTAAGCGATTGACTGCTGCGCTGTGTGTCGCGGGTTCGATTCCCGCACGGAACAAATATTTGTATGACCTACAGTTAGTTGTTCCGGGTCTGGCTGTTTGTGTATGTGAGTTTAAATGTTTGTAAACGCACCCACGACACAGGAGAAATTCCTAGTGTGGGGCAAAGTTAAAAAAAAAAAAAAAAAAAAAAGCATTGACTTACAAGCCATTTCGTTCTGCTGTTACCCCCAGCAAACAAAAACACACAGAAATCATAACATAAGCCATTACAGAAATAATATGAAAAGACAATCAAAGAACGTTTAATTTTCGTGCCGACCTCTCGGCAATCTAATATCTACTAAAGATATGAGAATAGGTGTATGGAGAAAGAAAGCGGAGGCACATGAATAATGATTGTGTTTTTGTCTCCGCATTTCACGGAAGGGCTCGGCCATAATCGTATATCGTATGGTCCCCAACATTCTTGAGTTATGGACACCGCGGGAAAACATTTTGTGAAGACCAGTGCGTGTTTAGGCTTTCTACAGACTGAAATGCTGCGTGAAATGTGTTGCTTTATATCGGCAATCAATAAAATTGTATTCAAGTTTTGATAAATACAATGTGCGTTTTCTGCTTTCCACAGATTTTACACCAATTTATCCCATCCCACATTTCCCGAATAAAGACCTAAAAAAAATAACTTACAATATTTAATACATTTGTATAAATTGATAACAAAAAAATCAACAAAAATTAATTCATCTAGCTATTTTTTTTTTTTTATATGACGTGTAAGAGTGATTGCAAGATCCTATTTACAGAATAAACAATTTCATTTCATTTCATCAATAGCATTTTCATTAATCTAATGAAACAAACATTTCGTGTTGTATTTGTTTTTGTTGTTATGCACTCTAATTAAAAAATATTGAATAGACTTTATTCAAAACATTAATAGTTTCCAAAATAGTGTTTACGCATTAATTGAAACCCAGTTTAAAATATTAATTGAAACGCAGTCGAGGTTTCAATTAATATTCTCTGTTGCATGATAGATATTTTATCAAACTAACGCATAACGATCTAAAAACTGATTGCTTTCATCATTTTCCAGTAATCTTTATTTTTATTGTACTATTTTAGGTGCAGTAAATACTTTTTCTGCCTCACTGGTCTGGTGGTTGCAAGCGCTACTGCTGAACATGAGGTCTTGACTTCGATTAACAGTTCGGACAAAGTACTATTTGGTTTATCCGACAGCAGTTTCTTAGTAGCAGCCAGGAGGCTGAATTTGTGCCCGGTTGATGGTAATAGGCTCGCCCCCTATTAAATAATAGGCGAAATGTGGATGTACTACAGGTATACCTCTGCCTAAGGCCTCATTTACGGAGACACGGGGCGTCGCGCGTCGCGTGTGGCGTGGCGTCTCGCGGCGCGTCGGACGTTTTTTCTGTTTACGGTGGGGCGGCGCGTGGAGCGGCACGCATCATCGCACGCGTAAACACAAACTTATAGCAATATACGACCATGTTCATAGAGAAGCGAGACGGGAAGCGTGGCGGTGCCCGCCGCGGCGCCCGCGGCGAATCCTCAAGCGTGTAGCGTAGCACGCGGCGGGCATCGCGCCGGCGCACGCTCGCCTCGATCAAATCGACTAGTTTTATGTTGGCGAGAGATGGGAGCGCTCAAAAGTCGATCATATCATACTCCATTGTGACGGTGACTACGTCTGTGTTGCGCGATTTCTAAATAAGACTGACAGAAGATTCCGCCTCGGACATAGCTTCATCGAGAATTGCCGCTGCGTGCGCCGCCGCGATAAACGCCGCGTGGGACGCGTCGGTGCCATCCGCGGGCTCGGCCGCAAAAAACGCCCTAATTCAAACAAACGCGTCTAAAATCGCTTCTCCGTAAACGCACTCATGCAACGCCATATATTTGAATTCAGTGCGGGCCGCGCCGCTCAACGCAACGCGCGACGCCCCGCGTCTCCGTAAATGAGGCCTAACCCTTCGGAGAAATACGGGCGCATGTAAAAACATTTTCGAAAATAAAGTCGTAAGTGTAAATAATTAATAATGCAACGCAATGGGTTGGCAAGAAATAGTGGTTGGTCGGTATGAAAAACTAAAGAGCTCTTGGAGAACCAAGACTAAGCAATCACAGACAAATAGAATGTGTAACTTACTCAGAACTTTTCAAAGATGGTGGCCAAGTTTTAAAGTAGAAGAAGCAACGCAAATGCTTTGCACTTATAATTGTATTCATGAGAAAGTTATGCAATAAATGTTACTAAACGACATAAAAAGGAATGTTGGTAGTCATTGTTTGTGTCTATTTCAATCGTGTGATATTAATTTAACAATTTTGAACTGAAATTGGTGTTTTCAGAAATAATGTGGAATTTAATAGGTAATATTCACTCTCTCACATGTAAAAGCATTATTCAGAGAAACATTAATTGATTTTAATTAAATATCGAGTAACTCTATTATTGTTTATTTGCTGTGTTTAAAATATATCCTTTTTTTCTCACATTGTGGCACTGTATATTTTCTTTATATTCATGTAATTGGTTATCATTGAATTGTTTTTTTGTGTGTTGTGCTATTTATTTTACTCTAATAACCAAGCCCTATAATTTACGGACTGTTATTGGTTAAAATTAAGATTCTTGACGAAGAAGCAAAGAACTCATATTTTTGCATAGTAGTCCTTCCATTAATGGAAGTAGCTATCACAGGTAAAATTAGCTTTCGAATCTATTTATATGTCCAGTTTAGTACATTTTTTTAACCATTGGTAAGGAAAACAATTCGTTGTTGTTGATAGGAACCGAGCTTAAATCAACAATTTATCTGTCTATATTTTGTCTAACTATCTATCCAAATTTTCAACCTGCAGTTTGCATATTTTCAAACTGCCAATTCTCTCGTTCCAACTTCAAACCAAGCATAATAATTTAATAAGACTCTTCACTGCAGCACTTAGTCAGAATTAAAAGACAATTACTCACTCAGCCACCCTTGCTTAACAAGTCTACCGCAAGGTTCGCGTTAATTTTAGCAGCGTCCCTCCTCATCGATCGTGGACAACCGCCTTAATCCCGGCTTAAGTCGCGCGTCATTGCGATGTGTAGCCTCGTGTGTGACCGGCCTTAGCCACTGCCTATAAATACTTTAATGTGAAGAAACTCTGGAAGTAATTGAAGTTTGTGGAGTTGTGTGTTGTTGTACATATAATATAGTGTCGATAAAAGTAATTTTTCTGGGCTTCTATGAATAATATTTTATTTTGTGATGATGCTGTCCTATTTTTGGAGACTTACGAAAATTAGACAAAATACTAACCGACGAGGTACAATCAAACGTATACTTCAGTGGTACCAATTTGACACCGACAACGACTTTATGTCGTATAGCGGTAAGACTGGTTTTCGAAATGCGGTTGACTGTACAGGACTTTCGAATTATAATGTCAGTAAGTATTTTGTTAAGGGTTCCCTCTATCTGGCAGAATTTTGATGCTTCGAAATTTATTTGGCATAACGCACTTGGCATAATCTTCTTTAAACGAATATATATATGGCATAAAAATCATTTAATATAATTATTGTTTGGCCGAATGTTTATATGTCCGAATTTACAAAGGCATACTTTTAAGATGGCAGAATTTTATTTGGCATAATTACTTTTGGCAAAGCTTAATTTCGCATACATAACGTTTATTTAGAGCGACGATTATTTGGAATAATTTCACTTGGCATATTAAGAAGATGGCAGAATTTCATTTGGAATAATTTTATTAGGCATAATTATTGTCACTTCTATAAAATGTAATCATATTCTTAACCTTAAATTAAAATTAAAATATTGTTTTAAAAAGTCAATAAGTTGTACTACAAAAGTTCGTGAAGTGACAGAACCGAATCGCTGCAAAACCGACTGCACGTAGTCTTGTCTGCCCTACCCCTAGAGTGTAATTTAAGCCCGCGTAGGCGCGGAGGGGCGAGGCGGCCCGCGAGCTGAGGAGCAGGTGGTTTTAACGCTCGCCGCCGCGGCTGAGGCTGGCCGGCAAAGCCGGCCAGCAAACCGAAGCTGCTGTGGTGAGCGTTACAACCATCTGCGACGAGAAGCTTGCGTGGGACCGCCGGAGCCCCGCAGCGCCGGAGCCGTGACAGAAACCATGCCTGCTACATGTTGCATGCTTGCTTGCATGCTGCATGCTTGCTTGCATGCTGCATGTTTGCTTGCATGCTGCATGCTTGCTTGCATGCTGCATGCATGGTGTGTGCTTTTTTGCATGTTTGCATTCTACATGCTTGATGCATACATGCATGGTGTGTGCTTTTTTGCATATTTGCATGCTACATGCATGAACTATGAATTTTCCGTAATGTGATAGATGAGACTTTCAATTATTATGGATATGAAAAGTATGCCAAAAGATGATTCTAACTGTAAACTTTCTGAGTTATGATAGTTCTACCTTTTAATGATTATCGATATGAAATGTATGTAGGTATGCCAAAAGACTATTCTGACAGTGAACTTTCTGCAATATGATGGTTCTACTTTTTAATTATTATGGATATGAAGTTTATGCCAAAAGACGATTCTGATAGTGAACTTTCTGCAATATGATGGTTCTACTTTTTAATTATTATGGATATGAAATTTATGCCTAAAGATGATTCTGACTTACAAAATTATGCGTTTTTAATGTATTATAAATGAGTGTATGCCAAACGATTTTCTGCGAAATGAAGTTTATGCTATGCGCTGTTATGCAAAATAATATTATGACATAAAAAGTTCTGCTATAAAGGGTGGACCCTTTTGTTAAATCACGTTCTGATCTTTAAATATCGACACTGGCGAAAGGTCTGCCTACGCATCTGAAAAAGCCTCTCTGGGGCAGAAAAACACTTCTAACCAAAGTTGCGTTAGTACCTAACACACAAGAACCCTTAACCCCGTTTTTGTCTAGAACAGAGCAAAACGATTAAAGGCTCCCACGAACAGGCACGACGCGACTCTAGTAGAACAATTTCTACGAATCGCGTCGCGCCGTCGCGTCGTGCGTGTCTGCCTTAAAATCCTTTTCTTTTACAAGCAAAATTTCGCTCCGAAAATCTGCCATTGCTTTCTTTTTCACCCCCAACCCCCAATTATTTTGCGGGCCTATCATTATAAGGAAATTGGAGATCAGAAAAATAAAGAGCTTCATACTTTGTGCCTTTGACAGTTCGAATAACAGTGAGCTTACGAGTGACCTCAATATTATATAACTGCTTTCATATTACTAGAAATAAAGCCTCAGAATTCCCACTCTGTATAAGCCAAGAAATGTGATTGGCCGAGTAAAAATACTGAATTATGGCCGAAATTTATGAAGCGTCGTGCAGACCGACGCGTCGCGACTGCAACAAAACAATTTCTAAGAAAACTTCACGGTAGAACAAGTCGCGCTAGTCTGAACGAACCTTAACCGTGACTTAGCACGTGCTTTGGTTAAGACATGTCCCTGTCCGTATCTTGCACATGTAGTTTGACAGTTGTGCGACAGTGACACGATATCGCTTACTAAAAGTATGAGCTTAGTAACGATTATAGATCTCGGCCAAACTTAGTTCAAGAGAGATGGCTTTTCGATCAATATGCATTGATCTCCTTTTATCAAGTGATTAAAGCCATAATTAATAATATTATAATAATCACTTTTTTTTCACAAAAATCATAAACTTTGGTAATTGAAAAGTTATACAAAATGGTGTATAGAAAAGGTAGGTAATGAGGTCAAGTTCAATAAGAGTAGAAACCCTGCCCCCAAACTAGGAAAATACTGTATCTTGGGCAGCAGTGTCTTCGCATTACATTAGGGTCGAGCGATTATTGTGAGCATACAATTATTAAAGATACTGAGCGTTGGTCCAGTGCACCTTGGACAGCTATCTAACAACCTGCTGACTGGTTAAGTTTAAACTACGGCACGATACATTCTGGCACATGCTGATCTGAGTAAAGAAAGTTCTAAAAACGAAAAATGAATAGCGTAATTCCTGGCTGTATAAAAAAAAACAAATCCAAGTCGCAATGTCAACTCAGCGAGAATCAATGTCAAAAACTTGTCAAAAATAGAGATAAATTAGAGGTTTCTTGAGACTGGGACGGGAAGCAAGCGTTCTTAAAAAAATACGGAAATTGCCCTCTGTAAGTCACGACTACAGTCTGGCCGTTGAAAGAATGCATTGCTGACACCTTTCAACTGGACAATTCTAGTAATAATAAGGATCAAAATCGCAAAACACATATTCGTTAGTATGAAAAAACAGGTGCCAAGAACGTATTCTCTCGACACTACACAATACGCAAAACGAAACAAAAATGTCTCTAAACTGTTCCATTTTCAACCGAAATGTAATCGAACCAAGAATTTCTGTCTTCGCTCCATTCCCATACTGTCTACAAAGTGGACCTTTTGCACCTGTCCATTTTCTCATATTACTCCTAATACTACCTTTAAGAGGGACCCTCTTTCCTTTCGACAGGTACCTACAGCCAATAAGAGAATTTTGGGCTTTATCAACGTTGTAAATAGGATGGCTTTGTCGAAGCCGGAGTGTTGACACTTTCAGGAGTTGTTGTAATAATGCAAGAAGATTTTTGAAGTTTTGACTTAGTTTTAGTTGTCAGTTTATAGTTAGTGGTTATACTTTAGTATTGATGATGTACCACGTATATCCCGATGTCCACGTGTAGTTCATTATTGTTAAATAGTTTAGTTTCCGCAAAACTCAAGGTCAAATGACTACTTATGGAAAAAATTGGCTTGTGAGGTTAGTTCTATTTCCAAACTTTTAGAATGGACAAGTTTTGTTAGGATTTCATATAATAAAAAGACAAGATCTCTTACAATGCGTCTGAATTTTAGAACTCTTTTAACAAACTCTACCTTTATGAACTACTAACTTCCGCCAGTGGCTTTGCCCGTATGATATCTTTACAAATTATATAGCCTATATTACTCAGTGATAATACAACATTAAACTGGTGAAAGAATTTTGAAAATTGGTGAAAAATCGGTCCCGTCGTTTTTGAGTTTACAAGTATTCATTACAAACGAAAATACAAATCTTTTCGCACGCACCCGCATAAGTCTCAATCCCGTGAGAATATCGGGATTAAAAGTATCCTGTGTCCTAATCCAGGTCATGGTCTACCCATGTGCCAAATTTCATCCAAATCCATTTAGCTGTTTTAGTGTGAAAGCGTAACAAACAAACAAACTCACTCATTATTAGTGTAGATTATGTCCATACCTTTGGGAAATATAGGTAGGTACAATCAAACTAACATCACTATAGAATTAAGCCTCTATTACTCGTATGTGAAGTTTCGCCAACTACACAGTCCAATTTCCTTCAAAAGGCCTTATTATCTTACCCTCCAAGGTCAAAGGGTCACAGTTGACCCATTCTCTCCCCGCTCTCTTCTCTCCCTATTCAGTGCTTCCGGCGGCCATTCTTATGAAAAGGTATCGAGGTCATTCCGCCATATCCTTTCCCAGGAAGAATTGTTATGTTTATTTATTTACGAATCATTTGGCTTTTTTTTTGCGCCGTTTGTTCTGGGGTAGATTGTGCAAGTTTGTTTTGGAAAAGCTTACTGCAAAATTTCGATATTTCTAGAAATTGTGTATGTGTATGTAGTCAGTTATGAGTGGATCTTTTTAGAAGTCAAAGGAATTTATGACATAATTTTGTACAGCACAATAAAAGCTAGTTATTGCATTTTTTTCTATTTTGTTGCTTATAACAAAACAAGTTTTTTAAGGCGCGGTAAGGAGCAAATTTTTAGGTATTTCAGGAGCTGAAGCGACAGTCACCATCGCGGATTACAAACACGGTTAAAAATGGTGATGCGTTTGATTTTAGTTAAATCTCGTGTCCACCAATAATATGAAAGTTATTTCGCAGTTTTAATTTAATTTAATTTAAATAACATACACCAATAAGTTTAAACATTTTAACTTTAGTTGATTAAATTTACTTTTTATAGTTGAGCATTCCGAGACGACAAAGATTTGAGTGTCTTTTTTGCGATTTTTTTTTTCAAGATGCTGGCCATTTCTATAAAATATCTTTGTATAAGTCTTTATTTTATGCACTGTATTTTTTTGGGCTTGTAATATGTAGCGATACGGCTTACAGAGCGACGAAAAAGTGTACGTTTTACGGTGTCCCTGTATGGGCAGCGCCAGCGCCTTAACAGTCTGTTAAATCACAATATCAATGTCTTAATACTTGTAACTATGATTCAATATTTTTTTTAGTTTTCGGATCAAACTCCGACTTTAAGTTTTTCCATCTCCATATTACAGGTTTCATGACCCAAAGAGGTTAAACAACCATGCGTGTAAGTTACGACTACTTACTGCACTGCTGCAATCCTTGGAGGCGGTACGGCACTTAGAAGTACCATTCTGGGTCGTCCGTATTCCATAAAGGACAATACATCGTAAAAGGGGCCATGCCATGAAGTGTTATGGCCAGTCGTTGGGACGAGAAATGGTACACACCTTGCATACCCTCTTCTATTACTTGTATTCACTTGTGGAATGTGAGAATCTTTTCTGATTTCGAAAACTTTGACACATTTTCTCAATTTCCTAAGACGATACAAAAATCAATATTAATTTAAATTCCCACAATGTTATTTGTCTAGCCCAAAAAACTAAATAGTAAAAAAAAATATTTGATAATCCGAACTATGTAGGTATTGTTGTATATCAGTAAGGGCCGTCATTAATTTATTGCCAAGAATAGTGTGACCTAGAAAAAGGCTAGATATTCTTCTAATTATAGTTCGTTTGGTAGCCACATGATGAGTGTTATCGATCACTTTGTTCGCACGTGCGTACCGCTGTGAAAATCAGACACTGCGTTCGTCAAAAATGTTCGTGGCGATCAAATTTCGCATCCATGGCTACTAAAGAGAGCGGTTGAGCACAAACACAAGTCGAACTGTGTTCGTATGGTATTTGTTTTCGCTTTGCTAATTTACGTCCACACGTACGAAACAAACGTGCCATGTTCAATGTTCGTGTGCACCATGTTTTGCCTTATCGAAATAATAATTCTACCATTTACCAACTGTACGGTTGCCATAGAAACTTGATACAGTTTTCCAGGAATTATTATATTCTACCGTTTGTGATGGTACAGACATACGACAATGCTCCTAAGAACATAATATCCTACATACATGCAGACTAGGCTTAACTCTCAACACACCTTCCCACAATCTATCACGGTTGGAATACGACAGTATTTATATACCGACTTGGAATATTGTCGTATTCCAAGTCGGTCCATTCTCAGTGGAAGTGTCAAGTCTCTCAGTAACAGATAGTAGTCTTCAGCTGAAAACTTTACTCATAAACATGTCGACTGCCTTTATAAAGTGCGCGCCCAAGTTCGAGCCGACTGTCACACCGCAGTGTAAGTAGTTGGTGGACTGATGAGTTTGAGATTGCTCGGTTGAAGAGGAAGGCTGAATATTGTATTGACAATTTTTAAAGCGTGTTCGCTTCAATGAAAAAGTTGCAAATAATGTCTGTAATTTAAAAATAAATAATCGAAAATAAATAAATAATAATAATTTTAATTTAATAATCTCATAAGTTACGTAGTATTAAAGGCAGATCAAAAAATGTTGTTTCAATTTTACTTCTAAAATTAGAAGAGAAAATATCGTTATTTGGCAATTCAGTTTCAGTAAAATGATAGGATAAATTTGCTTCTAAGCTAAATATAATTTGGTACTATAGCTTTTTGAATAACGGTTTGACACATAACATAACATCACGCCTTGTTTCTCCGAAGGATTGGGCAGAGGTGTACCTAAGAGGTATACCCCATGTAATAGAGACACGGTTTGACATACTTAATAATTATTATTTCGAACATAAAGCATAATTATTATAATAATTATTATGTAGCTACAGTGCACACACATAACATACATACATAATCAGCCTATAATGTTTTCACTGTTAGGACACCGGCCTCCTCCTGTGAGAGGGAGCCAACACATCATCGATATTTAAGTTTTTGATATCTCCCAAGACTAAATAGAATATTTGCAGAGATTTAGTTTGACAACAAACAAAAACACATCGTTGTACAAGTTTTCTTTTCTGTTGCGAATATTCACAAAACAACTTCACAAATGTTTACCAACAGCGCCACCTTGTCAGCGTCATTTATGCAACAAAAGATCCATCCAACTTTACATCAGTATTTACAGACTCTAGTACTATTAAGCGCTCTTGATACGGTGTGACAGATGGCCATATTCGGTCGTCGCTACAAAAGCCTTTGGTAGAGTTCAGCCGACACGTTGTACTAGAAAAGTTTTTGAGTAAATACGCATAAGTTTCTTATACAGCGCTTTTTACGATAGTCTCTTTTATTGACAATCCCTTTATGTTGCAAATTAATTTGTTGCTCTCTGACTCGAAGGAGTTCTGAACAAAGGGCCTTGAATTATCGAAGCAAGAAAGAAGAGCGAAATTGGAGAAAAGCCTTGGCACAAACGAAAAAAAAAGCAGTTAGACTAAAAATGTGTTATAAGAACCTACAATAAAACGTTCTGGAATTATTTGCAGTTGCAGAAATTATGTACATTTTTTTTTTAATGAATAAATCTGTTTTTGCCTAAACTGATAAATATCAGAATCAGAGGATGCACAAGGTATATAAATTTATGTTTACTAGAACTTTTTTATGAACTATAATAAATATATAATAACCTGTTTCTGACATTTCGTTTTCCAAAATATTTACCGACTTGTTTAGTTCCAAAAACGCTTACTTGGCGCTGTTACAATTTCAATACTAAATCTGCCAATGTCGTCAAAGTCAAAAATGTTTATTAAGTATATCATTATAATGTGACGACGATGCACTTATAATTAAATGACTATACCACAATACAGATAAATTAATTATGTGATAGATACATAGTGCTCACATATTTACAAACATTGTAAAAGTACACTATGTTCCTAAAATTTTACAATCAATAAGTCAGTGTGTGAGTTAAAGTTATCACCGAATGTAAAATCAATGTCTTAGAAATAATAAATTATACTATTACATTAGCAACCAGTTTGATTTTGTCTACACTCTAGATTATCCTATGGAGCAGGACCAGCCTGTTTCCAAACATTCTTATCTTGGACATAATCCTCTACTTTGTAATAATGCTTGTTTACAAAGTGTACTTTTAATATGACTTTTAAATCTTCTTTCATTTAATTGCAATATTTATCCTGCGGTATTTTGTTGTAACACTTAAGTCAAGATAAAGGAGGCTTTACAATGTCGATATTTGTTCTACTAGAGAGTTACTATAGAGGTATTGTCATAGTTTCCGTGAACAAGCTGGAATACGTAGTGTTGACAACAGTTATGTCAACACGGAATCGTTTGTCGTGGAAGTTTCAGTAATGAACTTACGTCGCGAATATTTTTGCGAGATATTTACTCGTGACACAATATTATAATAATAATATTATTCTCATCATTAACTTTGTTGTTATAAATATTTATTGGATTATACAGAGTACAATTTCCGTGTATGATTCGTGAATGGAATGTTTCAGGAATGTGGTTTTTTCTGTATTTTTTTGGGACGTGGCGGTTCTAGAGCGAAAAGTAAACTGCCTGCATAGTAAAAAAAACAACATCTTCAGTACAAATTGAGCAAAATAACTTGGTAGTTGGTATCCATTGTGTATAAAACGTCTATCTAAAGAAATTCAGATATCTAGACTTAAAAAAAAAACGGATAAATTTTCTAAAAGCTCTATATCAACTTTAAAATATTTACCACTCTAGAACCGTTCATAAATCCTGCTTTAATACTACTAGAGTAAATATAATATCAAATCTGTCAGTTTAAAATTGAGATGCATGATACATATATTTTAGTTAGAGTAAAGGCCCAAGAAACCTTTTACGACTCCCTATAGACCTCAAACAGACCAAATGAAGGCTAGTGCCTAGACATTTTTAAGGTCAGACATACTCTTTCAAAAACAAATCGACCTCTACTGTTATCATAGTACACTTTAACAGGATTATATATATTTTCCAATATGGCGGTCACTGTCAAACTCGTTTGGGTATTGGCAGATTTATTCGCCAAAATCTTAGGATTTATATGATTATCCGAAATAAATATATTGGGTGCGACATTTGAAATTAATAGGAGATATTGGTTTGTGAGTATTGACGACAAATTCTGAACGAATTGGAATAATAAGGTACTGAAGTAAAGTAATGTCGGCGAAGAATGGCGTGTATTTAATTGAACCTTCATTTTGCGCTCCTAAAAATATTATTGAACACTAATAACTGCGCCTCTTTTTGTGAACCACAAATAATTTCCAATTTTGGGGTCCTAAAAATGCTTAATTAACTGCGAACAACTCGAATGTAGGTTGGTCGCGCGTCAACGCGGTTCTTCTGCGAAATGGCTAGATCTTTCGCACTACAACCATGTCTGCTATTCAAAGTACAAAAAGCCAACTTAAATTGCGATTTCTGCTTAACTTTATCCCAACAATATTGACGTCGGCTTCCAGTCAAACAGGATGCAGCTGAATACCAGTATTTTTTCATGGTGCGACTGCCTATCTGACCTGCACAACCCAGTTACTGGGTGACACGATAACCCTCATCCATGAAAAAACCGCGGCAAGCGTAACTTAACCTTAGATCGACTCGTGCGGCTGTTATCACTTAGTTACGAGCCCCTCTTTAAGTTTTATTTTAGCTTCATAATAATATGGTGAAATTTATATAATTTCACCATATTATTATGAAGCTATATACTCCATTCCTGTTTTTTTTTAACCAGGTGAACGATAAGGAACGTGAGGAACCGGCAAGTTGCAGAACTAAATACTCTAAGACACGTGACAATTTGCAACGCGAATTTGGTTTTGGTTTGCGATTGGTTCACCAATGCGCAAAACCCCCGTTACGAATTACGACCCATTAATATTCACAGAGAGAAGGTCTGATTCTCAGAAATGCGAACATTATAGACTCATTTCGTCAAGCTCAAGATTCCCCACGAGGCTTCTACACATGTCAATGAAACTACCCACATATCGATATTCACTAACAAGCTAAACTTCTGAACTACAAGACAGAACATCATTACACCGTAAAACTTTTAACTAACCACTTGAAGATCTAAGTGGCAATATTGTTCTTAGTTTTTCGACTGAGACGGTTCAAATATCTCAGAATATAAACTATAGTGGAGCAACAGTTTTGATACTTGTGAATTTGTTGGTTTGAAAACTTTGTTTTTAGAATAGAAGTTTTTTATTGTGATTTTAGTCTAAGATTAAATGTGGTATTCTTGTGATTGAAATATGTGAGCAATCTATGTAGTGTTTTTTATGTTAAAAAGTATCCACGTCTAGGAAGTTTGTAAAAATTGATGATAAAGTTTGAAGAAAAAGTATAAGGTATAATTATATTGAAGTTGATTAAAAAGACAATACATTCGTACTTATTAATTACTGATCGGACTTAGTTGGTTCAAGAAAAACAAACGTATAAAGGCATAAAGACTTATATTACGTGTGTCGCGGAGACAATAAAAATCTCTTGCTTGAAGTATCTACTTATTATTTGCCATTTCTATCGTTTAAAAAACCCCTTCTGTCATTCAGCACAATCATTAAAAGGACTTAAGTATACTTCTGCAAGGGGTCCTTGTACAATAATATTCAACATTTTAGTTGTAATATAAGTGGGAGCTACCCAACCATGTCTGAAGCACTTGGAAGTCAAAAGCCGGAATATTTTCTAGTGAGGACGCGCTCTCTGAATACGAACTGGTTTATGATCCATCTTCAAAAAGGCCTAGTTTTTCTTACATATTCACTAAGAGAATTTACATGTTTTCTGTAGAAATGAGAATGTATAAAATACTCTTGTTAGATATCTCGAAATTCTGGGATTGGCTTTCGGGGTCTATTTTTGGAAAGGTATGTTTTATTCGGTCTTGGAGGCTTATAACCAGTATAACGAAAACAATGATTTATTGCCTTAAATACACGTACGCAGTCTGTGTTTTCATTTATAGTACACAAAGTTTAATGGAGTACCTTTCTATTGTAACATAATATAACATTTCTCTAAGGTTCTCGTTTCTCGAAGGGTTGGGCAGAGGCGTATTACAGCCACATTTCACGAGGAATATTTAAATACTTTTTTTTTTTTCTTGTGTGGGAAATTATCTAATAACTTCTCCCGCTCTGGGTGGAGCAGGAGGGCGTGTCAGACTCTTACTGACTAAAACCCACCCGTGTTCCTTCATTGCCTGTACGTTGCTAGGGCCACGGTATCCCTTTCGGACTTTCCCGCGACCCCGGCAGGCATCGGTCCTATCGGACCCCTTCACTTGCTGACATCTCTTTGAGGAGCGCGTGGAACACAACGCGCCGTTGACCCAGGCCTGGTCCTTATCGGACGGCGAGCTACCCATTGCTCACCGTCCGCAAGCCCGCGCCTACGGTGGCCGGGAATCGGCCTGCGATTCTCGACGCCCAGAGCGTCTCATGCGGCGGCTAGGGGCGTGAAGGCGCGAAGTTTGCATCTCCCTCACGCGTTCTGCCTCAACCTTCGCGAGCATTACTGCTTCGCAGAAGGAGGTGACGGCCTCCCATGCCCTCTCGCTCCGTACCATGGCCTGGACCAGGGCCGGACGCGAGAGATCCCCGTGCCCAGCACTGGGTTGCGACAATCGCACTCTCCATGACGCCATGAGATCCCGCCGGAGCTCTGTCCGCTGTGCCGCGATTTCTCACGGCAGCGAAGTTAAGCCCGGCGTTTCGCCTCCTTGCGCCACTCCCAAATGTGCGCGAGGACAATATTTAAGTCCTATGTTATGTTTACATAAATTACAAAATTCCACGTGATTACAGGCGATTGGCGCTTTTAACCACGCTCAAAAAAACTGAAAAAAAATATAAATCATGCTGTTATTACCCACTGTGTATTGGCAAACTATGCAATCCATTGGTCACCATATAGTATAATCAGCTTATGTTCTTACTGCTGGGACACCACCCTCCTCGCTTCGAGAGGGAGTGGGCCGTAATCTACCACGCGGACCCAGTGCGGGTTGGTAGATGTCACATGTCTTCGAATTTTTGGTTCTAGGACATGTCGGCTTCTTCACGATGTCTCTCTTCCTTCACCGTTTTGAGAGCAGTGATGAAATTAATACACAAAGTAAAGCGCCTTCCTGGGTTCAAACCCACGACCCACAACTCCTAAGTCGAGGCCGTTACCCCAGGGCCATCACTGCTCCTGGTCACCATATAATTCTGATTTATTCGTTACGTTACGTGGCTTGAATGACCATCGTACTGATGTCCTTCATGAATTATGGAAGGGAATAAGAAGTGAAATGAAATGAAATGAAATTGTTTATTCTGTAAATAGGATATTGCAATCACTTTTACACGTCATATTAAAAAAATATTTAAAAAAAAAGAAGAAAATGCTAGATGAGTTCGGCGTTTCCTATCTGACTACTCTGAGAAGAAAGACCGAAACAAACTCAGAGGTCACAGTCTCTTTTAAAGTCCAGACATAATCTTGGTCAGGCCATATGAGGACCATGTAGATTAGTGTCTGAAATGGTCTTTTGAGGAAAGAACCACACAGATTTGAGTGGACCTGTCCAGTCAGTGCAAGCATTTGTCAGTAATCGTAGAGCTCAACTCAGAACTTAAGGAGCTCAACTCGACGAACAATACCAAAGAAAGGACATTTGGGTAGGTCGCATAAAGTACTCAAACTGCCAGACCATCATTTAAACTAACTGAGAAAGAAAAAATTAAAGAAAGAGGAAAAACAATAAAAATAAAATATCCACATAGTCCTCACATTCACAATAATTAAAACAATATAATACTTTACAAAGTAATCATGTTATTTTCTATATAATTTTCAACAATGTCAATATGTATATAAAACTGGTATTTTTAATGATTTACATAATAATTAAAATGTCAAATTTTGTGGTTTTATCACAAAGCTTAGCAGAGCGAGCAGCTCAATCCCACGCTTTTTTATCTTCTAAATAATCTGAAATTTTATAGTACCCTTTTTTACAAAGTTTGGTTTTAATACAGCTTTTAAATCGTTTAATGGGTAAGTTTCCAATATCAATGGAAAGTTTGTTGTAAAAGCGTATACATTGACCCATGAACGAGTTGCCTACTCTGTGGAGACGTGTGCGATGTACAGCAAGGTTGTGTTTATTCCTGGTATTTAAACTATGAATATCGGTCATTTTCTTACTTACCGACGTGACGCTTACCTCACCCTGTTTATGTACTGTCAGGGAAATTAATTGCTAAGCAAATTTACACCCTACGTCAATTTGACGTGTTACAGCCATTTCACGGAACTGTAAAAGATTGACAGTCTGTTGTGGTTTGAATGTACTGACAATTTATGTTCGTTTGGAAGTTTGCTTAACAATCAATTTTTGAAATGTAATTATTTTATACTAATAATTTCAAGACATAATAGTTAGTAGTCCTCCAGATCCAATTTCGGCCATGGCAAGCAGTCTCAGCGAAGACCAACCTTCGACGCTGGAGATATTATAGTCCACAAGTGTGTGCGCAGACACAGGTACTATTCTCTCGCTCTAATAGTCCGATCGGACGGAAATCCGACACGACCGGAGAGAGGTCAGGCGCAGGGCCAACGGTTTAACGTGCTTTCCGAGGCAACGGGGTATCATACCACCAACTTCCAAACTACGGGCTGTTACTAGGAAATTCATAATAGAAAAACCTAATAACACTTATATAATCATATAATTAAAATCGAACCCAGGACCCCGCTCAACAGTCGCGCTTGTGACCACGAGACCAAACGCGGCAGTCAGTTCAAGACATACGCGTGTATTGAACGCAAGAAAACAATTTATTCTTATTTTTTCCTTAGCCGTACCTACATTAGTTATCTTTAGAGGTAGGTATCTCTCGTATCTTCCTGTTCCACTATCACCTAAACCTTTTAACAAGCCCATCTTAACCGCTACAAAAAAAAACAAAGCTTCATAATTATCTCCATTTCGCTCACAAAAAACTCGCTTTTCTCTAACAAATTGACACAATAAAGAGCTCACATGCGCGACGACCGGTGACGTATTTTTTCAGCTATGACGTCAGTTCCGTCGCCCGACAGTTGATTGATGACGTAGAAGTCATACCAGGGGATTGATAAATGTTAACTGACGGGGGTACTCGTATCGGGTAGATAATGGTTTGTGATATGGATTGTTAGTTTGTGAGGTGGGAAAAGGGCATAATAATTGAAGTTTTATTTATTTATTTATTAAATACATACGCTACCACGGTACCCACTACGGTGGGAAAGGAATGAGTTTTTTTTAATGTTTTGTCTTGGTCTGTTTTACATAAAAACTTTGACTTTCACAAGACAATTAAGCATGAAATTAACACAGCTTCAGTACAAAAACCTTAGACTAATATGCTGTTTAATAATTGCATTTATTGATGGCTAAACTAACTAAAGACTGTCACTAAAGGATTTTCCTACTACTATCAGTCTTTAATTTGTTATTCTGTTCAGAGGTACAACCTAATTTGTTACAGTCAGTAGGTACACCTCCTGATAAAATAACAATCCTTTACCATCCCATTTCAAAAAGCTCAAGCTAAATACTACCCTCATATATTAGCACTAAAATTCATTTAAGAAAACCCTAGTACTGTAAATAAACACTTAGGAAAGTATCTACTTACATCCTAAAGTAGATACGTGCGCATATCAATCTGAAATCTCGGGGGTGAACGACCGACACCGATCCCAATCGTGTTCCCGAATTAATATCAATACATACTTGCTCACTCTTTTGTAAACGAGATTATCTCGTGTTTGAGAAGTTTTTATACGATACGATTTACTTGTTTACGAAGCATTTTGTGTATAAGAAGCTCAAGGAATGAGGCCCGGTTGATGTGCTTTAGTTTTCTGCGTTTTGTCGCAGCTTTTCAGCCATCTTGAATTCAGTATTGTTATAGGACGCATGGAACAGAATAAAAAGTATAAAATATCCGCAATAATAACTGATTTACACCTGCATGTTAATTAAGATTTGGGATATAAAAAAGTCGAAATGGATCCTAAGCTTAAAATGAAGAGCGTATAGTGAACGCATACGTCATCATCATTTTGGTTGAAAGTAGGATGTCAATGGAAACGCCGGGAGGTGACGCCCTAGAAGGACATATGGTGACCTTAGTGCTGTACTTGAGACGGTCAGGAGCGTAGTATTCGCAAAAAAAAAATGGCAGCGTGTGTATGCTGCTGTATGACCAGTTGTACCTATGAACATAAACAAAAGGAGTATGTAAGGATCGTAGCAGGTGGCGTTCTGTAGTTTCTGCCTACCCCCTTGGGAATTAGGCGTGAGTTTATGTATGTTGTTTAGTTATAAGACTGCTGTAAACTTTTATATCGAAAGAAACATAAAATAATATAACATTGCCACGACGACCGATCCTGTCCTTTTTTTTTCTTTTTTTTTATGGGAAATTATCAAATGACTTCTGCCGCTCCAGGCAGAGCGGGCGGGCGTGCGACTGTTACTAACTAAAACCCACCCGTGCTCCTTCAGTTGCCTGTACATCGCCAGGTGCCATGGTATCCCTTTTGGACTTTCCCGCAACCCCGGCAGGCACCGATCCTGTCCTCGTATACAAAAAACACTAATCTACAAAATCCTAAATCATTTCTAAATCCTCACCCATTCACACTGGCCACACATTTCTAAACTAAATCCTTCCTAAAATATAACTTAGTCGACAAAAAAATATTTTCGTTCCCGACACCACTTTAATAATATGAGATTTGAGCGCGTTACGTGCTGGGTCCCTGCCTCTTTGGGTAATTACCCGGGTCAGAACCCCGGTATAATATGAAAGGCTTTTTGTAACTACCTTTTAGGGTAAAACACATGGACACGCGAGCCTCCGTAAAAAGTGGGCGAAATAAACTTGGGAAGTGTTAAATGTGTTGGTTGAACTTATTTTATTTGTTACGGTGGTGGTTATTTTTGGGGATGTAATTTCGTGGTAGTTGATGTCAATGTTTTTTCTAGAATACCTAACTTTAATTATAAGAGTGTATTGCAATATAAGGAGCTGGTATAAAATAAATCCCTAGGGATAACAAAACACACTCATTCTCATAATATATCTAATGTTGCATTCCATAAAAAAATGTGAGTGTAAAATAGGCAATGAATTTTAAGTGCATAATTATATTCCGATGTACATACAGAGTCGTTGCAACTAATTACATATTAGTATAATATATAATTTAGAAACATCTGAGTACTGTGACAGCTGACTTAGGATAGCAATCGATAAAGGTACCTACGATAAATTCATTTTAAGTGATTCAAGCAGTGCCAGTTGAAAACCCGTCTCTTTTTGTCTTCAATCGTGTTACAATGGAAAAATCAATAAATTAATTACTTACAAAAACACTTTCTTTTCAGTCTAAACCCACCCTAATTAATTCCTTCCCAGAACCATTTCCCTCAATAATACCCTTATATATATATTTTTTATTATTTTTATTATTACCTCTGTATTGAATACCAATACATAGACTCCTTTTCATCCCGAAGGCTTTTGTCCACCGATGTTCATTATTCCCTTCAGGCCTTCGATTCAAAGACACTGTTTGTTGAGAATTTTCCGGCATATTGTTTGTTGGTATTAAAAATTGATTAGATTTTGTGCTTTTAATGTAATGTTTGGTTGTTATTTAGAAAATATTAGTTACTGTGTTTATCTATATCACACTAAGGACTGAAACCTTTGAGTAGTTCAGAGTAATCTTAGAGCGAAAACTGTGGCAAAAGCTGCCAAGTACACCTATCCAGATGCTTTTTCTCCGCCGTATCGATGGCAAGACTGTGTATTAAAAACCTCAGCTCATAACCTAGCCACTCTACAGCATCATCGGTGGCAGCGCAGAGATTGCTATGCCTGCATCCAGATGCTATAGTTATCAGAAAATAAAGAACCTCGTGTAGCGAGAAGCCTTTGTCTTTCTGCTCTGTGAGCTAAATCCTTGCATTGCTAAAATATCACTGCTACGTTGAAGGTAAGTGACACAATGACCACATTATGATATCAACAAGGAACAGTGTTACCACAAATGGTCAACAAAGTGGGTACGCTCCGGTACCATACAGTACAAAACACAAGCATTCGTTATTGAAAAGAGAATGCTTAGATGGTTTGGCCATGTTAAAAGGATGAATTAAAGGCGACTAACAAAAGGTATTCACAAGGCTGATGTGTGTAGAAACGCTGGACACCCGAGAAGGACATATAGTCTGTCTTGTTCTACTGATTCAGTAGACATAATGCCGTCTATGATACCCTGGAGGAACATGCGTGTGTTATCAAATTCGGATAGATTATAATTATAGGAAATAGATTTGGTCGAATTGGTGTTATTATGTCTCCTTATTGGTGATGTTCTTCAGAAAGGTCAGGTCCGTATTACGTGCAACCGGCGTGCGTGTATGACCAGATGTGTGAACATAAACGAAGCAAAAGGAGTATGATAATGATCGTGGCAGATGGCGTTCTATCGTTTCTGCCTACCCCCATAAGAAGAAAAGGTGAGTTTATATAATATGTATGTAAAAGCATGCGACTTAAAATCTTGTTTTTTACAGCCCAACAAATTAAAAATACCCATAGGCTCTCAAAAATTATCTCCATTCACAAATTAACGAATAACCTAACGCAGTTATTTAACAATTTTCTTTTAAACTTTTTTAGTGAATTATGGCGCCATGACAATAGTACATTCAGTGACGATAATTACGCCTGTCTCCGCGAGCACTCCGCCGAAGTTTCCCACTTTTGACGAGTTTTTTTTTTATCTTTTTTTTTTCACTTAACGCGACCCACGGAACTGCTCAAGTTTCTTATGGGCGAGCCAAAAGATAACTTTTGTTAACTTGTATTGCGGGCGTCTGAGATAGTAGAGTACGTAGTTGGTCGGTTTGTGGGATTATAAAAAATGTTCTTAAGTGTCTTTTAGTTTATGTAATAAATAATGTAGGTAGTTACATTACAAACTTAGACATAGTTTCAAGATCTGCCTGACTACAGGCCACAGTATACCAATTGATATACTTAAATAACATTTGTAAAACCTGCATTATCTCTCCTTCAACGATTAAGAAGTCGTTCTTCATGAAAGATCCTATTTACCAACAAATGACACACCAATAAAACCATGCCTCGTCACACACCTAAAACACATTTACCTACCGAGCAACGCGAACTAACTTCTTGTGACTTGTAAATTAAGTCCATTACCCCACTTATATGCTGATGAACGACGTCCGACTAACGTGTCGCGTCAGTGAAAAACAAACTCCTTAAAACTTACGAGGACGGCCGCCATGTTGGATACGCGGCGTGCGAAATAATTCCGTTCTTGCCGGCAATGCCAATGTGGTGAGGGCCTTAGATAAGCTTTTTATGAAGTGTAAGAAAGTTGAGACGATATTGTTGGTAGACTGTGGTGGAACGGACAATGGTGGATTTAGGAGCTAAGGAATTAGTAAAATGTTTTTTTTTTAAGTTTGTTAATGTCTTTGTCGCTGAATTTTGGGCCATACATATCTTTCTGCCATCGATACGCTAAGAAAAAGAAGAATTGGCTATGTAAAATAATATTTTTGAAGTCAGACAGTTTGATCTTTTCGGTTAACAGACATAATTATTACAGGTAGTTTTAATTAAATGTGATATGACAGTTTTATGTTTCCTTTATGACACCGACGAGCCTCGATCTGTGAAGAATGATGACACATTCAAAGACAGATTGCGGCTCCGCTCAACCTCGTAAATTGACTAATTCACGCGACTGTATTTTAGGCAAACGCCACACTAACAACAATATTAGAAATTAATTTCAGTCAATACCTTTGATTACCACGCAGACTAATAAACATAAACAATACGAACTAAACGATAGCATCAAATAACCCAAATTCATGCTGATTCAGCACATTCGTAATTTATTCAAAAGTACACAAATAGGCATTCAAATCCCTATCAAATGATCGGGGTAAAATATAGTTTCAACAATTTACGGTGAAATACACTTTGTATTCGGGGAAGCTTTGAAACCACTGACATCGGATAGTTTTAATTAAAAAACATATCACATATAATCAATGGGTTTTTTAAATTACTGGACGAAAATTTACGAGTGTTTTTTGTAGTAAAATTATTTGTTACGGAAAAACAATCAGTAGCATATTATGTGAATACATTACGAGCCCTTAAACATAACAAATCATTAACAAAAAAAATCGACCAAGCGCGAGAAGGACTCGCGCAAAAAAACACGTTTCTTGTATAGGTTTATCTACCTTTATTTAATTTATATATTTTTTTTGTTATAGCGGCAATAGAAATACACAACTGTCAAATTCAAAATATTTTATTTCACATAAACCTACAAGGGCACTTATGAAACGTCAGAAGCTAGGTGCACGGTTCCAATTGGTCATTTCCTATGGAAAAGAGCCGGCCAGAAACTCGGTTACTCTTTTAAAAGTAAACGGTATTTACAATGTTTTTAAATAACAGTGTTAATAGGTATGAGAGGATAGTGTACTTAGCAAGATAAAAATGGTCGACAGATCTACAGTCTGTTAAGCCTACAACGTTCTCACATTCACAAAATCTAAAAGAAAAGAATCAATATAAAAGAAAATTAAAATAATAAGAATAACGACCTATTTAAACCAAATGACATGATTGCCACTACAGCTGCCACAAATCTAATTTAATAAAAAGTATTGAATATTGTAGGGATATAATGTCAAATAATGAAAACATTATGTCAAGGAAGTATCTAAATTTCAACTGTCTACCTATTACGGTCCATGAGATACAGTCCGCTGACAGACAGACGGACAGCGGAAGCTTAGTAATAGGGTTCCGTTTGACACCCTTTCAGGTACGGAACCCTAATTATATGCTACCCAGTACCCAGTACGTTCTACCAAATCGGTACACACTCCAACTGTCAACTGTTTTAGTTTATTATTAATATTTATTAAAAAAATAGGTGTAAAGAATATAAAGCTTTATTTTAACGACCCTTTTGCGTTTTTAAGAATATTAAAGAATATAATGGTCGTCTTGCTGATCATGGTTTTGTTGTTGTTATTAGTAATTAACTGTTTATTTATTTTACCTCGATGGTCCTAGTTTATCAATTATAACTTCCAGTTACAGCTTTATGTAAGCGGGCACGCCCTTTATGCCTGGAGGCTTTTATTTAGAATTATTGTTTACGTTTAGTCTTTATTTTTTATTTCTGCCTGAGTATAGTTTTCGATTTTTTTGGTTGGTATATAGGCGTGTGTTAGCGGTCATATGGCTATTAATTTATAATTTAAATTATGTTTTGTGTTGCGTAATTTAAATTATTTTGCATACTATTATATAGAATCATTTTTTTTTTACTGAACAGACAGCTGTGCTGCTGGGGAGTTTGTTGCGCCACTTCTTCTTCCCAGCTAAAGCACTAGGAAGTGGTGAAGGGTGAGCGTTTTGGGGGACGGTCTTGTGTAATTTTGACGTTCAAAAAGTGCTGATTCTCAGCCTAGTTTGAATAAATAGCTTTTGAATTTAGTTTTTTTTTTTAATTATGAACTTTAATTTAACTGTTTCTCACACCATGATGCTAATAATATCATCGTCAGCCGAAACCGCCTAATATTTCTTAGCAGACCACAAGCTAGAAATATTTTGTAGATAATTCTAAATAAGGTATTTTTAGGATTAAATATTCTCATCATCTACCTAGTCTTTTCTCCACTATGTTTGGGTCAGCTTCCGGTCTAACCAGATGCAACTGACCTACCAGTATTTTACATGGAGCAACTGCCTGACCTCTACAAGCCAGTTACTGGGTAATACGATACCCCTTGGTAAGACTGGTAGTCAGAGTTTCGGGCTTCTGACTATCCAAAAGGACTATTAAAGATCTACGAATGACAGCCGGGACCAACGGCTTAACGTGTTTTCCGAGGCACGGAGGAGTCTCAATATGTAAAGATGGTCATCCATGAACCAACCGCGGCAAGCATAGCTTTACCTGAACGATCGACCCGTGCGGACAAACCTGGGATTTAATATTTTATTATTGTGTTATTAATTTCTTTGCATACAAACAAATGAGGTACTTGAAAAAAAAATCCAGTCAGGATTTTTTCCTTTCATCAGCCAATTATAATTTTAATTTCGCGGCAGGATCAAACGGTGCCAAAATACCTAAGAGTCCTGCTGACCCGCAAAATGGCCACCAAACAAATAACAGTACAGTTATTAATGTAGCCAACTGAGCGTGCTGCCGTGTCGCATTGCGGTCATGTATTTCCCACTTTTGCCAGGATTACATTTTTTATCCGGACACCCGTATCGGTGTTTCGTGTTTAAGGCATTTTTGTGGCTGACTGTACTTTTTTTAGTTTCGGTAATTCGTAGGCTGCTGCTTCAATTAAAAATTCAGCAAAAACATGTTTCAGTAAAGTGTCGAGTGAAAATACATGTTGAAAGTCACTTCCACGTCAATAAAATGTATCCCATATATAAAGAAAATTATGGATAAAAAATTAAATCTGCTTCTGCTTTCGTTTTAATTTTCAACATTTTATGACCGATTTTATCGGAAAAGTTACTTACACGTACTCGTTTTTAGTTGATAGGACAACAATTGCCATCAATAAAACCAATTAAAATTAAAACAAATAATCGCTCAATACACAAGCGCGAATTTTAGCATGCAAATGTAAGTACAGCGCTTCATCGCTAGATAAGAAGGGATGAGCGCGGAACATCGTGGCAACCCCAAGGGGTAGCAGGCGAAGGAATCAGCGGTAATAGTTGTATGCAAAGCAGCGCTTGAAACGCTGTTCGGCGACACGACACTCGTGAGACCAACAAGCTTTTTAAAACGGTCTTTTTTTAAATTCGGAAGAGAATTTTTAAATCGAAACGTTTAAGTTCGATGGCCATTGAATAATTTTTGAATTTATAAGAGTTGAAGATATTATTATTGTGGATAAGTGTTGATTTTAGGGTACAGTGTACACATATCGAGTGAAGAAAACACTTGAAACTCGTCGATATTTTTGGTCGCAGACTTTCAGCAGAGAAAGGCAAAACAAATATTAGTGGTTTGAATATAATACGTACTAGACGAAAGGGCAGTAACAATGTTTTATGTGCAAATACTGTAAATTTATGTGTTTTTGGACCTCTAAACTGCAAATGAATTTTATTTTTTGTTTCGGCTAAGTCTTTTTCCTTTCCCCTAGTTTAGAGATTATTGTCGCCATTTTAATTTAAAAACATTTTGACGGAAACCAAACAAAAATCGTTCTTCATACACACATTGATACACAGCTCGCTATTTCATTTTGTCTTTGTTACTGGAATTTGTTATAGTGTATATTAGTATCTCAGCCGGAACAAATAGTCGCTCTACAATAAAACCGTTTCATATTTCAGATTTCAAATACTAAATTCCTATTTCTATTGACGAGATGTCAATAGAATTATTATGCCTCCATGCGACTTTCTTTCTCTCTCTCACTGTATTTTTCCATATTTAAAAGAAAGAGACAGAAATAGAAAGTGTAAATTTGGTCGAAAAGAATTATCCAAGATGGCGGCTGTGAGATTATCATTTTTTCATCATGGGTGTATTTTTCATGGTTTTCGAGGGTACTAAAGTCGATAGCGAAAAAATTGTTTAAATCATACATGTGAGAAGAAATTTCGTTCCTGACGGGGGTCCCCGACCGCACACTTTTTTTGTATAAAATATTGTTTTGTAGGTATTGAAATAAATACTCCAAGCAACATGGGACATGGGCAGGAAGATTATATGATGATTGAAATAAATAGGTACTTTAAAAAATTATGTTACATTTATTTGAAAGCGTCTACTTCAGAACCAGCCTACAGTAACGTCTAGTGGAGGTATATGCTTAGCGGGGTTCAAAAGTCAAACTTTTGACAGGAGTAGAAGAAATGTCAAACATCTATGACATAACTAATTATTGAAGTGAAATCTTCTTTAGGCGTACTTTGCTCTTTGCGCTCTTTCTGAACAGTTAACGAAACAGAACCGTCACGCTCGGCTCGGTGACGCTGAATCGCGCATGCTCGGCGCTGAATCGCGTATACTCGGCTCCAGTCGTTAGTTTTTACTTCTATCGGGTGGTCATAATTACGTCCCAGTGCAAAAATTGCAGAATAATAATTATAACGTTCCACTGTTGATCTATGTTCTCTTTAGTAGAATTCAAGTGAAGTGCCAGTTTTATAATAATAAGAATATTACTAGAAACATAGATACTCAAAAACTTTACCCTTTTAGCACAATTGGAAGTGCAAAAAAGTGAAATAAAGTGCAAATATAATGGTCATTACTAAGTACTTCCTTTGCGCAAAGTGAACATTGGATGAAAGCCAAAAAACAATATGGTGGAAAAGTTTTTAAATACTCAACAGCTTAAACGGCTATCGGATGTAAAGAAGGACGTATGAGATTAAGAAGAACACATGACATAACATCACGCCTGTATTTCTCCGAAGGTTTAGGCAGAGGTGTGCCTAATAATACACCCACATTTCACCAGTTATGTTAAAGTCCCATGTAATAGGAGGCGGGCCTATTGCCATCAACTGGGCACAAATCTGGGCTACAACTGAGAAATTCTCGATGGAAAATCTCGAATCCACGACCTCACGCTCAGCAGTAATGCTTGCGACCACTAGGCCAACGAGTCACTCTTAAGTAAGGTAAGGTATTAAGTAGAACTGAATTCAAAATAGGTCAAAGAGAAAAGATACATAATGCATCCATAAATTATCGACTAAAGCAGTGTTGTTTAAAATCGGACGATAATGATTTTGGATTCTCAACATTGATCACATTATTACCCATTTTGAAGATATAAAATTGTTACTAGTGTTTAAAATTCTCTCTACACCTTTGTTACAAATATATCTATCTATCTATTTTTATGTTTTTATCTTCATTATGTTTTTTGTGTTCCAGATCTTAAAATTGATAATTTCATGAAATGAACATCAACCACTGGTTACATCATGATGTGGCCTGGCCAGATCATTGAATACTCAACGTTTAACGATATGAACAGTCAAACGCACGACTACTTCATTTCTGGGTGACTTTATTGGGTTTCTAAATATAATATTATGGAAAGCGATCAACTTGGAAGTAGCGCTCGCCGGCCGCTGCCGCGACGTGAAATGCAACATAGCACTCAAAATTAGTTTTAAAAAATTAAAAATTTACGGCGCTTAAGTGGCACCCCGATCAAATGGGTTAGGTTAGGTTAGAAATGTGACAAACCACACGCGAGCCGAGCGAGCGGAGCGAGCGGTGCCGCGGCAGCGTCCGACGACCGCTTATTCCAAGTTGGTCGCAGTTACTTGGCTATTTTTACACCTTACACCATGGATACCCTACATTCAGGATATGACCAAACGTCGACTGACATATCATTAAACGTTGATGTTTAAATGATATGGCCAATGTTAGCTGGCCATTTCATGAAATGATCAATTCTAAAATCTGGCCACGACATGCAAATTAATAAATAAATTAATTAATTGGGTTTCTAAAATCTCTTCCATCTTTATTTATATACATCAAGCATTTATCCTTCCACACCACTGAAAAGGCAATGCTTTTCCGAATGACCACAACACAACACCAAACGCCAACTTTATCGAGAAACTATAAAACAAAAACCTTTTCATTTTCCAATCGCCATAACGCTTCGAGACGTAAACTTTGAAAATCCAAGAGCTGAATTAAAGAGCTTTCTAGCAACCGAGATTTCACGTAAACTAGCAGAAAATTTTCACAATAACACCACCATTGAAAATTCAACCTTAAGCTCCTCATCATAAAATTCATTTTTGAACGGTCGGCAATTTTAGGGTTGTCTATGTGTAATGAGTCACAAAACATCGGTTCCGTATGTCTGTTTATCGTCCGGACCATTAAGTGGGTACTGCGAATGACGGCCGTCTTTGGTTTTCGTCGGAGACTTGCAAGTGACAGGCTACAGTTTACGCTGCCAGAACACATCTGGTTAGTTGTAGGAGCGACGGGTTCTGCAACTGATTTGAATGATGGTATTGTCAATAACGGATATGTCTGTTTATTGAATGGGAAGTTGCTTGAGGAGGTAGTTTATTATGTTCAAGAAATAGGTCACCGTGTCTTGAATTTACAAGTTTTCTTTTGCCGCAAAAAAATTATGAGGTTCTCTTCTTTTCGAATTGGTAATACAATATTCGGCTTGTTAACTAATATCAATACTATGGTCCAGAAGGTTGTCCCGTTGATCGCGGAGGTAATTAAAAGATTTAAGATTTATTGACAATAATGTCTATAATTTCCTTTTAAAATAAATATTGATTAGATTTTTAAATATTTTTTTAACATAAAAAAACATAAAATAGAAACTTCAAATATAATGAATAAAATGTATTAAAATACTAGACATACTATGATAACTATTACCATTTTGTACTTTTTTCATCCTTGGATAATTTTATAATCTTGTGATATAAAACATTTATTAGCATAAATACATCTAGGTTACTATGCTAACCAGCATAAGTGCCTATGCTAATGTAGGTCGCACTTTGATAAAGCTGACGGTTCACGGTTTACTCTTCACGCGTCATTTCTCCTCGTTTCATCTTTCATTCATGTGTCGTGGGACATCCCTAATCGAAGTGCTACTATCATATGTCATGTTTCAAAATGATTATTTCAAAATCAACCGAAGATGGTGTTATTTGCTGATGACACATCATTGATCTTTAAAATAAACCGACGGTCACAAAATCTTGACGACGTGAATAGCTTTATTGTTCAGGTCCAAGATTGGTTTACGGTAAATAACCTGGTACTAAATAAAAAAAAAACCAAATGCATTAGATTTAAATTACCAAATGTTAGAAGTAGTGAATGTGACATCATATTGAATGGAGAAAAACTGGAATTTATTAATCAAACAGTTTTCCTAGGAATCACGCTAGACGAGAAGTTACAATGGGGACCCCATATAACATCTCTCGCGGGGCGGCTAAGTTCAGCCGCTTATGCTGTTAGAAAGATAAGACAGTTAACAGATGTAGAAAC
This sequence comes from Xanthia icteritia, assembly GCA_949128155.2. Lineage (NCBI taxonomy): Eukaryota > Metazoa > Arthropoda > Insecta > Lepidoptera > Noctuidae > Xanthia > Xanthia icteritia. The sequence continues at coordinate 18,488,003 of OX421945.2, forward strand.
CGCGCGTTTGGTCTATTTTAGTTACTTCCACAGTATTATGTCGTATGGCATTTTACTGTGGGGTCGGGCTGCTGACATTGAATCTATCTTTATTTTACAAAAAAGAGCTGTCAGAGCCATTTATAATCTACGTCGTCGCGAATCTCTCAGGGAACTATTTAAAAAGATTAATATTATGACGGTACCTTGCCAATTCATTTATGAAAATATTATGTATGTGAGAAAAAATCTACATCTTTTTAACAAAATAAGTGATAGACATAATTTTAATACTAGAAATAAAGATAAAATAAATCAACCATTTTTCAGACTATCTAAAGTACATACATCTATGTTCTATCTATGTTAGGGGGTTTGGTTTCCGCACTTAGTCCGTCAGGTGGACCATTGTGCGTGGGCCATAGCGGCCGTTTGGTGGTTATTCCAACCAGCCCACCTCCCTCCAGAAGCTGATTAGGTCTCCTGGTCTGTTTAGAACGTCTGTGTATGATCTGGGTGACCCGAGGGTTTCTGTTCTAATCTGGGTGACGCCCGTACATTCGAAGAGCACGTGCGCAACGGTCTCCTCAGCCTCCATGCACGCCCTGCACAGAGGACTGTCCGTTATGCCTATTGTGTGGAAGTGCTTGTTTAGCGAACAGTGTCCCGTGATGGTCCCCGTCACCAGGCGCAGGCCGTTCCTGTCCAGGCGTAGCAAACGCCTGGTCAGCCTGCTGTCCAAAGATGGCATAGCCTCCTTTGACTGCCTGCAACCTGGTGTCGAGGTCCACCAGCGTTCCGCTTGTGTGTGGGTGAACTTCTGCAGCCACCTGCGTATTTGGTTGAAGGGGATGGGTACGATAGGCTCGGGTCCGCAGACTGCCGTGCTGGATCCACGTCTAGCAAGTTCGTCAGCCGCGTCGTTACCTAGCGATCCGCTGTGTCCTTTTATCCATTGCAGTGTCACTGTGTTGCGGCTAGATACCGTTATTTGTTCTAGTGCATCGTGACATTCTAGTGTTAGCTTCGAGGTAGTATATTTCTTCCGTAAGGATTGGAGAACTGAGGCGCTGTCGGAGAGTATGCGTATGTGGGTGTCCGTAACCCTCCTGGCTTCTAGGGCGTGGACCGCTTGTATGATGCCCACACACTCCGCCTGATAGACGGTGTTGAACATTCCCAGCGGTCTGGATATATTTATGTTGAGGTCATGTGAGAAAACTCCGACTCCGGTACCTGAGCCGGTCTTTGATCCGTCGGTGTAAACTCTCATCTCTTTTGGGCCTGAGTAGTCACACTGTTCTTCTGTAAGTGTTATATTGTAGTGCCTTTGAAAGTGGTGTGTTTTCGGGGCTTTGTCGCAGGGTGATGCCATCATTGGCTCACGTTTGATCGCATCCTCCTTAATGCGTATGTGCTTAACTCTGGAGTCGTTACATAGGGTTCCTGTTAAATGGAGCCTAAAGGTGGCCAGGGCCGCTTCCTCCCGCACGATGAGGTGCAGAGGTGGCAGTCCCAGCATTGCCTGTAGGGCGGCGGTGGGTGCAGTTCTCATACTACCAGTGATTGCGACGCAAGCAAACCGCTGTAGTTTTTCGAGATCTTTTTGGGCTGTGCACCGGTCTGTCCTGGGCCACCAGACCAGTGAGCCGTATGTGATAATCGGTCGGATGACTGTGGTGTATAACCAGTGGGTGACCTTGGGGCTGATTCCCCAATTCCGGCCAAGCAGTCGTTTGCACTGCCACAGGGATATGCTGGCTTTTGTAGTGATATAGTTCGTGTGTTTTGCCCAGTTCAGTTGTTTGTCCAGATAGATGCCCAGGTATTTGGTTTCAGTTGAGAGGCTTAGGGTTGTTCCGAAGAATCGTGGCAGTTGTAGTGTTGTCAGTTTCCTCTTCTTCGTAAAGAGAACCAGTTCAGTTTTTGTAGGGTTTACTGAGAGTTGGTGCTTGTTGCACCATTCCTCTACTATTTTCAGGGCATGACGCATGAGGTTGCATAGTGTGTTTTCGTGGGTCCCGTTAATTATTATGGTTATGTCGTCAGCGTAGCCTACGGTGAAATAACCTTTGTCGTTGAGTGTTTTGATGAGGCTGTCTACTACCAGGTTCCATAGGAGAGGCGAGAGGACTCCCCCTTGCGGGCATCCCTTCGCAACGATGGCTCTCGTAGTGTCATTTACTGTGACTTGTACAGCCCTTAGTTTGAGCATGTTGGTGATCCAGCCACTCAGTGTCGAGTCTATGCTGTGTCTGTCGAGGGCCGTGTTTATACTGTTGAACGTGGTTTTGTCAAAGGCGCCCTCGATGTCAATGAAGGCAGCCAGTGCCGAGCACTTGTGATCCACTGCACATTCAATTTTGGAAACCACGCTGTGGAGCGCTGATTCCGTTGATTTGCCTGTGGAGTACGCATGCTGTTGTTTGTGTAGTGGGTTTACCCGAAGAGGTCCGTCTCGGATGTGCCTGTCACAGAGTCTCTCAAGGGTTTTCAGTAGGAAGGATGTGAGGCTTATGGGCCTATAAGCCTTGGGTTGCGTGTAGTCGGTTTTGCCAGGTTTGGGTATAAAAATGACCTTCACCTCGCGCCATGCGACAGGTACGAGCCTGAGTGCTATGCAGGCTCGAAATATCTCCACCAGCCATGGTGTGAGATAGTCCACCCCCCACTGCAGCAGGGCTGGGAAGATGCCATCCAGCCCTGCCGACTTGTATGGCTGAAAGGTGTTAATAGCCCACTGTACTCGGTCATCTGTTATCATGTTGCGGGCTCGTGACCAGTCTTGATCCGTTGGGGTCCATTCTGGCTCAGCCTCCCACGTCCTGTCGTCCAGGACTGCACAGTCTGGGAAGTGGGTTTCGAGAAGGACCTTACAGGTTTCACGGTCAGTCAATGTGTATGAGTTGTCGGGTTTTTTGAGCGCGCCGAGGGTTCGGTCCTGATCGGTTGACAGGATCTTCCTTACCCTTGCGGCTTCATTGTTTGTCTCGATGGATTCGCAGAACTTACGCCATGCTGTTCTTCTGGCGGTTCTAATCTGCTTTTTGTATATGTATTGGGTTTCTTTGTATATCTCCCAGTCGTCCGGAAGTCTAGTATTTTTGGCTCTGTTAAATTGCAGTACATACATCTTTTATGGGGTACTGTGTTAAATGTTACAACAGAATACCTTGTGATATATTAGAATTAAATGAAAGAAAATTTAAAACTCATATAAAAAATACACTTTGCAAACAAGCATATTACAAATTAGAGGATTATATCCAAGATAAAAATGCTTGGAAACATGCTGGTCCTGCTCCATAGGACAATTTAGAATCTAGACAAAATCTAACTGGTTGCTAATTTAATTGTATAATATATATATATATATTTTTTATTTTTTTATATTGGTTTTACATTCTGTGATTACTCGAACTCACACACTGAGTTATATTACTTGTAAAAATGCTAGGAATATCGTATAATTTTACAATGTTTGTAAATATGTGAGCACCATGCATCTATCACATGATTAATTTATCTGTCATTCCTTAATTTTTCATTATTTTTACCTAACGTGGTATAGTAATCTTATTCTAGGTGCATCGTCTTCACATATAATGATATAATTGATGTATACAAGATATTGTGAAAACATTTTAAAAGAGTAACGGTGGAGTTTCTTGCCCATTCTTCTCCATACGAAAACTACCTTTTGGAAGGGGCAACTAGAATCAATTATTATTTAAATGTTGACGTTCAAAAGTGCCTTTTTGTGCCTAATTGAAATAAATTATTTGACTTTGACTTTGACTTTGACTTTGATTGTCTTATCGCCTTGTGAACGATTGTGAAACTATTTTATAAAATATATAAAACTTTACCCTTTACATTTTTTTTCAACTCCAGAAACATACCTAATATTTTTTTTTAAATATCTTCAGAAAGACGTCCATGAACATTTGTGTCAGAAATAAATGTAATCAACGATATCTTACGTGCTAAAAGGGTGTTGAGAATGTGAGACTAGCTAGGTTTCTAGCTCAGAATAAATTTGTTCCTCGCCACTAACGCCCTGACAGGTCGCGGTTTTTATTTCGTGTGTTTTGGGACAGCTCTCGAAGATTAGTTTCCATGATCGAAAGTTTAATGGTTTAAATTACGGTTCATGTGTAGTGGGACATCTCTTACCGATGTATTCCCAATGCATCAATTAATTTGTCGAAAGCTTAGTTTGAGTTTTAGAAAACCGACCGAAGTTTGTGTAAACTGTGTTTTATATTTTTAAAAGTGAATTAAAATGTTCAGTTTGAAAAGCGAAGTTTTCTTTCATTATAGGTACCTACTTTGTTTACTCACAATTTTAAAAAATCGTATTGAAATTAATTGATAATACAATCATTTAAACAATATTGAGGTCCTCAATTAAATGCCTACTGTTGTTACAAAGATTTCTACTAAAATCCTTGTTTTTTAACAAAACATAGCATCAGTATACACACACTTAAAAAACACATCTTCTTTATAAAAACATTTTTAAAAAACTCACCATTTTTAGCCGCCATAGCCAGAAGAGTGGCGCCGAGCGCAGCCGCTGTGACCAGCAACCGACACAGCGCCGGCAGCATGATGACACTATCACATCAGACCATCACATCACATCACATCACCGACGACGGTGAACATCATACAAAAATTAAACTAACAACTTTTTCTTAATCATTTACAAGTCGATTTTGATTGGTTGAACAACATCTGGAACAAAACAGAAACGATTATTAGTTTGTTTATATATCAAAAAGCAGTATTTTAATAAGCTTTTTTTTTTGGTAACGGGTTGGAAATCCTCATTGATGTCTTCCCCATGTTGCCTCGCACACTTGCATTGGGGGCTACGGGGGCACTTAAGTACTCGGCGGGAGGAAACGCCCGGGTGTCATCACTGCGTGAATCGCCCGGAGGACACGGTGGAGCATACGGTGGAGGTCTGCCCGGCTTGGGCAGAGCATCGCCGTGTCCTCGTGGAGGCGATAAGTGGCGATGATCTCTCATCCAGGCCATGGTACGGAGCGAGAGGGCATGGGAGGCCGTCACCTCCTTCTGCGAAGCAGTAATGCTCGCGAAGGAGGAGGTAGAACGCGTGAGGAAGAGGCAAACTTCGCGCCCTCACGCCCCTAGCCGCCGCAGGAGACGCCCTGGAATCATCGGGAATCGCAGGCCGATTCCCGGCTACCGTAGGCGCGGGCTTGCGAACGGTGAGCAATGGGTAGCTCGCCGTCCGATAAGGACCAGGCCCGGGTCAACGGCGCGCTGTGTTCCACGCGCGCCTCAAAGAGTTGTCAGCATAACTGAAGGGGTCCGATAGGACCGATGCCTGCCGGGGTTACGGGAAATTCCGAAAGGGATACCGTGACCCCTGGCAACGTACAGGGAACTGAAGGAACACGGGTGGGTTTTAGTCCGTAAGAGTCTGACACGCCCTCCCGCTCCGCCCAGAGCGGGGGAAGTTATTTTATAATTTGCCACCCAAAAAAAAAAAAATGTCCTCCCCATGTTGCCTCACACACTTGCACCGGGGGCTACGGGGGCACTTAAGCACTCTTCAACGCAGCCCGGGTAGTAAGCAGTACCCTAACTTAAAGCACGGTCAAACCAACGCGTTCAACCTTTTTCTTCCACCTTCCATGCTTTCAGTTGATGTGTAGTTAAAATGCTATGTACCCAACAACCCCAGAAGGAAAGTAATGTTTTTTCAGTACCTAAGTATTTATTAGCGAAAAGACCCAAGTATCTAATTTTATAGCAGTTATTAGATAGGCCCAGGTGGAATGAAAAGCGGACTGTATTTCTAGGTTATAATATTAGGTATTTTACAGGTCAAAATTTAATTATTAAAATCGTTGCGATCGTGGTCGCGGTGTTAAAAGGAGTGTGTGTTCTGAGGGCGCGCGAGCCGTCGTCGAGCCGCTGCTGCTACCACGCCGCCCGCTCCCCTCTGCTTGATGACGCATGTGTGTCTTGGAGGTGTTAACGTGTGCGTTAACAGTTATTAAACCAAGATTCTATTACAAGATTCACAGGTACATAAAGCTGAACTAAAAAATGCAATAGATACTGAACTTTAACTGAACGATTGAAGGTTCAAACTTCAATAATCATGTTTGTAACTGCACTTAGCTCTGCGCAACTAATTTATGAAAATCAATAGTCATAGATATGCAAGCGATTAGAATTCTGTCTCTTTATCATTAGCTAAGTTCTAAGTAATATTTTAGTAGTTATGCAATACAGGGTCAAATAACATTAGCGCGAAACTCTGCAGACGATTTTTTTCTTAAAATAGATTTGGGTTTTTTTTTGGGGGGCTCAACGACCGTTGGTAGTGTTGAATAATGAGTTGAGAAAATCTGTTTTCTTTTGTTTTATCGTGTTTTGATATTGATACCATTCACGTCTGTGAAGTTTACACAAAAATAAACCTTAAGTGATATATCAATGGATAGTGCTATTTAAAAGAAACATCTGTTACTAAAACGAATTAGGTAATTGTTAAACGAACGAGTGCAATAAAAAAAGACCTTTTTGAATTTTTATTAACAGTATTATTCACAGTCTGGCCAGCAATTTTTTAGCCAACTCACTCGCGATATTTTTTCTAACATTCTAAATTTGATTTAAAATACTTTTCATCCATTAAACAGATGTTTGAAGGTCGTTCCTAGGTCGGATCCTCTACTAATAGATAATATGAATAGGTACTGATCGTCATTTTCCCAGCAAAAAGCATTTGGTATGTACTTGAATTTACTGTCGACCACTCAAGTCTGATTTACACGATGCGATTAATTGCCTGTGGCATTCCTTATATTGAAGCAGCAAGCAGCAATAAAACTGTTTATTGTCGAGTCATAGAAAAACCATCCAACTACCTTGGAACCCACAAAGAAATTAATCAGAAAAGAAAATTGGGGAAAAAGGAAACATATTAGCACAACTGTACAGCACGTGTATAAACAGGTATAATACACACGTGTATAGATTGTACCTACGGTCACACGTGTCACGTCAAGTCCACACGTCCCTAGCGTTTTCATTTAAAACTCTGTTACATAGTTATGTGATGTGACCAATAAAGCTTTTACAACACAATTTCTGCATTGAATCTGCACCTTGTTCAATAGTAATGGCACAGTTGAACTATCCATACGAATAAAATGTGAAAGTAACTTTGTTTGATTCAAGTTGTAGGAAAGAAAGAAAATACATTTATATAGCACAGACTAAAGTAAAAAGAAATAAAATTAAAAAGAAAGAAAACAAAATAAATAGTGTAAAGTGCGTTGTAAGATACTAGCAGGAATGTGTGCCTCGCGGCTGCGCCAAATAGAAAGAAGAAAGAAAGAAAGAAAAAGTATTTATTGGGACAAGCACAGGAGATCTTAATTAAACTAAACTCACACACTAAAAATAAAAAATAAAAAACAAACAGAGTAAAAATTAATATGAAGTGCAAAGTCCTGTGCGAGGCCAAAAGGCTCCTATCTCAGCATGATGCTGCGACATTTAATAATAAATGTCACAGCGCTGGTATTCTGATAGGGCCTGCAGTGATGTCACGGACAGAAAGATTCATATACATAAATACAAAATAAAAGTATTTAAACATAATTATATATATAGGTACAAAAAATAAATCATAATGTTGTCCGCGTGTCAGCACCCGACGTAACATCAGTTACTTGTCTATGCTTTTAGTGTCTGTGGCATTGTTATGACAAGTAGAGAGACGCAGACGCCGACACCGGCCAAAAATTGTTTTAAATTGTTAACATTACGGCTGTTTATTCCTACATCATAAAAGTGAATATTAAAGATTTTTTGGTAGTCAGTTAACGGCATATGGAGAAGTACAGATAAACTAATATTATGAGTGGTTTAAGAATTTCAAATTACACCAATGAAAATGAAAAAACTAGGACAAAATGCAAAACAACTACTGCGTCTCAGTGAACAATCGCTGCCAAACGCTCGTCACCATTGCTAGACACGTGCAGATCAAGGGTAAGTTTAATGTGTGGTATCCTTTTGGAGCTGTATTAAGTACTGTTTAAATAGGCCCAGTTCAGCAAAAATGCCAGACGACTAGTGCCTGACGCTGGTTTTCAACTGGACCTGAAGTGTGAGGTGACGGATGTAAATCAGTTTTATACGGCAATGTGTGTATGTATACTTAAATAAAATAAAATACATTTGTGTAAGATAATAATAATAATGAATATTTCAATAGTTGCATATAGGTATTCAATAAAAATTGCAAGACAAAACAAAAACATATTGACAAATAAATGACATACTTGCATCCCAGCAGTATGTTCCTGTGGGATAATTTCCCGTGTGGCAAGGTAATGGGAGTAAGATTGTAACAAAACTCAGTAAACAATCGGTAAGTACTTCGTAAAGTACACTAATTCAGCATAAATTACGTGGCCATGTTAATTTTGAAGGTGGGTGGACGTAATTGTAATTAACACCCACCTGATACTTAATTAACTTTAACAAACTGTGATTCATAAATCACTAACACCAACTCATTCATCTGAACTTTTGACACCCAATACCGAATTTGTCAGCCATGTAATTGCAAATTAGCCACGTTTTCAATTAGTATTGCTTTCCGATCCATTTTGTTATAGAAAAACGTGGAGTAAGAAGAAATGGAGAGTTAACAGGACTATCTTGCATCAGTGGATGTCTCGAATCGATACTCGTTAAAATTCTGCTGCAATTAACGGGAAAGGGATCTAATTGAATGATGCTATGATAAGATGGCGATTATCTAGGTATAAAAAACTAAAAAGGGTTTGTACTCATAATTATGATTATGTAAAGAAAGAAAGAAAGAAAAAGTATTTATTGGGACAAGCACAGGAGATCGTAATTAAACTAAACACACACTCACTAAAAATAAAAATAGAAAAAACAAACAGAGTAAAAATTAAAAAGTGGAAAGTCCTGTGCGAGGCCAAAAGGCTCCTATCTCAGCATGCATGTCTTATCTGTATCTATTTTTCTGTGTCTACATAAATAATAAAATAAAATAAATAAATAAGGATTCGCTCTAAAGATATAGGTACTAAGTAATGACACCGACCTACACGACAATGTACGTCGAATATTCAACAAAAAGAACAGAGTGAGCTGTTTTCTGTTATACTTATAAGATAAACTTTTATCGAAAACAAAACTCTGAAATTAAAAAATACATAACGCCCGTCTCGTATGTAACGACATAGTTAACCATTTTATTCTTTAATTAAATAAATAACAACATAAGATAATAATATAGTAAAATAAATTTTAATTTAAATTCACGTACTCTGAACACTCCATTAGACTACTCACTCTGCGCACGCAACACACTAAACTGTCACCACTTGCAAATAATTATATAATAAATTACTATTATCACTGAAACCAGTAACACATAGAAATCATCAGAAACATCTGCTATCGAAAATAGGCTTAAATAGATTGCCAGCATTAATTATTATGAAGGGTAATGCCATAAATACGATGCTAAACAGGATTTGTGGTCGTTTATGAGGTTATTAGTGTATCAGCTCAATACTGTTTTGGTCCATATTAGGTAATTAGGTATTAAGCCCATCACAGACGTGTAACATTATACACCGTGAAATCGTAATGGTTGTTTTCCCGCGGCAGAACAACTTGCCATAAGGAGCACTACTAATAAAGATCTTTTTGTTTTAAAATAATACAATAAATATTCATCAACTCGAAAACGTGAGAATCAATAGTAACAGGTAACTTGTAGGTACTACTCGAATCGCACGCGTCGCCGATGTGACTATGTGTCATTTACACTAAATGAATAACGAAATATTATATTTATTTTAAAATCGGCACATGACCGGGGCCACTAAGAAACACATGGTCAGCTCGACCATCCTAATAAATTACCCTAATGAATAACAATAGTTCCCATTTCTTTAAAATTGTTAAACAATATTGAACCTCTTAGAATCCCATCCCATTTATACTTTATGACTTGCAGATTGTAAGTTAAGGGCCAAAGCAGGGATCGTCAACATGCATGCTCTTACATGAATATAATGAAAGTAAGATAAATAACAAATATAAATTTAGAGTCATGCTTGAAACAATAAGTTATGAGTCTGATTAACTATTATAACTGATATAACTATTTATTATCTTATAACTGTAGTTATGCTATTGTATTGATTGATTGATTATTCTAACAGATAGCTAAAATACTTTAATTAGGTTTTGTGCTAATAACATAATAGTATGGTTTTATAATAAAACATATATAAATTGTAACTTTGAATCTTCCGTCAGAAAAGGTTGATATTCCCTGGATGCAATGCAGCGGGCATTCACATCTGGTGGTAATAAATGCGTAGGTAACGAACCTTTTGAAACAATTGAGTTTTACACAAAAACAGCCATTAACCTATTCGGCGAAACTGGGAAGTTGGGCCGTAGGGTTTTTAGGAACGGAGTAGACTGATATTGTAAGACAAGAGGAAGTTGGTTTTAGACCACGGTAGGATGCGGACGTAATATCCTAAGCAAGTTATATTAGGAGACTTGGTGAATACCAAAAAGGCCATGTCCAGTGGCTGTCGTAAGATGGCTGGTATTATTTATTAAGTTAAATATAGTTGGGTTGAAGCCCGGATTAGACTAATGTAGTATTACGTAGTATGTGTGTGTGTTTGTTGGTGCGACTGGGTGAGTCTTTCATTATAATAATTATCCTAGGTTGGTGATGTAATTAGAGTTCTTGTAACTAAACAGGCGGTTGATTTTGAATCGCGAAAGACGAGACGTAAGGGCGGTGCCCGAGGCTATGCTGGTAATGTGTGCAGTATTTTGTAAGTGAGTTGTAATCTAATTCTCTCTAAGGAATTATTTGGTAAGTGTCAACTTTAATTAACTTTTATCTTTAGATTTGTATTGTATTTATAGGTAACAGCTAGGTGATATCGCTGTCGAGTTATTATTGATCGTTTATACCAGAAAGGCGAAATAACTCTTATCTAGTATCGTGTTTTATAACTAATGTACATTCTAGTGTATTACGTGTCTATGTCCTAATCCGTACCTTGGCAGATTATTGTCATTTGCATTTAGTTATAGGGAAATGGCGAAAGCCTTCCGCCATACTTGACACTGAGCACTAACGCTCCAGACTTTTGACGATTGTTGACCTTAAGCTGACGCACCACATTTGGAAGGCAGAACCATAAATACTCACAGTTCATTTAAAATTGAACTAGGCTATAAAGCCAATCTGTAATTGGATTATAAAACAACCAAATGTTAATGATGATTTCTGTATCCAAAAAGGCCTCGCCCCAGAACTCTTTGCGTGAGGCTTGTTAACGTACATTTCCGGGAGAGGGGGTAGGCTTCACCAAGTACCCCAAACTGAATCGATAGTCCGTTCTAAGGAACGCTAGAAATCGTGTCTCGTTAAGCTACAACCGGCTTTCGGGCCTCTCACAAATTTATATTAGCGAGACACATCATTTGGATGCCCAGATCGAAACGCCCCGTTGTCAGATAAGGACGATCCACACGGCTGCCGATTACATTGCAAGCATCCTCTAAATGGGGCAGATTAAGGAAATGGGAAGAGACGAAATTCCTCTTCGGCGTTCACCAAGTGCAATCGTAATGAGTTCTGCTAGAGACTGAGTCTACGGTGCGCTTGCGCTAGTTTTGTGTTAATTTAGTAAAAGGGCCAGGCCGCCGTAAGGGAGTCTTGTACATTACTACGCGTTTAGAACTACTCAAAACTAAACTTATCTTACTCAATAACAGTTGGACTTCGCAGTACTCTGTCTTAGGATTGGGTAAGATATTTATATTGTGATTAGGGAATGTGTTCCGTTAGAATCGTATTAGTTCCTCAGAGGTTCTATGCGTTAGGTCTAATGGATCATGTATAATGAGGCAAACGTTGTTAAACGGTTCCCGGTCTCGCTAAAGTGGGTACATTGTAAACAGACAAATTAACGTAGCTATAAATAATTATATAAAGCGCAAGCGTAACGATCCCTTTACTCCTTCACTTGATCAAGACTGTATTGCAGATATAGGTGCTCAACTGCGAGAGGAGGAGACGTTGGCGCTCCAACATTTATTATACTAAATTATATATATCATATATTTTGCATACCCTCTAATCTTCTTAGCTTCATATTGTATTAGTAATATAATACTTATGTTTACTAACTGTGAATTCCCAATATTAACTTCACCTTATATCCCTCCCTGTCCCCCTAGCTTTTCTAAGTCGGGACAGGGCAGTTTAGTTTATGGGAATTCTTCTCTTTCTTATAACGGTGGGAGAGTGTCCAGTCTGGAGACGAGCTCTACAGTGCTGCACGGGGTGGGGTGCGGCACTTCCCCCTAAGGGGGAACCGACTCAAACACTAATATTAATGTAATTAGGAAAAACGAAAATTTTATCAGCCTAGGGTAATTTAGGTACAGTCACACCGACAAAGGGAACAGCGATGCATAAATGTTCAAAGCAAAATAAACTCTCGCGGGCGGTGGTACGGCATAAACTAGTTTGCATGCAACAACAGAAAAATTGTTTTAAAAATTGTTTCTAATATTTTATTTGTTTATATAACGATCGTATTACCAAGACAAAACCATGTCGCTGCGGGAAAACAACCATTAAGATTTCACGGTGTATTCTAGCATACGCTAGCGGCCTCGCCCGCGTGTAGGTTGAAAATTACCCCACAGGAACAAACTACCGGGATAAAACGTATCCTTTATGTTAATCCAGGTTATAAACTATCTGTGTGCCACATACCATCCAAATCCATTCAGCCGTTGTTGCGTGTTTGAGTAACAAACACTCAAACATACAAACTTTCACATTTATAATACTATATATATATATATATATATATATATATATATATATTTATAATACTATATATATTTATATACTATATATATAGGATACTATATTTGAGTGAGTATACACGCAGCTATAATATAACATATATTTCTATGACATCACCAACCTATAATTTATATTATTGCATATTACGCTGGGCCGATCAATGAAATTAAGGCAAAGTATATATATGTATTATATCATCGTCTCCGTGTGTGGTAGCTTGCTATAATATATTATATATTATGGCACAGAATATTAATATATATTACAGCTACGTCTGTGATGGGCTTTATTTGGACTAGAAGTATTTATTTATGTAATAAATATGAAGAGCACCGAATTGCCTAACATTTTATTGATTGATACTGTCTTTAGTATCCATTAAAAAACAATACAATATACAATATTGACGGATACAATAACTTTTTACGCTTTTAGCAACCACAGCAAGATCGGCCAAAAAAATCAACGACTAAAAAGGATATTAAAAGAAATATATAGTGCGCGCGCGACTGCTAGTCACCGCCTGAGGTACGTGAGCGGTGAGACGGGGGAGGTAGACAAAGGCCAAGCTAACTCAGTCTGCCAATTTTGTCAATGGCACCCTCTTCCATCTCACCGCTCACAAAGCTCAGGCGGTGACTACCAGTTGCGCGCGAACTAAAGGTATGTATAGCACCAACTTTATTCAATTCTATAATTTTTTTTTTGGCCAGTCTGCCAATGTCTAAAGTGAATTGGAAAATCAAGTGTAGGTACATGCTAAAAAACCGGCCAAGCGCGAATCTGACTCGCACAAAGGGTTCCGTACCGTATTAAGATCGAGCAAAAAACGCAGAAAAAAACACGTTTCTTGTATAGGTTTATCTACTTTATTAACTTGATTTAATTTATATTATTTGTTGTTATAGCGGCAATAGAAATACATAATCTGTGAAAATTTCAACTGTCTACCTATTTCGGTTCATGAGATACTGCCCAATGATAGACGGACGGACAGCAAAGGATTAGTAATAGGGTTCCTTCCGTTATAGAACTCTAAAAAAGATCAACAACAGCCGGTGTATTCTGTAATAATCTCACGGTGAAAACTTAGGTGAAGTGAGCTTGGAGTGAGCTGTCATTCCACCTGCTGCTAGGGACTGACAGCTCACTCAGAGCTCACTTCACCTAAGTTTTCACGGTGAGATGGTTACAGAATAGCACTGCTGCTACAGCAGACACAAATAAAATTCTTCGATTGATACAGTTGAACACAATGTAGATCTTGTTGGGTTACTAATTTGATTATAACTAAACTCCAAACCCAACACTTTAAAACCTTCAAACACTAAATTTTCAAGCGTCAAACAAACTAACAAAGAGACATCAAAACATCGCCACCAGCTTTGCCCATCCTCTACCATCCCTGCCCATCCCCCCTTCTAATTAATGGTGAATACACAATACAAAATTTATTTGCCAACTTGACACGCAGCAAAAGCTAACACAATGAGGCTTGTCGGCGTCATGGCCGAAAATTCGGATTTCAATTTTCGAATGTATCAGGGTTACCAGATGCAAAATATAACGGTTTAAAAAAAAGTTGTGTTTGGTTAAATGAGTATGAAAAGAATGTATGAGAAGAAATTTGGTAAAATTCTGTTATTTTAATTAAGTGCATACGAAATAAAAATAAGGAAAACGAAAATTTGGTGACACGCTAATGTTTTATGAATTAATAACATCAACATTATCTCAATTATTTTCAGAAATGATTATTACCAAAACTTTAAAACTATTAAATGGAAAGAAAATGTTTATATTTCAACTTCATAACTTTACGTAAACATGCTTTATTAGGTCTCATTTTGGTTCGATCAACTGTTACTGTTGTTCGTCACAATATTGTCTGTGGATCATAATTATTTTCCTGTTAAGATTGCCGAAATCACATCTACGTCTACACAAACTGGAATCCCTCCGTCCTATAATAATATCGTTACATATCGAGCTACCATCCGATGGATTCCCGTATTGATTGACCGGTGATCGAGTATCCGCGTCGACTACAGATTTCGTATCCAGAATCTACCACTGTAAATGGGTGACCGTTAATTTTAACAAGTGGCAACCCTACGTACGTGCAGCGTTCGCCGCGTCAAATGAAATGCGGTTCGTGCTAGAATTCCAATTTCGAAATTTTGAACCTCGAATTGTAGGTGCTCCGCTATTGGCCACTGCTAATTTATTTTGCGTAGTTATGATATTCTATACTCAAATGTTATTTTTATGAAAGGGTTTAAAGCTTTTGGCCAGTCTTTTCGCAACCTGATTTGTGTGTGATTAGATGTCACTTCAAAGATAATATAACACAGAGTGACTGCTTTAGAACTCTAGGGTTATTAAGTTTTGGTAGGAGAAATAATCAGTTCC
Organism: Xanthia icteritia; assembly: GCA_949128155.2. Lineage (NCBI taxonomy): Eukaryota > Metazoa > Arthropoda > Insecta > Lepidoptera > Noctuidae > Xanthia > Xanthia icteritia. The sequence goes on from OX421945.2 coordinate 18,503,355, forward strand.
TAAAAAAGAGGTCGTTGCCTTGCATTAATTTCTGATATGTATTGCGATAAGAGATGAAGTATATAATATATGTACCAGGAATTCATAAAAAAAAGATTTGCTCGCCCTTTTCAAATATGTGTGTGAATATTTCAAACTATCCACATTCCTCGATTCTATTCCTTTTTCAAATTCCCATGTGGATGCGGAAATGAAGGAAAAGTAGTATGTAGATATAAGGTTTAATACCGTGCGGTCCGATATAGGCCAGTTCACCTTTTTCCGTCTTTGTTATTAGACAAAGTTCGGTCCACTGTGGTAAGAAAATAATACTGCGAAAATGTTTTTGGGCAAGTGATTGTTAGTTTGTAAATGTGAGTGCCATGGAACCATTTATTATGTTATGTTGACTTGAAAGATCATGGCAGTTGAGAATTTGTCATGCTCACTTAAGGCGACGATAACCGACTTTTAATGATTTTGCACTGATGATCCCGTCTAAACGAGTAAGGTTAATGATTTGGAAAAATTATGTGTCAAATTAGAGCATTTTCTTAATAACTTAATCTGTGAATAATTTAGATTATGTTTATATTACATAGTGAAATTAATTTGTAAAGTTATGTCTAACGCGGATACAAAACTAAGGATCACGCAAAATCTATCAAGCGTATTTTTCTGAAACCTTCACCATTTTAAAGATAATTTAATTATTGATCTTTTAGTATACGTTTTTTGTTAAAATACCTTTTGTTTTTAGTATAATAAATTAATAATGCGTCTAATTTAGGACAGCGCTCCTTGATGGGCGAGTCCTATTACTGGCTGGACGTACGACGCGTTGCGTGAGCTCAGTACAGAACATGCAAGCTAACCACTCAAGGTCACTGGCATATATCTGCGTCTTAAATGTCTCGCTGATGGTGGCGCGTGTATTCATTCAGCACTACAAAATGGTTGAGCTGGATGGTGCTGATCCAGGCATCATGTTCATGAACGGCAGATGAGAGATGACTTATTTTTAATATTATATTTTGAATTGTTTTAAATCATTTTTTTACATTGTTCTCACATTGTAGAACCAACAAGAATTATATACCCAGGATTTTGTAATATCTTGATTTAAAATAGTGTCCTTGGGGTTTCTTGCCCGTTCTTCTCCATAGAGATGTACGTTTTAGAATGGGCAAGCTTCTTCAACTTTCTGACTAACTGACTCTTTAAAAATTCAAAAGTGCTCGTAATAGTTTCATTGAAGCATTACTTCGGCACTTAGTTTAAAAATGAAAAACAGAAAACATTATAAACGCAATAAAAGAATACTTCAGTAGGTACTAAACTAATTAATTTTGGCATTCTACTTTCCTATTGTACACTTTCATCAATAGTTAACTTATTTGTGCCTTGAACCATTTAACCAACGACCTTCACAAAAATCAACAAATAAAAACGATTATCACCTAAATTAATTTCCAACTACCCACCTAAAACAAACTGATTTATTAACCAAAAACTATTAGAACGATAGTGCTAAACTTTACACAGTAACCGCATGAACCTAAACGGTTTTATATCGTAGCAAATTAAATTAAAATTTCTTGGTCATTACACGCTAAAGTTTTGCCGAAGTATTGCAGTAACATCAAGTTTAATCTACTCTAATTTCTAGAAACGGTCCAATGCAGATCTTCTAGTAGGTAAAAGAATGTTGAGGTCAATGAACGATGGCGATAATAGGTACGTACTTGTAGAGGTGTGATAATATTGTGTGGAATATGAGGTGACACAATCGCCACGTCTAAGATGTCTAAGAGCTTCACTCGAATGTGTGGTTCAATCTTTATGTTTGTTTCATTCCTCGTTCACACGACAGCGTCAAAATTATATAGGGATGAACGTTCATCGGCTCCTTTGTTTTTTTAAATTTTTATTATAAATTGTTGTTTTATTTATTTTGTGATTTCCCAGCGGGATTTATATATGTTGGTAGATGTGTCCGCATTACAGCGGGCCCTATCAGAATACCACGCGGTATATATTTTTTTAAATATCGTAGCATTATGCTGAGATAGCAGCGTTTTTGACCTCATACACGTCGTTAATTATATATAATTTTCTGTTTTTCGACAAAAATTTTTTTTTTTTAATGCTCCTTTTTTGTCTTTATTACTGTTTGTACTGTGCGTGTCCCAAATAAAAAAAATAATCTTTTTTTACTTTTCTTTCTTTCTTTCATTTTTTTTTCGATCATTCAGTAGACGAGTGAAAGTCAATGAAAGACAACATTGAACAAAAAGTAAAGCATTTGGTATCTGCTTTAGCAAACGTTTAGAGAATGCTGATACAACCACCAAACGTGCCTATATATTGTTTTTGGCACAAAAAGCATATTATAGCATTACAGAATTTTTAAACGACTCATGGTGACTATTATAAATAAATATAATTAAGATTGTAGTCATAATACGTCATGCCTATATTGTGAATTTTATAATAATAATAATTGAATGCCTGTTAAAGTAATATAAATCTTCATTGTGATAGTTGTAATCTGTAATATTGGACAAGGAAAATAAATAATTGATAATGTAAATGATTGAATATAAAAAATATGATATGTAATGACTGATATTTAATGTATTTAAAGAGTAATATTTAAAAATCATTAATTCAATAATAATAATTGTGTGTACCTAAGATATTTGCACGCCATGAGATATGGCAGGCATGTCGTGAGCAGCTCTTATTTAAGATCTTGCATGCATGTATTATTTTAATTCTGTATGTATACACATGTTTGAGCAAATAAAATTTCTTATTCTTATTCTTATTCTTATTCTTATAACCCTCAAATGTTTACTAATTATTCCAAAAGTGTTAATTTATAAATGCATGCTATATTAATCGTAATTATCATAATCATAAACAAGAAAACACAACCAATCCAGCTGTTGAAGCTTATTTGTTTACCAAAACGGAGACACACAAAGACCCATCCACAGACAATCCTAACCCCATTATAACAAAAAATAATCGCGAAAACCATTGTATTTGTTTTACATTCCCATTTCCCCCTTTTAATGGGGTGTCATAACTACTGAACTGCGTTAATGAATCATACCCAAAGGTCGGTCTTTATGGGCCACTAAATTATGGCCGTCGTTAGGCCATAACTCAACGGCTACCGGCAGATAGGCTAGTTTAGAGCCTTTAAAGGTTAATTGCTGGGTACGTGGATATTTGCACGGTGAAAAATTGACTGTGTCCGGCTTTTATAGGGGTGATCATTTTAGTTGTTACGATAGTTTATGTCGTGAATGGTTTTAAATTCATAGATGTTATTATATCAATAAGTATCTTATATTTCTGTACATTGGCACTGTAGTAGCTAGTATAGCTACACAATATTAAAATGGTATTTGGCTCGCCTACGCACCACCACGTGCTTGCGGGCTGGCGGTTGGGCATAGAATGACCCCCACTCAGCCCGCACCTTGTGACGTATGCGCTCGAGACAAATCATGAGTAGAACTGTATACACTACATCCCTTCCTTATTTTAGTTTATTTTATTTCTGTATTAAATACTCCCTTATTTAGTATGTATTAGTTAATAAGGATCTTTAGGAAGAAATAATAAGTTTTTATATTTTTCATCTAGTATTTATTAAGTTAGATGCATCTGCACGATATAATTTTCTGTAGTGAATCACATATCTTTTTATTACTAAGCCAGCCCCAATTTGGGCTGGCTTATCTATATCGAATTAGTTTTTTAATCAATCATCACAAGTAATTGCTTTATTTGAACTCCATTATAATTAATATAATTTCCTGTTTATTATGTCCGGCCATCTTCCTTTTCCTTTCCTTCAAAAAATATTTTATATCTCTTCTTAATTGCTCGAAATAGACGTATCTCCTAAATTTAGTTTTTCAGGCTCTTTATCATTCAATATTTTCCACTGACCTTCAACTTTTTTCAGATGTACTACGTTTCTCCTAAGAACTTGTCCTGTTGAATCATTTCGTACTTCAACATCTCCTCCTGCTGTTCTTTCAACCGTGTGAGGAGATGGGTCAAAATTTAAACTTAATTTGTTGTCTTTAACCATATTTTTTAAATATACTTTATCTCCCGGTACTATATCACATTGTTTTGCTTTTCGTTTTCTATCTGCATATTCTTTTCCCAACTGTTTCTTTTCCTTGTCCATATCTCTCATCTCTGAGTCTTCTATTTGACGGTTGATTTCACTGACCATTGGAATTTTGTCACGAAATTGCCTTTAAAAAAATAATTCTGCCGGAATTTTTCCCGTCACACTATGCGGCGTACTGTTATACATAACCAAGTATTCCTCCAAACCCTCTTTCCAATTTCTTTCCTCGGCCTGGCTTATTTTTAAGCGTTTCAAGATATCTCTGTTTTGACGTTCTACTTCACCATTCTGTTGAGGCCAATACGGTATAGTGTTAAATAAAAGTATGTTTCTTTCGTTACAAAACCGTTTGAATTCTTCGCTACAGAATTGTTTTCCATTATCTGCAGTTATTGTTGATGGATTTCCAAGGCGGCTAAATATTTCTTTTAGATTTAATATAATATCTGCACTGGAAATCTTGCGAGTTATCTTCACCTCTTTATACCGGCTAAAGTAATCCACCACGATCAATATAAATTCTCCACTCGGAAGCGGTCCCATCAAATCCATAGCTATGTCTACCCACGGCTCCTTTGGCAATTCTCGTCTCTTAAGAGGGTTTGGTGGATTTGGAGCTGAGACAAGGGTGCATCCTTTGCAAGAATTAACCAAAGTCTCAGCATCTCTATCGCATTTTGGCCATCACACTTTAGTTCTCAGTCTAGCCTTCATTAAGACTATGCCGGGATGGCCCTCGTGAGCTGCCTTTAAAACTTGATTTCGTAGTTCACTTGGGATTACTATCCTAGTCCCTCTCAATAAAACTCCTTCATAAAAGCACAGCTCATTTTCAAATAATTTGTAACTTTTAACTTCATCGACCCATTTGTTATTGTAAATACCTTCTTTAACCTTTATAATCTCTTGATCTTCTCTTGAATGTTTTATAATTTCTTTCAGTGTCACGGCGATAGGCTTAGCTTTCTCCACAATCCAATGTACGTAATCTTCGATTTCATTTAGTGATGAATTCTCTAAGTGGCATAATCTAGACAAACAATCTGCAATGTTCTCCTTGCCTGGTTTATAGACGACCTTAAATGCATATGTCTGGAGTCGTAAAATCCACCGTTCTATTCTGGCGCATGATTTTGACTTAGGTCTGAATATGACCTCAAGCGGCTTATGGTCGGTTATCAATTCAAATTCCTTACCATACAGAAAAACGTGGAAGTGTTCTACGGCCCATACTAATGCCAGAGCTTCCTTCTCTGTTTGGCAGTATCGCCGTTCGCAGTCTGTCAATGTCTTATGCCCATATGCGATAATCCTAGGCTCTTTGTGGTCTATCTGTATCAAGACACCACCCAATGCTACTGGACTAGCATCAGCTATAACCACTGTCCGATCTTTCACGTCATAATAACCTAAGGTAGGAATACAGGATAGAGCTGACTTTAGCTCATTAAACGCGGCATCCTGTTTGGAACCCCAGAATTTACTAATTTCTGATCCTTTTCCTTGCTTGTTCCGAAGTAACTCTTTGAGAGGTTCAGTTTTGGTCGCTAAATTGGGAATCCATTTCCCGACATAGTTTATAAGACCCAGGAAGCTCTGAAGCTCACCTATGTTACTAGGTGGTCGAAATCCCTGGATACTTGATACAAATTTCTGTAATGGTTTGACTCCTTTGTCCGAAAATTCATGTCCAAGAAATTGTATCACAGTCATTCCAAATAAACATTTTTCTTTTCTTAGCACCACATCGTTCTCTTCTAAAGTTTCTATTACTTTCTTTAATCTTCGGTCGTGTTCTTCTCTATCTTTCCCGTACACTAAAATATCATCAATAAAATTGATCGTTCCCTCACATCCTAAAAGAATACGTTCTAACGTCTTTTGGAAGATTTCAGGAGCGCATGTGATACCGAACATTAGTCGTTTATATTGATAAAGGCCTTTTCTGGTAATAAAAGTGGTTATAAAACGAGAATCTGGGTGCAATTCAAGTTGGTGAAATGCATATTTAATGTCTAATTTGCTGAAGAATTTAGCACTTTTCATTTTAGGTAACAGCTTGTCCATCGTTGGCAACGGATGGTTTTCCCGCAAAATTGCTTTGTTAGCTCGCCTCATGTCCACGCATAGGCGAACCTCTCCATTATCTTTTAAGACAGGTACTATCGGAGATACCCACTTCGAAGAGCTATGGACCTCTTCAATTATATCTCTGTCTATTAGTTCTTTGATTTTACTATTAACTTTTTCTTCCAGAGGTATAGGAATTCTCCGAAGTGGCTGTGAAACTGGTGGTACACAATCATCAATAGTTATTTCAATTTGAATATTCTTAAATTTTGGAAATGGTTTTTCGGTTTCCATTTGGTTAATCTGGAGGCCAATTTTGAGAAATCCCATCCTCATCGCCAAATGTAGTAGCTAGTATAGCTACAAAATATTAAAATGGTATTTGGCTCGCCTACGCACCACCACGTGCTTGCGGGCTGGCGGTTGGGCATAGAATGACCCCCACTCAGCCCGCACCTTGTGACGTATGCGCTCGAGACAAATCATGAGTATAACTGTATACACTACAGGCACTGTTATGGTCTGTCACTGGTAATATTACGAGAGTAACCAGGTGATTATGGCAAGTAAGATGCCATAATCACCTGATTATAACTCTAACTCTCTCTCTCTAACTCTCTACTATATATCTTATATATATTTTTAAAGTTGGCAACGTTGCAAATACCCGTCAAATAATTACCTGTTTTAATTAATTTGGCAATATTACTGTATAGAAATATGAAATATTGCTAATTAGTGAACTAGAATTTTAATAATGAATTGCAATTATAACACTGAATTTGATCTTGTAACCATTTTAGGTTTAAAAAAGGCATAAGTTTCCAAATATATTTTTTACATATAAAACGAAATATTCGGTGTTACGGTATTAATTTTTACATTTCATTATTAATATTCTAGTTAGCTAGTTCGCCACATTTCAAATTTTCATATAGTAATATTGACAAATTCAACATATGTAAATATTTGACAGCTATTTGCGACGTTGCCAACTTTTAGGATAAGCGCTCTTTAGACACTAAGTTTATTTTATGGTCGTGTACTCACCAATGCCAGAATCACTAAACTACATAGGGTCCCCAAATGATCAATTGCAATTGTAGTAATATTATCAATCACTTCAATTGCAATTGGAGTAATATTATCAATCACTTCAATTGCATTTGGAAGACGATCAATTTTCGCATCAATGTGTATCAGTCACGTAAAAATTGACAATTGCAATTGATCTTTTCGGAGATCCTTAACACGTTACACGTGCCAAAAATACGCTGTCCTCTAAAACCAGTCAATTGAAATAATCTATGGAAAAACCAATAAATACCACAAGAATACAAACAACAGACTGGGTGAAACAAGAAAAAGAAATTACAAAACCTTCTGCTATTAAAGAAACAGAACGAAACAGCAATATTTAAACATCACCCCATTATTTTGCAATTCGCATCGATATTCGGTGGATGTCAAAAAATGTTAATATTACATTCCCAACTGAAATATGTTTTATATGTATTAAAAACTTGTTCCAAACGCTTGGTTGAACGAATCGAAATGTAGCGTTGGGGACATAGAAACAGCGAGTGTATACTTGTACTTGTAAAAACTAGAATTACGGCATAAAAAATGGTGAAATTGACACAAAAAATTCAAAGCCTCGCGATTAAAAAAAAAAATTGAACACAGCACTGAAAACGCCGCCCTAGAAGGATATTATATAGGTCAGGTGTGCAGAACTCGCAACTGGCGTGCGTGTATGATCAGATGTATCCTATCCTATTAAACGAGCAATATTTGTATATATATATATATATTTATAATCACGTTCTCGAAAAAGTTGGAATATAGGGGTTTACGGGGGCGAAAAATCGATCTAGCTAAGTCTGATATCTGGAAAAACTTGTTTTGCCCGTATTTTCACCCCAGCAGAGCTCGGTCGCCCAAAGTTTAGAACAAGATGGCTACCTTAGAATAATGAAATGGCAGCATGGAATAAGTAAGTACCTACTATCATGGCAGCATGGAATTAGTATGTATTATACATGGAATCAGTATGAACTATTCCATATTATTAAATGAGCATTCTCTATTTTCATACGAACATAGCTCGGCCGACCAGGTACTGAACATAAACGAAGCAAAAGAAGTATGTAAGGATCGTAGCAGGTGGCGTTCTGCAGTTTCGGCCTACCTCCATGGGGAGAAGGGGTGAGTTTATGCTTGTATGAAACACAGCTGAGGAGCAGAAGTAATAACAGCCATCCGGGTCGATCTATCAGGTCATCTTTACATACCGAAACCCCTCCGTGCCTCGGAAAGCACGTTGAGCCGTTGGTCCCGGGTGTCATTCGTAGGTCTTCGACAGTCGTTATGGGTCGTCAGAAGCCTGAAAGTCTGACAACCACTCTTACCAAGGGGTATCATGTTACCCAGTTACTGGATTGTGGAGGTCAGAATGATAGGCAGTCGCTCTATGTAAAATACTAAAATTCAGCTGCATCCGGTTAGACTGGAAGCCGATCCTGACATAGTTGAGAAGAGGCTAGGCAGATTGATTTTCTAGAAATAGGCAAGAACATAATGATGTGTATACCTAATAACCATTAGTTTAACCCAAATTCCAATTTGTTTAATCATATTATTTGAAATATCAATGTAATAACGCTTCAATATTAATAACAAACACATTATACATAGTGGAAATTTAACTTTACGGGTTATTAAGCCTAAATATAAATCAACTGAGTACATATCCTTCTCCAAATAACATGGCTACGTGCCTACAGAGTTATGATTTAATCTGATTTATGTTTGCACTACAACCAATGTTATGTAATGCATACAGCGTGTACATAAGTATAATAAATATGTGGTGATATTTTAGGGTGTGATACTGATCATCAAACTGTATAATTTCCACACCTTAATCGCGAAAAAACATCCCATACAAAACTTCAACACCTAATCGACCCAAATATATGGAACGGCTGATACTTTTTTTTCGCGACAACTTTGTTGGTCCCACTGATAAAGTTGTTCAGTTTCATGGTCTGTACCACACCCTTAAATATGAAGACACATTTCTGATTCACTCTGTATAATACATATACTTTTGTACTTGCTATTAGTATCTAATGGTATTTGGAATGGCTACTAATGGGTTATTTAGGTAGGATTGTATTACAGACCGCGATTAAAGGCCTAAGAAATTTCGGTGCTAAGAAAATAAGTGGTTGTTACTGTAAATATGGATGCTAGAATCTTTAGAAAAATATAAACGAAAGCTAAATGGATCCTATTACGACGATTTTTATTATAATTAACGGAAATGAAATTGTTTATTCTGTAAATAGGATATCGGAACCACTTTTACACGTCATATTAAATAAGCTAGATGAGCTCGGCGTTTCCTATCTGACTACTCTGAATAGAAAGGTCAAAACAAACTCCGAGATCACAGTATCTTTTAAAGTCCAGACATAATCTTGGTCAGGCCATATGAGGACCATGTAAATTAATCTCTGAAATGGTATTTTGAGGAAAGAACCACACAGATTTGAGTGGAACTGTCCAGTCAGTTCAAGCATTTTGTTAAGGATTTTATCTATTGTAATTTGAGACAAATTACGACAGATAATAAGATTTTTTAACTGACTTTAAAAAAGGACGAGGTTGTATGTTCGCCTGTATGTGTTTTTTTGTAATGTATGTTCATCGATATTTTCGTCAATTGTGAACCGATTTAGAAAATTCTTTTTAAATTAAGTTTTTTTAAGGTTTTTTGGTAATACTGCAGTTCTTTTTCATTTTAGTTCTGGATGTTTGTGCGTTGTTCAAGGAAGGTTGACGTCAGATTTTAACTTCGAAAGAACACGTTCTTCGTCTTCTTCGCACTTCGTTCTTCTCTGCTCTCGCTTGTCGCAAATTCTATGGCCCGTGTCTCATGTGACAAATACATGCACTATTCCAATATATTTCGCGTTTCTCCAAAGAAAGAGTTCTCGCGTTCGCCCCCGATGTAGTTATTCAATATTGAATTTGAAAAACTGTTTTTTCGTGTGTACTAGAAAACTTATGGGAACTACGTGCGTTCGTAGAAAACACTTATTTTCACAAAATTTAATTTTATTTATTAGAATTCGTTTTCCCAAAGGTTATAAACTACTGTCATTTTTAAACGAATAGGTACAGTTAATACAAAATATCACGCTTGTATTTACGCAAGTATGGGTAGAGGTGTAAGTATACCTAAATTTTGCCACTTCGGTTCAGTTCACACCGAGACGTGACGCGAAGCGACGCTGCGCGCACTTTTCAAAATACTGAAACAAAATATATCTTTATTTACTACTCAAAAACATACACATTTAATTGAGATAATTCGAAAATGCCTCGCGGCGTCGCGCTGCGTCCCGAGATGACTCGCGGCGTAGCGTGACGCATCACGAAGCAGCGAGGCGTAGGGCTGCTTGAGACTTCACGATGCGCCTCGCGACGTCACGCTGCATTTCGCGGCGCCGCGCTGCGCAGCACGAAACCACTGGCCTCTTTAAGCATCGTCGCGTCGTGTCACGTCTCGGTGTGAACTGACCCTTACTTTTAAGTGCGAGCCTATTGTATGAAATGGAATTAAATAAAACCAGCCAAGTGCAAGTCGAACTCGCACACGAAAGGTTCCGTAACACCGTAGATTGTTTAGCATATAAATGAAAATACTAAACGAAGAATATTATTATTTTTCATCTTAATGAAAATCGCAAAGATAAAGGAGAATGAGCAAAATGGTACCCGGCTCCAATAGATATGGTTGTAGTGTCGTTTAAAAGGTCTTACCAAGAGGAACAATATTTACTATAGCCGCCAGTCTCAAATCTGATTGCGTTTGGAGATAAACGACAGTCTTACTAACTAATAAAAACCCTATTCCTTCGGTTGCAATTTGCGTTCCCGGATCACGGTAACCTGTTTAGACAGTCCCGTGGCCCCGGCGATAAACATACATAATACGAGTATATTAGGTACCACTTACTCTACTTAAAATAATGAGTAGGTACCAAGGTAATATTTTCTGCATTTTTCCGTTCATGTTTTCTATTAATAATGCTTTTACGTCAGACTTCACCATGCACCCGGCCTCCTTTTAACTCGAGCCCCGCTGCTCCTGAGCGCGGGGTGTGCGCAGGAGCAGTGAGGGAGGCGTCGGTGTCCGCGTCAGTCGATCGTTCGTATTGCGCTTGTGACGACGTTTAGCTGCTGTTTGAGTTTCTTTTGTGCTTTTATAACTCGGTTTTATTAACTACTGACCCCTGCGCTCCTACTGGACTAGTTACCCGCTATTAACGTTGACCTGTGCTAGTGTTGTGGACTATACTGATTTGCTTTTCGAACTGGAATATCGCAATGGAACGTCTCAACTGTGTAATGTGTCGGCGAGCTTTATATACCAGAAGATACCAACAACATGTTTTGACAGCTAATCTGTCAAGAACGCGCCCTTTTTTTTTTTTTTTTTTTTTTTTTTGGGTGGGAAATTATCAAATAACTTCTCCCGCTCTGGGTGGAGCGGGAGGGCGTGTCAGACTCTTACTGACTAAAACCCACCCGTGTTCCTTCCGTTGCCTTTACGTTGCCAGGGGCCACGGTATCCCTTTCGGACTTTCCCGCAACCCCGGCAGGCATCGGTCCTATCGGACCCCTTCACTTCTGCTGACATCTCTTTGAGGCGCGCGTGGAACACAACGCGCCGTCGACCCGGGCCTGGTCCTTATCGGACGGCGAGCTACCCATTGCTCACCGTCCGCAAGCCCGCGCCTACGGTGGCCGGGAATCGGCCTGTGATTCCCGACGCCCGGGGCGTCTCCTGCGGCGGCTAGGGGCGTGAGGGCGCGAAATTTGCCTCTCCCTCACGCGTTCTGCCTCCTCCTTCGCGAGCATTACTGCTTCGCAGAAGGAGGTGACGGCCTCCCATGCCCTCTCGCTCCGTACCATGGCCTGGACTAGGGCCGGACGCGAGAGATCCCCGCCGCCGATCGCCTCCACGAGGACACGGCGATGCTCTGCCCAAGCCGGACAGACCTCCACCGTATGCTCAACCGTGTCCTCCGGGCGATCCTCGCAGTGATGACACCCGGGCGTTTCCTCCCGCCTGATACGGAACAGGAACCTCCCGAAACAACCGTGTCCGGTGAGAACCTGCGTTAGGCGGAAGGTGAGGACGCCGTGGCGCCTCTCTAGCCACTCCTCAAAGAGGGGACTTATCGCCGCAATAGTGGCGTGCCCAGCACTGGGTTGCGACAATCGCACTCTCCATGACGCCATGAGATCCCGCCGGAGCTCTGTCCGCTGTGCCGCGATTTCTCGCGGGAACGGAGTTACGCCCCGGCGTTTCGACTCCTCGCGCCACTCCCAGATGTGCGCGAGGACTTTTGCCTCCAGATCCCATGGCGGTAATCCGGCAAGGAGGCTCGCCGCCTCACCGGAGACCGTGCGGTATCCCCGGACCAGCCGGGTGGTCATGACCCTCTGGGACGCGTTCAACCGGCGGGCTGGCCGCCGCCTCAATGAACGCGCCCAAACCGGTGCCCCGTAAAGGGCCATGGACCGCACGACCCCCGCGTATAGCCTCCGGCAGGAGGCGTTTGGACCCCCTAGATTGGGCAGGAGCCGCTTCAAACCAGCCCCGGCCCGCTCCAGTCTGGGAGCAAGAACGCGCCCTGAGTTCGCTGCGTTTATTCATGAACATGCCGTTCTGGAGGTAAGGACTTCCATTATTATAATCTAAGTGTAGTTTTATTTCACCATCCCTTCGTCCGTGTCGTTTGTTTTCTTAATCTAAGTATATTATGTTCTTCATTTTAAATAAGCACATTTGATGCCATTTAAGACGGTCATTACCCATAACAATAGATAAAGGTTAGCAATACAAACAAAAGGGCCTATCCTTTCTAACTCGATATTACCTGGACACTGTGCGCACGTGTGGAGTCATCGGACCTTCGAAAGTCAAAATACGTGTCAATATACGTGATATTGTTTTCTCAGTTTTTTTTTACTTAGTTAAAAAAAAAAGGTACTTATACAAAAAAAAAACATTCAATTGTATTTTTACTACTTTCAGGTGGTGTTCGATGGCACACGACGTGTGTGTCACCGATGTTGGCAGTCCGCTGATAATGCAGTGATAAGTCTTGCGAACCCTGCCGTGCCCGGAGCAATGCCTGAAGCAATGCCTGAAGCAATGCCGGAAGCAGTGTTGGAAGCAGTGCAAAATGTTCAGGAATTTCAAGTTTCAGAGTATACACGAGCTCCAAACACACCACGACATTGTATATTTAACGGCTGTCCAAACACAACTCGCCATCGAATCCCGATAACAATAAAAACTCACATCTTTTGTGAATATAAGCTTTATATTCCAAATGGTGCAAGAGTGTGTACACAGCACTTAGAGAACAATGTTTGGGATGAGCTACCTCAAACATGTAATGCCACTCATGATTTTAATACAGACCAGTTTACTGACATTTGTGACATGTTAAGAATGACCTTACAACGTGGACCTCGGCTAGACTTCAACACGAGAGGCGCTTTAACCAACGAGGAGATGCACTTTTGGACAGGACGCAAGTGCGAAGAGTTTGATGCTACGTTGGTACAAACACCTACACTAAATGAAAGATGTAGGGAACCGAGAACTGCATTAGGTATTTATCTTACAAAACTGCGTACAGGGGACCCAGATGAAAGACTTGCGACATTATTTAACATGTCACGACGAAAGCTTGAACGTTTGTTGGTTATTGTGAGGGAGTGTCTCAATAACAATTATGTCGGTATGCATTTGGGAGTGGATCACATTGACAGATCACGATTATTGGAAAAAAATCTCACTGTACCAAAAGCATTATTTGGAAATGAAAATAATGATAAGTTATTATTGATTGGCGATGGTACTTACATTTACATGAATAAAAGCTCGAACTTCTTATTCCAAAGATTGTCCTACAGTTTACACAAGTTTCAGAATCTACTGAAACCTTTCCTACTTGTATGTACTGATGGATACATATTAGATGTAATGGGTCCATACGCTGCAACAAAAACAGATGCGCAAATAATGAGTGACATTATGAATGATGGACAACATCTACTACATTGGTTACTCCGAACAAACGATGCTTTTATCTTGGATCGAGGTTTTAGGGACAGCTTGGACCTCATTGATGAATGTGGGTATGAATCCTATGTCCCGCCAACAAAGAACCGTCAAGAGACACAGCTGACCACTGAACAATCCAACGAAGCTCGATCGGTAACGCTATGCCGGTGGGTTGTGGAAGTGGTAAACGGCCGGTTTAAGCGTGATTTTAAGCTCTTGCGGCAAAAATATTTTAATAAGTCATTGCCCCATATGTTCACCGATTTTAAGATAGCCGCAGCTATCACGAACCACTTCCACCAACCCATCGTGGATAGCATACACGCAGACGAATTCGTCAATATTATAAGGCAGAAAATAGATACCCCGAATCTTCTGCATATGTATGTAGAGAGAAAACGGCTTAATCACAGAAGAGTAGATTTTCAGAGGATAGAAGCGAGCCAGATAGAAAACTTCCCTTCAATGACGGAGGAGGATATAATTCTACTAGCGCTAGGTACATACCAACTCAAGCTGGCAAGATCTTACTGTGCCGAGCACTTGTCAAATGGTCTGTATATTATTGAAACGTACAGAGAGGGAGCACTTGAAGATCTGCCAGACTATGGTATACACGAAGATGCCTGGCTTTTGCGTGGACGAATCCAGTGGCGACATGTCCGTGTAAAAACATATTTTTGTTACATATTGATCAACAGTGCAAATACTATTGTCCAACAATATTGCACATGTTTAACCGGGCGACGTACGATGGGCACTTGTGCACACATAGTGTCCATCGTATGGTACCTAGGCTATGCGAGGCATACGGGATTTACTGCTCCGGCATCTTTCCTTAATGCTGTTATAGTTGATGCCGATATGTAATGTTTTAAATCTACTCACTTATTGCTAAAATATATGATTTTTATTTGAAGAACGCTTGTTTTCTTACTTCTTTTAATAATAGAATCCTAAGTGTGTTATATCATCGTCTAAGTCAATCTTATCCTAGCTTTATTTTACTAATATAAATGGTTTGTAGTAAATTCTCATTTATAAAACTTAGTGAGATTACTGCTTCCCAAACGTGAATAGCGACAAGCGCCATGGTAGACATTTTTGTGCATCAAAATGTCTTTTCAATGATATATTAATGATGACTATTGGAGCGGGTACCACGTCCCATACATTTTTGCCCATTGTCCTTTGTATTTCATAATGATACTATGAAATACAAACTTATTCTTGCAGTTACAGATGCAACCATATTTAAATAAATACCTTATGAATCGGTGTTTTTAACGTCCCTTATTTCATTATTTTTGAAGACTACAAAAAATAAAAATTATATTTGTTCTCTACTCGATGAGTTCTAGATAATGGCTCCACATACCAGGGCTAAATTGTTTTTTTTATTTTCAAAATCAAATGTTTATTGTTTGGAGACCCCTTTAATTTTTAGTTTTATCTATTTTTTATAGCGGCAACCGACTTGCATAATCTGTGAAAATTTCAACTGCCTACTTATACGATTCATGAGATACAGCTCGCTGACAAACAGACAGTCAGACAGCGGAGGCTGAGTAATAGTACTTTTGCATCCTTCGGGTACGAAACCCTAATAAAAACGACTGACTGACAGGCAACGCACAGTCCAGTCCAGTCCAGCTCCACAAGGGCGCATAAACTAATTTAATTTTAGCATTGGAAAATATTGTTGGAGCTGCTGAAGATTGCATAAATTATCTTTGAATTTTATAACTTCAATCTCGTAGTATTGTATAATTGCATAGCACGTGTGAAGTATGTAGGTTTATGTGAAATAAAATATTTTGAATTTTGAATAATAATCTATGTTCACAATACAAGAGCAATAATTCGTTTCGCTGCTAAATGGCGTGTCCATAATGCAATTACCCGTGTTAAAACATAAATAAATGTGTTGGGCTATGTCCGAATGTCAGCGGAATTGGCTTTGAGTTAACATTAAATAAATGCTTAGTTATAACAATATTGTTTTGTTGACAAAGAGGATTTAAACTGTCGTAGCGGTTTTGCATAGGATTTTGTGATTTATTGTGATATTTAATATGCATTTATGCGTTATATTGTTATTAGCTTGTAAAAATTTCGTTATGAATATGTATCAGATTATGCAAAAGTATAGACATTATAATTTAGAAGTGGGTAACATAAATAAATAGGAATATCAGTACCTAAGTACTTACAAAAACTGCACACTGCACAGTTACAAAGTTTGGCAGTCAAGGTAAAGGTGGACAAAATAAATAACCATAGCACGTATACCATTTAACAAGAGATTTAATTTGACTTTTTTTTCAGCGCATCTTGAGCAAAACGCACTATGCATTTTACTATATTTTCTAATATCTGCATTAGCAAAGATAGTAAACTGCGTAATGCACATTTTCGCTTCCTGCCTGCTACGGCACCAACTGCCCCCAAAACAAAACAAAAACAGAAAAGAAGCTAGGTGCACGGTTCCAATTGGTTGTTTCCTATGGAGAAGAGCCGGCAAGAAACTCCACGGAACTACCAAATAAGTACAATATCCGTAGAAAAATAGTCAGATTAGTAAAGATGGTAAACTGCGTAGTGCACATTTTCGCTTCCTGCATGGTACCTCAAACTGCTCCAAACACTACCAAAAAACAAACGCAGAAATTACACATTGCCAATAACACAAACTACGAAATAAGTACAATATCCACAGAAAAATAGTCGGTAACTAGATAAGTTAAGCTTATTCCTGCAAGTTGTAAGTTATCTGACAGATTTGGGTCGCCATGACACTGAGAGAGTAGGCCAAGGGCTGTCACTCTTCCCCTGTGTCATTCCTAGGAATAGTTTCGCTAACTTGTATTGGTGTAAGTGGATAAGAGTAATTGGGCATGGTAGAAAGTTTTTGTAATGGACTTTTCGTAGTATCGTAGAGTTGTGTGGTTTTTGTATGGTTTTAAATGATTTCAAGAAAAAGGGAAGACAACGGCTTTGTTTCTTGGCATCGTTTCTACTTATTTATCTTAGGTAGTATGCAGTCTTGTCAACAAGCTGGTGACCTGTCTAATGCAAATTGGGGCCTTATTATGAAGTATAAATGCCATCATTATTCCACTGCGAAAAAGGGATGGTGTTAGCGGCCTTGTATAGCTCCGTCTCTCACTCACACTGGAATAATGGTGGCATTAATACGTCATAATACGGCCCCTGGTTACTGCCGCTAATAGAGAAATCAGCAGTGTCTATAGCCGGCTCTCTAGAGTCTATAGTTTCAGGAACTCTCTACGCTATCGACTATGAATTCTGATTGCCTGGAAGTTATTTCCTAGCCACATCATTCAATTCAATTCAATTCAAAATATTTTATTTCACATAAACCTACAAGGGCACTTATGAAACGTCAGAAGCTAGGTCTGTGCACGGTACCAATTGGTCGTTTCCTATGGAGAAGAGCCGGCAAGAAACTCCATGGTTACTGTTTTAAAAGTAAATGGTATTTACAATGTTTTCAATTCACAGAGTTAATAGGTATGAGAGGACAGTGTAGGCCTATCAACAAGTACCAGGTACTTAGCAAGATAGAAAATGGTCGACAGATCTACAGTCTGTTAAGCCTACAACGTTCTCACATTCACAAAATCTATTATGTAAATATACTATTATATACATACAATGCTTTTAGATTAGGACTATGGAGATATCAGGACGCTTCTTACCAATTCTTCCAAATTGTGCGATTTGAGAGACAAATATTCCTGCAGGCCCAACTCTAATGACCTGGAAAATAGTTACAGCTCTATTTATAGGCGACCTAGTCGTAATTGAAGATTTATCAGGACTGTTAGATACAAAAATAATTACGAACATAAATCACATTCTTGACATTTGACCTCTACGCTAGCACAACGACCCAACCTTACATACCCGAACAAAAATACGATTCATTTCTCACCAAGAAATCGGACGAAACAGAAAAACCTATTCTTCTATACCAAAAATTAATAACAGAAGTACGCTAACCTCTAAGCAATAAGGGTGAAATTGCCATGTAATCAGTTGAAAATCGTCACCATCTGCAAAATGGTTGGAAATGTTCAGAAATTGTACGTTTTCGGTTCGTTAGTCAAGAATATTGGTTCATTGCTGGTAAGGCGAGATTCATTACTTTGAGTTTCGGATCGCTATGAGCATTAAGTGTTTACTCGTTACCAGAGTATGGTGTGGAAGGGTGAAATATTTACTGTGCTACAAACATGTGTAACTTATTTAGTTATTTAGAAACAGCTTTAATTTAACGATTAATAGGGAAGCTTGACTTTAAAAACCTTTCTCAATAATAGTATAATTTCATTCTTAATACTATGTATCGATATTTCGATGCGAGTGTTGTGTTTTCATAGCTTAGACCAATTTATAGCTGAAAACTAAAACCGATAAATTATCTTTTGTGCCATGCAATAGCATGCAGGTGCAGTTTTGTATTCATTTATGAGACAATACGCGGTACGCAGCGCCCCACTGCTTGCACCACTTCATGCCTTTTTTTTGGTTTTTGGTGGAAAAAAACCCACACCAGACCCTGAGGCTTAGATATTAAACCCTACCACCACCCTAAGACCTGAAACCGATACAATCTATTAACTAGGTATGAAATAACACAAACTTAATATTTTAACACCACATAAAATTAGCAATCACAACGCCTAATACTAATCATAGATATCCCTGAATAATTCAAGTAGCAAATGAATTTCTCAAAGGTCTGCATATTATTTAGTTGACCTAAATATCCCTTGCACGCCTAGCTTAGGCGAAGTATTGAAGATTTTTTGTAATATCAAAAAATCTTTAATAAATAATATTCTAAAAAACTTTGTCAATAACAATATAATTTCTTTCTTAATACCTAGGAACCATGGCGCTTTAGCTTCGGTTAAAGTGTACCTGGTTAAACAACAATCAATCGACAAGCACTTGGTATAGAAGGTTGACTGTAAACAAACTTAAAGGGTCGGGCCTACGCCTTTGCTACGCCGTAGCCTGTGCTACGATTTATGTAGCTGAAAATAGCACTACGATAATTTTGCTTGAACTTGTTGGTAAATTATCCTGTTTTACAAATCTTACTAGTAAAAAAAAAGTTTTACTTATTCTGCCAACAGTTACAGAGTTCATTAACCTCTCCCAACAAAAGAACATCGAACACACCTCTAAATCCCAAACCCAATAGTACTTGATACACGTCCCGCAACTTTCTAAGAATCGGATTAAAAATATTTAATCAGACAGTGTCACTACGTGTACAGCGACAAATTTAATTACAACGAGCTGCGATCCGAGTTCGTCTGACAAACTAAAAACATCGAGAACTTTTGGATTTTGTATTTTTAACAAAATCCACATGTTGGTTTGTTTTATCTATACTAACTGTTTTTCTTTGTGTCTAGATTAGGCTGTACAGACTGTTTCTAAGGCACCTGAGTTAATTGTGATTCTACCCGCAATTAATACTGAAGAATTTTACCTTTTATTAGATTCGTTAATAACTTTTCCACTAGTCATGTTTGGTTTTCATAGATTTTTGTCATTCAACAAAACTGTTTCAAATTGAAACTGTTTAGATTAGGAGTAATTTAGAATTAGGCCTCTAAACTGCTAAATTAACTCCTTGATCTTTTAAGAAAGCGTAATAAGATCCGAAACTTAGCAATCATAAACCACTCCAATTTCTTTATCTCATGATTAGAATGATTTATCTTTCCAATCATTATTAATTGAAACATAATAATATACTTGATTATACTTCGGTATTAAGTCCTAGAATTCAATTACAGTCCAAATTGGCATCAAACATTCACTCTATTCAATAGAATATCAGTCGAATCGCTTAAGGCCCAATCTAGCCCGTCTCTTAATCCGTCTGTCAATACTTCGCCTAAGCTAGGCGTGCAAGGGATATTTAGGTCAACTAAATAATATACAGACCTTTGAGAAATTCATTTGCTACTTGAATTATTCACGGATATCTATGATTAGTATTAGGCGTTGTGATTGCAAATTTTATGTGGTGTTAAAATATTCAGTTTGTGTTATTTCATACCTAGTTAATAGATTGTATCGGTTCCAGGTCTTAGTGTGGTGGTAGGATTTAATATCTAAGCCTCAGGGTCTGGTGTGGGTTTTTCCACCAAAAACCAAAAAAAAAGGCATGAAGTGGAGCAAGCAGTGGGGCGCGGCGTACCGCGCATTGTCTCATATAAATTAATACAAAACTTCACCTGCATGCTATTGCATGGCACAATAGATATTTTATCGGTTTTAGTTTTCAGCTATAAATTGGCCTAAGCTATGAAAACACAACACTCGCATCGAAATATCGTTACATAGTTTTAAATATCAGTTTGTATTTCGACCACCACAGCTCTAACAGATAAATAAAAAATTCTAAAAAACGATGTATCCATTTTTTATTTAAAAAAAGTTGTTTCCACTTTTCTGAATACATGTTACGTACAATACCACCCCTCGTCGCGAACCTCAATTTATTCCCGAAATCTGATACCCAAATTGGGTTAGGAAATTTCACTAACAAATTCAATCAAGTTGAACAATAGTCAATTTTACGGCGTAGGAGACCTAAAATGATGTATTTTGGAAAACCACAGAACTGGATACATTAACTAATCACAATAAACGGGGCTGCGGTCCACTCGGCCTTAATTTGCATCGGTACCAAATAACGATACAGGAAAATACCGAGTTTTGGTACCGGTACCGGAAATTGGGTTGCCGTTCGCGCGGATGACAATGTTATCGTATATGGCTGCGTTTGAAATTGTTTTTTGACGGTAGGTACCCATTCATTGGGAATTCTTTTCCGAGTTTACCTTTAGTAGATTGGAAAGCACACGTTTTTTCCGTACTTTTATTATATCTTTGTGCTTCAATATTATTCGATTAAAAATTAAATAGAATTTCAAGGCTTTCAATACTTTTGTTACATTAGCTTATTAGCCTCAAAAGGCGTTTGTATACATAGCTACATGCGCACTTATTTACATGCTAGTTTACATGATGCATAGTACCTACTCGTAAACCTAGCATTTCACATACTTGGTACATACAAACTGCGACACCATACAGAAAATGTTATATTATATATATTATATTATATATTATATTAATATACAAGAAACACTAGGTACAAAATATCTCCCAGAATAAAACAGAACACACTTGACACATTCACAAAAACAAACCAACAACTACCCACTCCATTCCTCCCGATCAGAGAGGACATAAATTAAACTCCGTTCACTATAACCTTCACACGTGCTCAACGCAATTCCGCTTCAAATTGAATGCGCAACGAAGAATACGAATACAAAGTGTGTTTTACAACTGTCGTAGTACGAGAACTACGATCACTACGCGATAAACTTGCAGTACGCCGTAAACTCCGCGACTGGACATTGTGGAGCATGTGTGACGTATCGACGATTTTAGTGCTTTTTGAAAGCTTGTCATATTTACGTGAGGGATTTGTCAGTCAGTAAGATTATTGCTTGTGACTATTTGAAAGTGGCAGCTGTGTGACCCGAGCGTAATGTTGTGAAATTGACGCCACATTTGAGTTTGACGATCAAACAAAATCGATTTTCTGCTTTCGACTTTGACATCGTAAAATGGTTGCTAGAGAATGTTGATCAGAAATAACGCTTCTTAATTAAATATGATTCATGAAAATGTTTTAACATCGTATTTTGTGGTTTTTTTGTCGCATTATTTGTCATGTGTTTATAGATGGAAGGAATCAAGCTGTATAGCTGTAGTAGGTTTCAAAGAATCCCATATTAAACCTTCATACTTTACAGCACGCAGTGTTAGTTTAATTGGCCAAAAAAACACGTTTATTTTAAATAATTGCGTCGCTTCCTGCCTCCTAAAACGCTTGTTGCCTTGACTGTCTGAACCGAGCCTAAAATTCTCATCCCTAGCGTCCCATAAAACTTGAGTAAAGCACCTCTTATTACGGAATCTACACGAAAACTGACATTATGATGCGTAAAACTGGTTACCTGCAATGCGGAGGACAGACACAGCCATTTTACTTTACATGAGACCTGCATAATCATGAATAAAGAAACTATCAGGCTAATTACCACACGACCTGTGTATCTAAACAAAGATGGCGGTGAAGCTAACCGCGGGTTTCAAGCAAAGACTTCCAGCTTTTATGTTTATGTGGGTGATGTCAAAGATAACGAAGGGTATTATACCAAGCATAAAATAGAGTATGGTATAGATTGTTTGCTTTGATTAACTGTCAATGACAGTCACTTATAAGAAATTATTATATAATGTAGTCGGGTAAATTTTTCCAATCAAATAGTACCGCGACAGCCGTTTTTTTGGGACTAAGTTGTTCGCAAACAGCTGGGGCCCGACAAAAGTTCATACTAAAAAGATAGAGAAAATATTTTTCTGTCTCGTTTACTCTTGCTACTGGATCTAATAAGTGTAGCCTTATTTTCCTTATCTCCACGGATCTAGATAGAAGATACTCTTAACCGTTCTTTAATTAACCATATTAGTCAGTGATCACCAGTCTGTAAGGTAAGGATATACTGGAAGTTGCCCCTACGTAGTTGGGAAAAGTCTAGGCAGATGATAATTATCACCAGTTTGTAAGCTACTTGTGGTGATTGCGCCAAAATCTGGATATTATGGAAATATGGGCATGTATCTTCTACTTCTCAAAATGTTTATTTTTAGAACAATACTTAGGTACATCTTTACTACTCAAAGCAGCACTGTTACAGAGAGTGACATCCACGAAGACGCGCCCCACTATTTTTCCTAAACGCTTACAGTACAAGAGTGCAGCCTGCATTCGGCTAGTATTTTAGTATACACATTAAATAGGGGTAATTAGTAAACACGACAAAACTAAAACAGTAGCGGTATGTTGCACACTTGTAGTGTAAGGAAAAGTGGGGGTGTCTTCGTGGATGGCACTATCTGTATTAAACTTTGCTGTGAATAATGTTGAAAAATAATAATTTAATAGGTACATAATATCATGCTGGTAGTAGTTATCCAACATTTTTGCTGTAACTGGGCTATACTATTTGGCGCAGCCATGAGGCACACATTCCTCCAATGCAATTTTTTAACTAAGGAATACCTTTTTTTTGCATTCGATGTTGTGTGCCTTTTAGTCTGTGCTAAATAAATATATTTTCTTTCGGACTACTTTCCTTTAAGGCCGAACCACCAGTACAAAACCCACAAACATCAAACTCCACCACACAAACTTGTCCTTCTTCTACAGAAAATAGAATAATAGTACCAGCACTGCATAAGTTACAAGAAACTAACGTTATACTTTAAGCAGTGCAGATTCTTCAAGTATTCATCTCGTTTAGTGCTCCGAGTAAAGTACGTGATGATAAATAAGCATACGTGAGATGTGCTGTGTTATATCTCTGTGTTTTATAACAAAAAGCAGCGCCATGTTTTTCTTTAAAACTATTGGAAGGATTTTCAGCTTTGTTTTTCACTGGGAAATGGGAAAATTATGTGTTTTTCGATAGACGTTTTCAATAGTAAGGAACTAGCTACTTTTTACTATACTTTTAAGCAAACCACAACTTTTTTAAATGAAAACTTATTTAGCCGGGTTGAGCAATATTTGGTAGGGGATAAACTGTAACTAAGGGGATTCGCGTCACCGACATGCTCGCGCCGTAGTTCGGACTATAGAAGCTAGATGGCGCTAATACCAGTTTTAAGTTTTTTCTTCTGTCGGCAGTCCCCACAACTGCCATTTTTTTTAACATGTTTTGCGTCTGTGTTCAGTCTTCATCAAATCTTTGGCATTGTTCATTTGAGAGTTATTAAATTTTAAAACGCAATAATAGTGGATTTTTCTGAAAGGTGCTCTCTTCTTAGCTGGTTGCTTAACTAACCACACTGCACTACTTAGCGTGGAGTTTCTCAACAGACGACGACAATGGTGCCGTCATTAAATCATCGCAAATTCAGCAAAAGAGCATCAGCGAACACTTGAGTACATCTAGCGCAACGTACTTAAAGAATCAGCTTCAATACCGAGCTGTCTGGCCAAGATTTATTCTCCTACAGTTTGCGCTGCAAAATTAACTAGTAAAGCAAAGATAAAATTTGCAAACCAAACGACTGTACAATTCTAGTCCTGTACATTGTCACAATATAGCACCTATTAGAGGAACGTTTCCAAGGCTTAATAACACTCAAGAAGAAAATAAGTCCGTACCCAAAGGACAGTCCTAAATATATGCAAGAATAGAAACATACGGGAGCGTCAGTTGCACATGTGACTTGACGGGACACATACACAAAGCGACTAAATTGGAAACGTCGCAGCAACATGCAGACGTGTTATTTGTTACCTCAGTTGTGGGGCAAGGAGGGAGCGGGAGCGGGTTTTAAGAAAGTGGCAGCGTCGGAGTTTTTGCAACGTCTTGGGCTGTATGTGAATAACATACTTAGCTACTACCCTGAAGGGTTAAACTGAGGTGTACCTATAGTACGTCCACATTTCTAGAGTTATGTTTAAGTCCCATGTTATAAGAGGCGAGTCTGTTGCAATCAACTGGACCACGGCTGCTACTGAGAAATTCCAGATGCAAAAACCCAATAACACTTTGCCCAACCCGGGAATCGAACCCAGAACTGCATGCTCAGCAGTAGCGCTTGCAATCACTAGACCAGCGAGGCAGACAGTGAATGTGAATAACATAGGTATATATTATGCACTGGGATGAACATTCTTACGTTCGAAAGTTAATAACTAACCTAAGTTTTATTGCCGTACTTAACACAAAGTTAACACAGATTTTTAAAAGTGGTATTTAAATTACCCGAAAAAACATTGAAAAGATAAATTCAGCATTCATTATTTGACTCTAGAATAAAGGCTTTTTATACAAAGAAGGACTTAACAGGCATTGAATAAAGCTATTTCTGACTACGGATTACATCCACTATTCCTCGCGTATTCTTTATCACATTATAACTTAGTTGTGTCATATAAGAACTAAAAAATAACACACACAGCCAGTTGCAGAAACGAACTTTAACTTTTAAAGCTGTAATTAAATACTAATCTTCCATTAACTTGTTTTAGCTTGTTGCAGAAAGCAACATTAGACTCGATTTTAATGGTTTTTTGATGAAATTACTGAAACCATTAGCGTTAATGATCCATTACGTAATGGGGCGTTAATGTTTATCTTTGTGCAACTGGGTGTAAGTCATTTAATCATGTAAATATTGTGATACTTTAAGATCTCAGTTTTGTTTGCCAGGTCATTAACCTTAAAGGAGAGTCCTTAAACCAACCCGCTTCCACGTATACCTCGACCCACACTGCAAGAAGCATCGCTGCTGCTCTCAAACTAAGAACTGGTACAAGTGAAAAATGTCCCGTCGTTGTGCTCCCCTGACAATGGAAATAGAAGTGTTTGTTACACACATCGGTCTTACGTAAACAGCTGTTTAAATATTCATTTAAGAACACGAGGCTGGGTGGTGAAGATTTGGAGAATTTTGAACAGGTCGTTAGTAAGACGGTTGATTAGAAGAGATTTCTAGAACTATTAATTTGTAAGATTTTTTTTAAACAGTTTTTTTTTGTGCAAGTTTAATGATTGTGTCAGTTTTCGGTTCCTTTATCATAAGTTAAACGAAATGAAATAAAATATAAATTTCATTTCATTAATAAAAGTAATGATCCTCAGACCTTTTATCTATAGAGGAAATCTTGAGCACTCAGGAATATATTCTAATATAAAAGAAGCCTTTGAATTTCAGGATCAAATGCGTCTAAAACGAAACTCTTTTAATTAAATTAGAGTAACTTATTATAGAAGACCCATTAAAAAAAACCAATGAAAGAAATACCATGCACAATTATTCCAAGATCACTTGAAAAAAAAAATATTGATTGAAAATATATCTGTTATTGACTATCTAGGTAAGCAATTTAGTAGTCTCAAAATTATACCTAGATATAACCGCTTACACTACGCCTAGCCTAGCCTAAAACCCTACTTAACTCATAAAATATTCACAACAAACTAAATAATTCAACACAGAAACAGTTTCATTTTATTCATTAGTTTTACATCTCAAAACCAATTTCGATTCATTGAATTAAACTACCGCAAATGAATTCAACCAAAATGGTGTCATTTTGTTTAATTTCAATGTGAATTTTGTGCAATATCATTTCTATCTAGACTATTACAAAACATTAAATAGGTATTTTGAAATAATGTCTGATTCAGGGTTGTCACATGAATTTGTAAAGGTTGACCCTTGTCATGAGAAATGAGCATGAAAATCTTAAGGTGATGATGATGTTCGAGTCAACATGATCCGGCACAACAGAGCGGCAAAATAGAACATAATATAGAAAGATTTTCGGGAAAAGCCGCTCGGCCTAGCTTGAAGCCTTGGGCCTAGTCAACCGGAACATAATTAGCGGTAGATGCCGAAAGAAGTTTGCCGATCGGCACGAACTGAACGAAAGCCGAATACGTGCAGTAATTGACTCGGGTCAGCTTTTTGTTTTGTTTTTAATACAGAGCTGATCTAAATAATAAGCGAGACTGACTGCATGTGGAGAAAAGGGGTTTTGAGCCAGACTTAAATATTTATTTGACTTTAATATTTTCTACAAAATAAAAACTTCTACAGTGTACATAATCCTGTAATGCACACTCAATTACAGGTAACCACAGCTAACACATTATCAAGTATACGTGCTCTGAATACATAATTAATTAAAAATAAACATAACATGTTATTATTACCGATTAAAATGAGTACAACACAATAAAGCCAAGTATAAACTTGATTTTCAATTAGGTATGTGATATAACATACCATCACGCCTGCAAACCCTGAAGGGTTAGGCAGAGGTGTACAGTCATGAGCACTAATATGTATACTCTTAGCAACTTTAAAAAGTGATTTGCCCCTACTGTGTGAATATACTATTATAGAACCCATATTAACATGAAATAGGCCTTATCAAAGTTGCAGTCAATATTCCACGACAAAATCGCTTTTGAATTTTGCTAAGTGGATACATATAAGCGCTGGTGACTGTACCTATAGTACACCCACATTTCACCAGATGTTTAAGTCCCATGTAATAGGGGGCGAGCCTATTGCCATCAACCGGGCACAAATCCGGACTCCAGGGGGCTACTGAGAAATTCATGATGGCAAAAACCTAGAAATCGAAACCCAGGACCTCATACTGGACTCAGTTAGTTTTAATGATGGTCTGGCAGTTTGGGTAGTTTATGCGGCCTACCCAAATGTCCTTTCTTTGGTATTGTTCGTCGAGTTGAGCTCCAGCTCCACGATTACTGACAAATGCTTGCACTGACTGGACAGGTCCACTCAAATCTGTGTGGTTCTTTCCTCAAAAGACCATTTCAGACACTAATCTACATGGTCCTCATATGGCCTGACCAAGATTATGTCTGGACTTTAAAAGAGACTGTGACCTCTGAGTTTGTTTCGGTCTTTCTTCTCAGAGTAGTCAGATAGGAAACGCCGAACTCATCTAGCATTTTTTTTTAATATGACGTGTAAAAGTGATTGCAATATCCTATTTACAGAATAAACAATTTCATTTCATTTCTATATTACACCAACGAGGCTGCAACAATACAATAAAACCAAGTATTAGCCGGATCTTCAAATACGTCATGAATTATATTAATTGACATTTCTGTAAATATTTTTAGTATGAAAAACCCATGAGTTGAATTTGAAAGTCCTATTCAGTAGGAAGCAGAACTGTCTGTTCCATATTTCTAATAACTGATTTTGGCGTGTGAACCCTAGCCACGTTACAGCCTAGTTTAGTTTTTCCTAGCCAATCGGAAAGCAGTTAGGGCGCACGTGTCGAAAATGTAGGAAATACGGCGGTGTACCACAGCACTAACGAGCTGGATCATATTCATAGTGCTTACTTGTTAAACCTGTACCGGGATTCTGATACTTGGGTTTTACGAATACGGTTTTACATCCGTTTTTCGACTGCGGAGAGTGGAACCGTAGGCCGCTGAAAGCACAATCTAGCTAAATGGGGGATGATAGAATCCACATATGTGCCCCTGACCAAACCATGTCCCATATGCTGGAGTGTCCAAAGTGTCCACAGACCTGCACTTCTGAGGACCTAAAAAATGCCACCTACTGGGCCCAAACTCGTTTAACATAATACATGGATTGCCATCGACTCAAAAAAAAAGACCTGATGGAATTTGAAAGAAAACCTCTGAGTTTGTGATGTCAAAACAATATTAAGTTATACGATAGAAACAGAAATAAAATAACAGTTTTGAATTGACATAGTTTTAGGAATATTGGTTACCAATTTATAATTATGAACGAATTGAATGTTATTCCTAATCTAGTTTTACTAGAGAAATGAACATTGAAATAACTATTTTTTTGGAAAATCTCTTTTTTACCTATTATGCAACACAATTGGGAAAAGATTCATTATGTGATTGCTGAATGTTAGTCATTTCAAACTTAACTTAAGATTTCCTCACGATATTATCTATTCCTATAAATTAAAACCGATAAGGGGTAGCAAAAATAAAGGCCAAAGACTACGAAATCTGATCCTCCTCAGGACAAAAGCTGGGAACAAGATTCCCCTGAAGGGTAGTTTATTTAATACGCTATTCTGAAGCTGTGTGATAACATGCTCGTTTCAAGAAGGCGTAAAGAACGGTGAGTCAGTTTGCATAATACGTCTAAATGCGGGAAATATGGACCGTATAAACAGGGTCTAACGAACCTGTTCGTATTCATAGTGTGTTGTTAAAATTTTCTGGTTTGACTTTATAAATCTTTTTACTAAGCCTTCGCTGTCCGTCCGTCTGTCTGTCAGTGGGCTGTATCTCAAGAACCGTAATATAGCAGACTGTTGAAATCTTCACAGATGGTGTATTTCTATTGCCGCTATAAAACTACACTTGATTTTATTTCATAAAAGAAAAGTGTTTTTTTTTTACAATTAAAATATTATAAATTTATAAATTTTGCATTGAAAATAAAAAATGTAGTGTTAAATATTGTATACATGGTGGTACGGAAACAATTCAATTGCGAGTCCGTGTCGCACTTGGCTGGTTTCTCTTTCTCGTTTAAAAGACCCCACCTGGTCTTGTCCTGGGAACTGAATAAAATAAAAAGATAAAACATGTTAAAAAGAACTTTCGGGAGCCATTTTTCATGTTTAAAAATGCCTACACTTTTACTCACTTACCTATGTAATTCAAACTCTCAACCTCGACCGCAGGACGAGCTCTCTATGTTCTATGTTAAAGGGTTTGGTTTCCGCACTTAGTCCGTCAGGTGGACCATTGTGCGTGGGCCATAGCGGCCATTTGGTGGTTATTCCAACCAGCCCACCTCCCTCCAGAAGATAAAATCTTCTGGTCTCTTTGAGTTCGAAAATATTCAGACAAATCCGAAATAAAATACGTTAGTGAAACCGTAAACATTAATTATCCAACCAGTTTAGGTCATTTATTTATTAATTTTTAATATGATATGGGGCAGCTCTTGACCTTCATCTCGCCTGATGGTAAGCGATAGACAAGGTCTATGATGGAACGAGCAAGCCCAGAAGATGACTGTTCAAGCTTGCTTTGGAGGCTGACGGCCGTTCAGAGCAATACAGACACTATGTATTGTTATTTAGTACTTATTCGGCAGTTAAGTTGGCATACAATTTACGGCCTGCTAAATAAACATTGTATGTTTATGATTGAGGTTGTTCTATGACACATTGTTTTAGGACCTGTTCCTGAACTGTGAGCTAAACGATGCGGCGTTGCAGCTTTAGGTAATAACATTCTAAATGTCAAATCGAGTCTATCCAATTGCATATTCGGTGCGTGGTTCAAGTATTCAATTCAAAAAAGTAAGGGCTAGAGTAGCTTGGAAAAAAACATGAAAAGCATAACATTTGAGAAAATTAAAAACTTTATCTCCAACTCAAAAACCTGAAAAGCCTTTAAAGAATGCTTGAAATGAAATGAAATTGTTTATTCTGTAAATAGGATATTGCAATCACTTTTTACACGTCATAATTTATCGGCTTGATGTCTCATATCCTCTAGTAGAATAGATAATTCAGCCTACCTGAAAGCAAATATCTTGCCATCATCCATATTTATCCTAACTTCCTAACTAATATCATAAATCGCCGGTAAACGACGAACCACTAACACAATACTATCCTACTCAATTTTTCGTACTCTTTGCATTTATTGCAAAACTGATTTTCGCTGTATAACGGCGAAATGCGAATGTGAGTTTGTATATTTGTTTGTTTATTTGTTACGCTAAAACGGTTGAACGGATTTGGATGAAATTTGGCACACGGGTAGACCATGACCTGGATAAAGACATAAGATACTTTTTATCCCGATAGTATGTTCCCGTGGGATAATTTCAGACCTCCACGTGACCGAAGCCGCGAGCATAAGCTAGTTTCAAAATAAAAACAACAGACAGTCAACCGAAAATATTATTTTAACGAATCATTATTTCCAAAAACGCTTCACGTGCACTCAAGCGCAACAGCACTTATCCCACGCTTTTCCTCAATCAATAATCTCAAAATTTCCGTCCATTTTTCTCGCAAAAGCTTCATATTATAGTTGGGACGTAGCGACAGTGAGCTAAAATGGTGTATGTTCCTAGCTGCCCCTTCCAGGCTGACTCAGTTAATACAACTTCGATAATTTATCGTTCGTTCAGCGAAACTGTTCGTGAAATATTTCTTCACCCGTTTCCGATAGGGTTACCGAGCGTCGTAATTGGATGTTATATGTGTGTGAGTAAAAGTATGTTTGTTTGACATACTTTTAGACTGTATTTTGGTAAAACTCATATCAGATGCTTTACGGTTTGGTTCATTTATTTTTTATCCGCCATCTTGTACCCGAAGTGAACCTTCTATAGACAAAATGAATCAAAAGTGATAAATGAATTCATTAGTGAACCGATCCACCGACGATGGATTTCGGTATTCGGCATCTTTCCCTCGCTCACCGAATTATGAAAAAATGAAATTAATGTTCATTTCTATGTAATTTTGTTGTCGTGTGAACGTGGAACGGAAAAAAAATGAACTTACATTCAAGTGAACCATTCACTCAACTGAAGCGTCTGATACCAGCTTTAGGCCCTCTTTTTTTTTTTTTTTTTTGGGTTGTAAGTTATCAAATAACTTCTCCCGCTCTTCGCCCTTCCGCTCGGGTGGAGTGGAAGGGCGTGTCAGACTCTTACTGACTAAAACCCACCCGTGTTCCTTCAGTTGCGCTCGTGAGGGCGCGAAATTTGCCTATCCCTCACGCGGTCGTTCACGTTCACGTTCTGCCTCCTCCTTCGCAAGCATTACTGCTTCGCAGAAGGAGGTGGCGGCCTCCCATGCCCTCTCGCTCCGTACCACGGCCTAGACCAGGGCCGGACGCGAGAGATCCACGCCACCGATCGCCTCCACGAGGACATGGCGATGCTCTGCCCAAGCCGGGCAGACCTCCACCGTATGCTCAACCGTGTCCTCCAGCCGATCTACGCAGTGATGACACCCGGGCGTTTCCTCCCGCCTGATACGAAACAGGAACCTCCCGAAACAATCGTGTCCGGTGGGAACCTGCGTCAGGCGGAAGGTGAGAACGCCGTGGCGACTCTCTAGCCACTCCTCAAAGAGGGGACTTATCGCCGCAATAGTGGCGTGCCCAAGCTTTAGGCCTTTAAAGGAGAAACGAATAAAGCCAGTCTATAGTCTTCCCTATGTTCTCATTCATGAAAATAACCAATACTACCAAAACCTACTAGTTTTTGATACAATAAAATTTCCTAGCTTTTTGTAGATACGGTTAGTTCAGGAACTGTGTTTCACTGGTATGATTCCACATAAAAAAGTATTTTTATATGTACAACTGTTCCCGATATGGGGGTTTGTGCCTATCCAAATTGTTTGTTATCGTGTCCATGGAAAAAAAATTCAAAGTCGCTTTTTGTATAACGAAATAAAAGGTACATCTATTAAA
Organism: Xanthia icteritia; assembly: GCA_949128155.2. NCBI lineage: Eukaryota > Metazoa > Arthropoda > Insecta > Lepidoptera > Noctuidae > Xanthia > Xanthia icteritia. The sequence continues at coordinate 18,535,876 of OX421945.2, forward strand.
TAAAAACCTGACTGGAGGTAACTACAGTATGTAATAGAAAGGAATGGTAATATTTAAGGGTGTGATACAGACCATCAGATTGAACAGCTTTTTCCATGGGACCAACATGGTAATCGTGAAAAAATGATCAACTATCCCATACGACACTTCAATACCTACTCGACCAAAATGTATGGCATAGCTTATAATTTTTTCGCGATTAAGAGCGTTTATTCTGCAAGTGGGCCACGTCGCGAATATATGTCAAATATTTCGCTGTTTTGATTAATTTGGCAATACTACTGTATGAAAATAATAAATGTGGCTAACTAGCGAACTAGAATATTAATAATTAATTGCAATTATAACACTGAATTTGATGTTGTAACCGCTTTATATGTACAAAAGGCATTTAAAAAGTTTCCAAATACTTTCATTTACGTCTAAAACTAAATATTCGGTGTTACGGTATTAATTATTGTAGTTCATAATCTATATTTTAGCTCACTAGTTAGCAAGATTTCAAATTTCCGTACAGTAATATTGCCAAATTAATCAAACCGATAAATATTTGACAGCTATTTGTGACGTTGCCAACTTTTAGGATAAGCGCTCTTAAATGACGTGCCACACCCTTAAAAGTATACTTATGTAGGACAACCAAAACACTTTCGCAGTAATTCGATCAAAAATCGTCTCCGAAAAGAAGAAACTAGTTCATTCGTTCCAATTGACAAAATAAAAAGTGTTGCAAAAGTAACGTGTTTCCAGCAGGCGTCAGTAAATACAACTTCGATAATTTATTGGTCGCCCTGTAGAATTGAGCGAGACATATTTCTTCTCTACTCGTTTGTTCGTAGGGCTACCAAACTCGAAATTGAATAATGAATAAAAATACTGTTGTATAGAATCAAGATCTTCTAACTGAACAGAGGCAACAAACTCCCCAGCAGCACAGCTGTCTGTGTTGCTGGGGAGTTCGTTGCGCCACTTCTTCTCCCCAGATAAAGCACTAGGAAGTGGTGATTTTACCTGTTTTTTTGTTGCATCATGAGTTATAAGACCCGCTGCTTGAAGGTTCAAAACCTTGCATGTATCAATGAGACTTTTAAATTTGGTAACATCACCTACCAACGTATACCTTACGCAGGGGTGATCAATTATCGTTTCTTGAATTTAAGAAAAGAGTCAAGACAAATGACAGGGCAGCGTTACTAAAGTAAACACTCTTATGATCTACATTTCAAATATTCTCACCATTTTTAACGAACTAAAGTAAACCAAATCAAAGAAGCAGGAAAAGGAAAACTGCATTTATCATTACTTAGTGAGGCAATGCGCTTGATCAGATGATCTATTCTGTAAAAATCTCACCGTTAGGAGCCCGTTGTACCTCAGCTCAAATTCACTTTTTATCTCGCTCGCACCATACTGCTCGCGGACTGAGCGAGAGCGAGACTGAACAAGAAGACGTCAATAGTTTAGGTAATTGCTTTTGATGGCGAAAATAAAGGTAATTTTAAAAACATTGTATCTGCTTTTTAGTTAGTTCAGTTATTATGCAGTTCCATGATCTAATTTGAAGTATTTTTTTAATACTACGGTTTATTGTTCGGTTTGGAGGCAACTTAGGTTTGATTTCCGTCGAGAATTTTTTTATGGAATCGTGTTTTCGTCAAAGATAGTAAGTACTTAACATTAATCCTCAACTTTAACATACTCGTATATTTATTTCAAAATCAATGCTGCAATATTTTCGATATAACGGAGGATCGTGCTAAGCAATTTGAGGTATTATAGGCCCTTAAAATTTAAGTGAAGTGAGCTTGCAGTGAGATTCCACCTGCGATGCTATGCTTGGGATTGACTATTGCCAGCTCATGCCAAGCTCACCTCTCTTAAGAATTCACGGTGAGATTCATAAGAGCGTTTATACTGAAATAGCTGTCAAATATTTCGCTGTTTTGATTAATTTGGCAATATTACTGTATGGAAATAAGAAATATGGCTATCCAGTGAACTAGAATATTAATAATGAATTGCAATTATAACACTGAATTTGACGTTGTAACCGTTTTAGGTGTAAAAAAGACATTTGGAAACTTTCCAGATACTTTTTTTACATCTAAAACAAAATATTCGGTGTTACGATATTAATTATTGCATTTCATAACCAAAATTTTCGTTCACTAGTTAGCCATATTTCTAATTTCCATACAGTAGTATTGCCTAATTAATCAAAACAGTGAAATATTTGACAGCTATTTGCGATGTTGCCCACTTTTAGTATAAACACTCTTAAAGAATAGACAAACATGATGATTTACAAACATGTACATTTTCTACGAACTGTTTTTGAAACAAGTCCGTATTACTCATGAACCCACCTAAAAACATCATAAAAAAAACATTGAGTGACCACAGTGATCTGATCCCACCGTTCATTAAAAAAAAACCGAATCTGTTTTCATTCACTGGCAACCCTACACCGAACTCATTTTCTTTCTGGCGGAAGGAATTAATTTACTATAATGTTACAACTTCAGTTCGGGCGCGTCGTGACTTCAAATGAGAGGCGAATCTAATGGCCAATGTCTTATCTATGGCAGAGCTGTTATTGTAAAACGGTTAGTCGAAAATGATTGCATGAAATCTGAATGAATGGAATTGACTTGCCTGCCGTTGGTCTAGTGGTCGCAAGTGCTACTGCGGAGCATGAGATCCTAGGTTCTATTCCCAGGTCGGGGAAAGTGTTATCGGGTTTTTCCAATATGGGAACACCTCTGCCTAACTCCTCGAGGATAACAGGCGTGATGTTATGTTAGAGTTGAAGTTGTTGATGGTTGAAGATTAAAAAAAAATATATAAGTATTTTATACGTGTGATTTTGAAGGACTAAGTACTTAAGCATCATGAAATATAAACTCCTGCCCAACTCGCTATTACCTATTCTAAATAGAATAGGTAATACAATGTGATATTTAGGTAGATATATAATATTATATATCTACCTAAATATCACATTGTACTCCACTACCAAGACCAACATAGACATACATAGAAAATGTATCACGTTTCTCTCGTACAACCAACGTAACAGTTATTCAGAAAAAAAAAATATCATCGGAGCGCGCAGGAATATTATGTTTAATGTATGCCGCGTGCGACGCCATACGTGCCTTAGAACGCAAGGACGCGTGTAAAGTAAGCTGAAACAGCCTATTAATATACCACTACATTGCAGACGGCTTTCTCGAAGTTATCAACGTCTGCGAATAGTTTATGCAGGTGGTGTAGTCTGTATTTTAAGTTGTTGAGCTATACGAGTACATAGTGTTGGAATGAAGATGGTCGTATTCATAGATGTTTGTTAATGAACCATTGACTAAGGTCTTAGAGATGTCTATCAACATAAATTACTCATTAACTAACGGTTATATTGGCTGTAAATTGAGTATAGGATAATTAAAAATGGCATAAAACACTAACAGTACTTTATTAGAAAGACAGTGAGCGGTTAAAACTCATTAACAATTTGTATAGACAGATGCCATTGTTCTAGCACAAACCAAGACCAATAAATAATATTGAACATTAAACATAACATTTAAAATTCGTAATAATATAATTATTACGGTGAAAATGTGAAAGCTTGTGAGCTATCCGACTCCATTTTACCATTCAGATTTTATAAATGAACACTGAATTGAAAACGTCCGTGTTTCTATTGCACTCGTTTGAAAATTTTCAGATATTCGAAGATTCGAGAATTGGACCACGTTTGCTTGCATCTAGCTATTATTGATATATTTGATAATTTGTATAGTTATTAATTTGGTTACGATATATTAACCGGTTGTCAGGCTGAGATGAATATTTTTTGTTAAGTTTTATGTGTCATATTATGCGTCAATAAACCTATTTTCTGTCTCTCTTTAATTGATGGTAATTTAGATTATCCTACCAAGTTTCTTATTATTAAATCAACAAGGAAAACAAATGAATAGACACAATTGTATTTATAAAAATATATTATGTTATCATCTATCAATGCCATTTTCAGGAACAAGGTATTTAGTCATTGGCCTTCTTGTATCGATTTTTAAATCCTCCGTAACTATCTCTTTTATGTTTCCTTCTCTTTCAGTTTTATACAATTTGATGCTACCTAAATCACGTTGATAAGTTTTTATAATGATTATTATGGCCAAAACACAACTTTACATACACCATTTAAACTAACATAACATTGTAATGGCAACAAATAATCGTATTTCCATACCGTAATAACAGGAATAATGTCATTGCTCGGTATTCAATTGAAATCCGAAATCAACTCGCCAAGCTAATCAACCCGCGTTTGTGTCATAATTCGAACTGATCAACTATGAATACGGCTCATGTTTTCATTTACGACGTATGATATTTTGAAGGTTTTACTAGATATATACATACATACATGATATTGTATAAGGCACGTAACAAAACAGAAACTATTGCGAGCAGTCGTCAAGCCGCTATAAAACAGGCTGCGATTAGGACCTGGATTTTGTGTAGGTATTTTACATTCTACGTACGTAAATTCTAGGTCCTTTGTTGATGTACAGTCAACAAAGGCATGGTCTGGAAAGGCTTATCTTACTAGGCCGGGTGGAAGGTAAATGCGTTCAAGACAGAGCACCGTCAAGATGGTCAGACGCGATCAAGAAGGTTGTCGGAGTCAGCATGTACCAAACGGTCCACACTGCAGAATACCGGGAGACGCGTCGTATGTAGTCGCGATCCTCAGCAGACGGAGAAGAAGTCGACAAAGAGAAAATATAGCTAACTAAGAAATGAATATCTTTGCACTACGTATGGAAAATTCATGATTATTCAGGCATAACAAGCTTATCGTCACACTCAGAAGAACAATGTCAAAGATTGAGCACACTTATTACGTGCGCTTACTGTACCATACAAAACCTAGTTTTATTAAGATGATAAAACTAAGTAAGATAGTAAAACTTAGGGCTCATGTTGAGCCTCAAATCAGTGTCATAAAACGAAAGCACGTAACGATTGTAAAAGCTGACTGAAATTATGATGAGTACCATCATTTCAGTCAGTTTTTATTATCGTGTCAGATCATTAAAATCTGCACGTCTGATCATGGGTCATCTAATGACAGCTACCTTTGATGTACAAACGGGAATTTCAAAATCACCACGCTTAGGTAACGACGTGGTTTTGACATATTGCCAAAATCACCTTTTTTTAAGCAAAAAAGACATAAAATATATCAATTATAAAATGTCCTCACTGTACTTATGAGCGTTTATTCTGAGCACGAAAGCGCAACGTCACAAATAGATATCTAATAATTCGCTGTTTTGATTAATTTGGCAACATTACTGTATGAAAATATTGATTATTAATCAATCTGCCTAGCCTTTTCCGACTGCCTATCGGACCTCCACAACCCAGTATCTGGGTAATACGATACCCCTTGGTAAGACTGGTTGTCAGACTTTCGAACTTCTGACTACCCATAACGACGGTCAAAGATCCAAGAATGGCATCTGGGACCAACGGCTTAACGTGCTTTCCGAAGCACGGAGGAATCTCGATATGTAAAGATGGTCACCCATCCACGGACCAACGCCGGCAAGCGTAGCTTAACTTGATCGATCGAACCGTGCGGCTGTTATTACTTAGCCACGAGCTCCAACAACATACATATTTTATTTTTTTGTCTCAAATTAAACTAAGTTTCCTCACTTTCTTTATGATAATCTCCACTCAAATACCTACATATGCCCAGAACTGGCTGATAATTCCAATGTATAAAACGTTGGAATTATCAGTCAGTTCTGGCAAGGTAAGACCTTGAGTATGCAGCACGGCCGCACTCTACAAGCCGATGCACCGTACTAACCAACGCACGCAATTTTTTCGCGTCCGTAGGAACACAAGTACAGAACTTCGTATGTCGCATTCATTCAACGCCGACCGTTGAAAATCGAACACCGCGCGATAAAAAATCGCGGCGGGAAAAAAACCGCGGCCGTGCGAACAGATGTACCGCTTTCTATTTGTTTCGTTCTAAGCGCTGCACGCGATTTTATCCCGCGCGATTTTATTACGTCCGTGCGAACGTGGGCTTATAATTGCAATTCATTTTAAATATTCTAGTTCACTAGTTAGCGAGATTTCATATTTCCACACAGTAATAATATTGCCAAAATAATCAAAACAGGTAAATATTTGACAGAAATTTACGACGTTGCCAACTTTAACAATGCACGCTCATAAACACTAATGACTAACGGCAAAAAACAACGTGACCCAAGGTAACCCGTACAACCAAAACATTAGTAAACTAAGCAGGGCTGTAACCCAAGTTGTCAACTTATACCAGAACTGGTCAGTTGATATTTTTCACTCCATTTGACTAAATCGATGGTCCCAAAACTCGTTGGACCTCATTTAGGGACCTCTTTTTCAGGTTAAATATAGATTCCTTTTGTGATCCTATTTTTTATTAGCATAAAGTTTTTTCAGTACGAATTTTTATCATCCAGAAGTATATTTTTGTCATTTTTCATGCTTGAAATATTTTAGCAAATATTTTACGTGATTTATAGGGACTCACGGTTAATTTAGTTGATGGGTTTTCTCTTAGGTTTTTGGTTAGGGAGAATGTTTGCAAGCACTCATAAATGTCGTTGGGAAAAATATAATTTACGGCCGCACTCAAAAATGCCCATTTTTGTTAATGAGCCATAAACTTACGGGTACTTCTGTCATTGGTGTAAAACCTTTTTCTTTAGAGGTCCATTGTTGAGTATCACCTTTTCTTATTTCATCACCTTTAAACCTTTATTTAATTGACCCCGCTGCTAAAATAACCTAATTCAAAACTGCTTCAGAGGTAGAACTATTCGGATATCTTTCTGAAAGCAATCACATAAGCAGATCAAGCGTTTACCGGCTCAATCAAACTTCAAGCCGTACTTCAGGGAAATCAGAGGACTTGATTATGAATTGCACAATTTGAAGACGATAGATGTTCGCAAAACTTTGTCTACCGACCAGTACCTACATATCAGTATGGATTTATGAGGAACGTGGTTTATTCTCCAAACATACCATACCATCACGCCTGTAGTCCCTGAACGGTTAGGCAGAGGTGTAACTGTGGTAGGTACATCCAAATTTCGCTTGCTGTTTAAGTCCCATTTGGCTCGTTGGTCTCGTGGTTGCAAGCGCGACTGCTGAGCGTGGGGTTCTTGGTTCGATTCCCGAGTCGGGCAAAGTGTTATTGGGTTTTTCCATTAGGAATTTCTTAGTAACAGCCCGGAGTTTGGAAGTTGGCGGTGTGATACCCCCGTGCCTCGAAAAGCACGTTAAGCCATTAGTCCTACGACAGATCTTTCTCCGGTCGTGTCGGATTGCCGTCCCATCGGACTATGAGAGTGAGGGAAGAGAGAGTGCACCTGTGTCTGCGCACACACTTGTGCACTATAATATCTCCTGCACCGAAGGCTAGTCTCCGTTGAGATTAGCCGCCGTGGCCGAAATACGGTCTGGAGGACTATGTATATAATAGGGGGTGAACCTATTGCCATATATATCACTTTAAAATTCAAACAATGTAAAGGTGCAATCCATGACGATTTATTTTTATTAAAAGAAAGTAAATTAACTACAGTATGGTGGTGGTCTATTCTATAAACGTCATTTTGAAATTAGAATGGTGTTGAGGTGTAAATCTGCAATGGTTTATTTTAGAAACAAGTTAGTTAAAATATGTATAGTGTTTTTTTTTCGTAATTAAAATAGCAGACGTAGACGCTCACTCTTAAGTCGCGCTTACAACTAGAAGAACTACCTAATAGTGTACATAAAGACAGCCATCATTATGAGACGTAATCTTACAAACATAATTTCAAAAGATATAGAAAATAATTATAATTTATATTTTTCAAGAAATACCTAATATGAAACTAATGATCAATTTAGTTTTAAAATATTTGAATTACAATCCAAATCATAATTTCGATAATAATATATTAAATAAATAAATATTTCTTTGTCGGTACTTTATAATATTATGCAGCTAATGGAAATGTCTTTCTTTTTAATTCATTTGTTTTGTTTATGTTTATTCATTAGTGTTTTTATCTTCGTTCCAAAGCTGTGCTTAATTAACAAAGAAATTGCTCTGTGTTAGTTTTTTTTTTTCTTTTAATAGGGAAGAGCGCGTCTGTGTCTAGACTTAAGTACCTATTTCCATATCGGTAGATAAGATAAGCAATGTGTAACTGATGCACATTATAGAAGTAGTTTGTTCAAAATCGTTTACTGAATCAATTTCTGTAATTTTGAATATACGTAATTTTTTATCCCAAAAATAATTTAAAACTGATCCCAAAAATAATCTAAATTACAGTCACACTTCCTCTGCACAGTCAAAGCAAACCAAAATGACCATAAATAATGTTTTATACATAATAATAAAAATTATGTGTAGGTATTATGATAACAACTTAATATTCTGATTCGGGTGTTTGGTGGTGTGAGTTAATTCCGGGAAATTTTGAATACTACATATACACGCGAATATACACGACACCGAATAATTTATAACTCTTACGCATTTGAATGCACTACGTAAACATTATGTATTGTGGTTTTCCAAAATACCATATTTACCCATTTTCTACCCAGTGGGGGGGTCCGCACGTTGTTCTTAACTATAATTATAATAATATACCACGGAGTTTCTTGCCCATTCTTCTCCAAACGAAAGTACCTTTTATAAGGGGCAACTAACATCAGTTCTTCTTTTTTCTTGTAATTCGTGTCATTCAAAAGTGCCTTTTAATGGTCTAATTAAAATATACAATTTAATTTAGTTAATTAAGATAGCGCTACTGCAGAGCATGAGGTTCGATTCCCAGGTCGGTAAAAGTGTTATTTCCATCTGGAACTTGTCAGTAGCAGCTCAGAGTCTGAATTTGTGCCAGATTGAGGGCAGTAGGCTCGATCGCTCCTAGTACTACACATAACTGGCGAAGGGTGGGTGTACTGTCGACCTCTGCCTAACCGTTCGACTTTTTAACTTTCACCAAAATTCTTTGTTGACAAAAAGGAAGATTCAGACATTCATGTAATATCCTTCTGCAAAAAACTATGAAATTCATTCACAAATCTGTCAGGTAAGCATAGATAATTCCCTTTGATCATCAGAATATTATGTCGAGACTTTTGAAAGAACGCAAAGAAAACTACCTACAAAACCATCAGCATTTTTCCGAATCACGAATGCAAACGAAAGCGTAAAATACATTTTATGATTTAACACCGAACGAAACCTCGAAACAATCGATACGCAAACGAATATCCCGACATAAAACCGAACAGAAAAGAAACTAACCGAAACCACGATCCGTTTCCCATCCCTTATTTGCCGTGGAACCGACAAAAACTACCACTTTTCATTGCAGAAGATCGTCACGGACCACAGCGTATTAAACAAACGGAGTTTGTTTGAAAAAATCGCCGTTCCTGTACGTGATCAGACGAATCGATACCTAAAATATATCGAAACAATCAATGTTCGTATCGGTACGATGGACGTGTGACGGGAAATATTAGAGTTTAGCTTTTGACGGACTTCTAAAATCGATGTATCGGTTTCACTCGACTTTTTTTGCTGACAAACAAAACTCGAGATCCGATTTCAACGATTTATTTCGAATGGCTTGTCTATCCGTTATTTGTTCTACTTTTTTTGTTGGAGGATTTTTCCATTCGCCCTGTGTTGGATTAATTTTCCTTTGTTGTGGAGAGGGATTAAATATTTGGTTCTGGTATTTTTTTTTTTTTGTTAATGTGTCGCGATATCGCGTTTTGTTAGTATTTCGGAATGAATTGGAGGATTAGCAGCGGCATCCGACATTGTCATAGCCAAAATAGATGACAAATGAGACCTCAATTAAAGACATTCTGTTTGAAACTAACACAATCGTTTAGAAGAAAGAAAATACGTTTACATGCGGTAAAACATGAAGCAAAGACAAAATCACAAACACAAAAAAGAATAAGTTGGAGGAAAATATGCGCCACACAAGAAAGCCCTCGAGCATAATGTTGAGACCCTATGCGAGACACAGCCACAGTGCTGGTTTTAAGCAAAAAGAAAAAAAACTAAACTTTAAAGTCACCAGTTTCTAAAGTTTTTAAAAAACTTTTAAGGAATTGAAACAACAGAAAATAAATACTAATTTTAAAGTCACCTTTCTTTTACGTAGACATTTTTTATCATCCTTGAAATATTTTCTATTAACTAATGTTAGAGTAAGGGAATCCCTACTTTAATATTAAAATCATGTATCGACTTCAGTAAAAACAGCTTTTAAATGACCTTTGAAAGTAATAATCACTTTCGTTTGATGGATAATGTGAACGCCCACTGATAGCCTGTTGGTACATTTCATGCGATTTAAAAGTAAATTATGACACTTTTTTTATAAAAAAAACCCATTATATATAAAAACTTCGGTAATAATCCCGCCTTAGTAAGTATTTTCATGACAAGTGTACAAATGTATACAGAAGTGCTTCATAATAATTATGATTTATGTATAATTTCATGTTCGGAATACTTGATAAATAAGCCGATGTTTTCAGGTATATAATAATAACTGTTATCAATTTAATGATTTAGCGCATTGAATCTTTGAAATCATCATTAGTTAAAGAAAGGTGAGGATGGTATAGTACAATAAGGAGGAGGCATTTACTCAGCAGTGGGTGGAACAAGACTGCCAATGCTGATGTTGGTGACGATGAAAATAAAGGTTACGCAACCAACAATATTCCCAAAAATATAAACCTCTTGAATGTTACTACTAGTTAAACTAGTAGTTGTGCAAGAAGTAGACCTCGCGAGCACAAACTTTTTTGCAACAAATAATATACCACTAAAGTTATTTAAAACTTGATATTTATGATGCTTTTTGTTTTAAAAAACATGGTAAATGCCACATTAGCGCCATGTAGTGACCTTATTATAAAACTAACATTAATATTGGGTTTAAAGCCTCGGTTTAGAGATTTTTTTAAACTAATTTTATAAATGCTCTAGTGTTGTGATAAGAGGGTGGTCTCAGGTGCTCCATCAATCCCTACCTAGTAGTTAAAGAGCCAATTCCACTGGTAGAAATCTAAAAGTGAGCAATTTACTGCATTTTGAAGAGCTATTCTGATCATTACGCCGAAGATCCTCATCAGATCTTCACCAAATTTTGATGAGAACAATTTAAATTTACTATCTTTCAAATAAAAAAAGAACCATTGAAATCGGATCTCATATCTAGTAGCCCCCTTTTTGCCCCTTTTTGGAGGAAATTCCCCTCCAATCAAAAATCTATGACGACAAAAAAAAACTATAAAATTGGAAAACCAAGTTTCGTCCGGATCGGTTGTAAAATACGACCTGTAGAGGAGTACCAACAAACTGACACACGAAAGCAAATTTTGCCACACTGGAAGCAGAGACGCTTCGCTCGCTTTGCTCGCTCTGTCAATAATAGTATACGTGTGAGTTTTGTTACTAAAAATACGTCGTGTAACGTATTACAATAAAACATAAACCAATAATTCATCTCATAAATAACCGAATACACCAACACATTCAATCTTCAGCGTCACAAAATCCAATTGGCATCGACAACGTCCCATTTGCCTTTCAGAAACTTCTGTTTGTCAGCTACAAGCATCTCATATACAAAGCAAATTAAAAAAGTTGATGCAAAGTTTTAATAAAAAAGGGTTCACTTGGGTTCAACGCGAATGCATTTTCTCGACGTCTGTACTGAACTGCCCCTGATTACAATATGTTTGGTATATGCTGACTTGTGCGCGCCAAAGTTTTTAATCTTAGAATTTATTTCTTTGAAAGTTTTGAACAATGTGGATCTTGATAGTAAACCGGATGGTCGAAAAATCCGAAGCCGGCCCAAACTCAGATGGTTGGATGGCGTAGACCAAGATTCAAGAACCGATGGAGTAAGAAATTGAAGAGAATAAGCCGGAAATGTGAGCAGTGGTAAAAACGGCCACGACTTACGAGTAGGTCTTAGATTCGAACCCAGGCAGACACTTTACTTTGTGTAAATTATTCATTACCACTGCTCTCAAAACGGTGAAGGAAAACATCTTGAGGAAACCGACATGTCTTAGAACTAAAAATTCGAAGACATGTGACATCTGCCAACCCGCACTGGGCCTGCATGTTGGATAATAGCCACTCCCTCACTCACCCCCACTGCCCACTCCCTCTCACAGAGAGGATCCCTGTGTCCCAGTAGTGGGAACATTTTAGGCTGATTATTATTTTCATCATCATCATCATTTCAACCGAAAGACGTCCACTACTGTACATAGGCCTCCCCCAAGCACTGCCACTTCAACCAGTTCTGTGCCTCCCGCATCCAGCGGATCATTATTTTGCTTAGCCGGATATTAAAGGTCACAAGGAGAAACTGGCGCGGCTTTAAAGCCTTAGACGATGATGATTGAATAATTTATTTACTGGCTTTAAATAGGTGATTTTAATATTTTTCAAGGCTTTTTCAATTTTCACAACGCTCAATGCAGCACGATTAAAACTAAATGGATTGATTCCTGTTTATTTGGACGATTTCATTGTTACTAAAGCACGTTCACACCAAACATAAAAGGCGGCCGTTGATTGTGTGAGTGTATGAAAAACAAAGGAATTTCATCCGACGGCTGACGATATTTTTTCATAAATTTTGAATTTGACGCTCACAGTCGGCAGCCGACTATACATTTGGTGTGAACGCGGCCTTTTTATACGCTTATCATGTTACTAGCTGCGCCCCGCGGCTCCACCCTCATGAGTCTCGATCCTGCGGGAATGTCGGGATAAAAGTATCCTATGTCCTACCCAGGTCATGGTCTACCCATGTGCCAAATTTCATCAAAATCTGTACAGCCGTTTTAACGTGAAAGCGTATCAAACAAACAAACTCACTTTCTCATTTAAAATATTAGTTAGGATTTAGCAAATGGTGCAGTACTTGTCCTAATAATAAAGCAATCTTTGACAACAACGAGAGAACGAGAGACAGCTCTCAAGCACTGCCCTAATAGACCTAAGCACTGATGTCAGTTTCATTCTACCCAACCCTAATCATTTTTCAATAGCTCAATAACTCCTTAGAACGGCTCCGTAAAATTACGACCAATTACTACAGAGACCAGCTTCTAACTTCCAAAGATACTAAGAACATAATACAAATCACAAGCACAAACTTCAGGGTATGTTCAACATCTGTATCTAACTGTTCCCTATCATTGAACTTCACCATATCTATAATCGTTTAGAACTTCCCAAGTCCAAACAGTTATTGCTTTTACACACCTATTAGACCCTATCTTTACTACTGTAAAGTTCAATTTCAATTGTGCCATCTACAATAGTAAGTTTGTAATAGCTGTCGAGGGCCTAATGTCAATTACATTGTCACTCGAACGCTCGATGTTAAGCGTAGTATAATCGAGTCACCGTATACCGATAATCGATTACGGGATATCGATGTTTAATCGGAACATCGTAATATGTGAATCTCGATAGTATTAGTGGTTTTCGAATAGAGGCTTTCAGTGCTGCAGCTTGGCTGAGAGATTATTCAGCTCTATTTTTCATTGAAAAAGTGCCTTTATAAGTTATGTTGAGGTTTTAAAAGTATGAAAATGCTTTCAATCTAGATTAAATTTATGATTAAAGTAAAAACGATGCTTAAATTTTGTGGACATTAAAGGGCATTTATCAGAGCAATTTTCATTTGCTTATAAATGAAATCAAAACATCACTGACAAAGTACTTAAGTTAAGTACATGAGATATTTAAGGGCTAAATAGACAGGTTTACTGAGAGAAAATCTGGGTAAATTGGCTGTCAGTTGTAGTGATTGCTTGACATTTGATATTACCTACTAGGTAGGTACATTAATATAATAATTATATACCTTAACCGTACTTTGATTAAGTCTGTTTGATTTCTGTTAGTACTAAGGTAATGTAGGACGCATGTTTTTCTTTTTAGAATAAGCCTAATTTATTTGCGATCGATATTCCATTATTTTCACTCGGAGTCATTGGATAATGTAATTCTTCCTCTCACTGAATATTTAATGTGTCGTATATTTTTCCTCGTAGATTATTCTTTGTTTGTTCAACAATCGATTTGGAGATATATATTTTCCACGTCGCCATACATTCACTTTAATAAAAAGCAAGTAATAGCGAGCTACAGGGCAGTCAGAGATAATACTGTTTATTAAATCCCTGGTTATAGGGTTAAGCCTATTCCAAAATGATTCTGGAAATTAGCTAAGAACACTTTGCCCGAAATAGGGCATCATTGCAAAGGCCGCAGGATTCCGCTGGATGCGGGAGGCACTGAATCGGTTGAAGTAGCGGTGCTTGGGGGAAGCCTATGTCCAGCAGTGGACGTCTTTCGGCTGAAATGATGATGATGATGAGGGCATCGATACCCGTAGTCACCTATCGGTAGTCCTAGTAGTTACATACTAGCAGATTAACAAGGTAGTCAATCTAATCATTCAACAACTTGCATTACAGCAGCTCTTGTTTCTATTGCTCAAGATAGCATAATTTAAACGTAGTTTCTTTATTAGGCAAGATGACGGGATGAGCTGGACTCCTTCAACAAGAACTCGTCTTTAGCAGCTTTAAATAGAGAGATAGCCAGTGATAGCCCAGAGGTGTGACCGTCAGACTGCCAAGTCATAGATTTCGAGTTCGAACCCAAGGCACGCACCTCTGACTTTTCGGATTCATGTGCGTATTGTGTAATTATCACTTGCTTCAAATACGGTGAAAGAAAACATCGTGAGGAAACCAACATGCCTGAGAGATATTTTTCGTCGGCATGTAAAGCCAAAGAGGCCCATGGGCGGCTTTAAAACTCCAACACCAGGTTAGTCACTAATCACACGAAAAGAAGAAGAGAATAGAGAGAAATGGAAAAAGAGTACAGAGGCCTTTGCCCCGCAGTGAGACATAACAGGCTTTTAATAATAATATAATATTTTCCATCAGGGATGTTAAGGAGCCGTTACCAAAACTATCGATTATCCGAAATAAAAATCTATCCGTAACCGTAACCGAATCCGATATAGAATATTCGGATAGTTTTGGATAGGGGCGGAGTCTAAATGAGACACGTTATGACAGGTTTTACTGCCCGGCCAAGCCAACACACTAACCGCACGCGTCACGTGCATGTTTTTTTTTATTTGTTACTAGCTATTGCCCGCGACTTCGTCTGCGATCCAGAATGAAAAGAAGCATAGGCTCCTTTTCTGCTGTCATAATTTTAGTTAGGATTTATTATTTTTTACTTTTAAAATTTCTTAAAAATCTAATATCCGTAACCGAAACTAACGGATAAACCGAAATAATATCTTATAATTAACCGTATTCGATACCGGTATATTATTATTTCTATATCCGTATCCGTATCCAGATCCGAAATTTCATATCCAAAACATCCCTAGTTTCCATATTTCTGCACGAAATCGTCATATTACACTAATCACCAACGTATAACTTAGAACCGTAATCAAAACGACCCATCAATACCAAATCTATCGCATCAGCGCTCGCCTCGATCGATCGATTCCAGAAAGAAATGAAATTATTTATCAACGTCCAAGCAAATGGCGGCAAAGATGGCCGTTATGATGACGTCACCATATAAATTGGAGCAAATTATTCGGGTCTTGACCGATGACGGCTCTAAGGGTGCTTTCCACTGGAGATGTGCGAAGTAGCTAAGCGATAATCGATACAAAAGCTAAGCTAACGTTACTTAGCATGTGCTTTGATTATGCTTCTATGTATATTCTATATACATATTAAAAATTAAAGTCGCTTTTCGTGTCTGTTTCTGGGACCGCGTTTTTCTTCACGGTCGTTTAGGAATTTATTCCGAAAGGTTTATTTATTGTACTATATTAATATTAAACTTAGATATAGTAAAGAAATCACGATGTTTTGTCAAGTCGTACAAACCTTGCGAAGCACGGGCGGGTTCTTATCTTTGTCTTTCTCTTATAGTTTGAAAGTTGCGCGTCACTGACAGTGATACTACTTATCCATAGCAAGTTCTAAGTAACATCTATTTATTTCAGCCTATTTGTCTATTTTCACAAAGCTAAGGTGTTGCTACGCCAGTACAATAGTTGCGTATCCCATGCTAACGAACTTGCAGCGTTTACTCGTATGCCTTGCTTCAAAGAGTATGTGAAGAACTTACATCCGTCGATGCATTTTCCATCAGAGCTAAGCTAAGCTTAGCTAAACTATGAAAATCAAACGATACTATTGGTAGATATCATAAACATCCCTTGCTTAGCTCAGCACATCTCCAGTGAAAAGGCATCCAAAGGCTATTTTTATGATAGCAATCTAAATATGCTGAATTTGATACAAAGTGCTGGAATGGTCCTAGGTGATTTTAAGGTATGCAAAGTTAGTGCTTAAAAAGGTTTTTTATGTAAGCTAGCAATGTTAGCAATTTGTTCATTTTATGCTTGAATTATAATGTAAAACCGACCGACATTGATTGACACTGGCACTCGTATTTGTCAATATCGAAGTGTAATTACAAGACTTCGTACGAGAACTAAACAGTTTAGAGGTTGTGAGTTGTGACCAATGCCATTTCCAAAGAACAGTGATCATTTTATGAATGGTAAAACTGCTAATAAAACTACGTTTTTTGGGTTTGAGATCGACAGTCCGATTTTTTGCGGTATTACCTTTAATCCCAGATCTCCAATTAATTTTAGACTTTTGACTCTATACATATATTTGTGTTCTACATAACCAGTTTAATCTTCCCATGAAGATGAAGTTATTACATAGAATTCTAGAACATACACCAAGTTGGATTACTCTACGAACCTCAAACACAATTTAATCACTGTAAAAGCCAAGTTTCTCTGCGCATTCAATGGAACGATTGATCAATCAATTAATTGATTGAATTAATAAGAGAGCTTGGTTAATAGTGTGAAATTACACACGCAGCGTAAACCCATTTGTAAGCCAATATCCTATGGTATCGAGTTGAGTGCAAGGCCCTGAGAGAAGTAATTTCAGACATTGATTGAATTCAATGAATTGATTTACAATTGTAATTTATTATAATGAAGCCATTATATTTCGTGGTAGGGGGATGAATAAATGAGTGCAGTATCTACTTATCCTTGTGCGTTGTTTAATCATTTTGTGTTTACAAATGATGCTCATAAGAATCAAAATCCTTTGTCAATATATAAGTAATATGTTGTTGGGGGTTCATACACACAAAATATTTCAGAGTTTTGAATTTATCAGCTACTGAACATAAAGCCTTTTAAAATCATTACAGACTGTGATTGAAAATCGCAATAATCATGAAAAAGCAGTATGTATTACTAAAAACATTAACCGTATTCCTAGTTCTAGTCCACTTACTGATCCTTGCCAGTACTGGTAATAATGTAAATAAGACCTTGCTTCTTACCTCTCCTTCTGCGACGCGCTAGGCCCAGTCCTGTGACCTGTGGTTACCCCGCGTAACCATTTTATACCCAGCTGAACGCCTTTCTAGTATCGTTTTTATAGTCCGGATAAACTGATAAACCTCGGAATAAAAGACCTCTTTCATAAACACAAAAGAATTCATCCTTGAAAAGTAATAGTGGTGGTTAAATTTCAGACTAATGAAAATACTCATATCATATTAAAATCTGACCCAAACTAAGTGATTAAATTGGTTCAAAGACTCATATTTGAGCGAAATACATCACAATCGCAATGAAATATTGCTGTTCATAAAACTCATAATTAAGAACATTATTTATTAAGCGCTTTTCGACTTTTATGGGTCGTTATTTCGCAGTTTAAAGTTTGAAAACCATCTCATTATCAGTATAATTACCGAATCAATCAACTTTAATACAATTGACTTTCGAATGAATACCTGAACGTTTCATGGTTCAATTATAAAGCTTAATCGATTTCAAGCCGGCCTGAAATTATCGTCGATTCACATGAATTATTAGTAAGTGGAATTCGTGAGATAATCAACTTATTACGTTTGGTTTATTAATGTTATATTTATAATTAAATTATAATAGCAAACGTCAGAAGGTTCTATTAACTTTGGAAATTAATTATTAATTTTAATCTAAAATGAGTGTCTATGAGTTCAAGTAATAATTATTTAAGAAAGGTCAAAAAGTTTATTTAATGTAAATTAACTGCTAGGCATATCACCTATATACCTAGATATATATCGTTATGCTAGACACAAAGCTGAAATGTCTCATAATACTTTATGAGAGATTTCAGCATTTATGCATTTATAAAGAGGTAGGATTGTGTGTTTGTTCGTAATATATAATCTCTGGAAGTAGGACTCATCATCTGCCGATCCGGCCAGCGATTCGAATCATCGATTTCGGCCAGCTTCCAGTCTAAAGGAATGCAGCTGAATTACATGGCGTGACTGTCAAAGTCAAAGTCAAATAATTTATTTCAATTAGGCACAAAAAGGCACTTTTGAACGTCAACATTTAAATAATAATTGATTCTAGTTGCCCCTTCCAAAAGGTAGTTTTCGTATGGAGAAGAATGGGCAAGAAACTCCACCGTTACTCTTTTAAAATGTTTTCACAATATCTTGTATACATCAATTATATCATTATATGTGAAGACGATGCACCTAGAATAAGATTACTATACCACGTTAGGTAAAAATAATGAAAAATTAAGGAATGACAGATAAATTAATCATGTGATAGATGCATGGTGCTCACATATCGACTGCTTATCGGACCTCCACATCCCAGTTACTGGGTAATATACGATAACCCTTGGTAAGACTGGTTTTCCGTCTTTCGGGCCTCTGACTACCCGTAATGCCTCAAAGATGTACAAATGACAGTTGAGACTAATAGCTAATATTGCTTTCCGAGGCACCAAGGGGTCTGTACCTACTAATATTGACTGTTTATTCATACCTAGTTTTGTAAATACAATACAATGGTTATTTAACTAGTACAAAAACTAATCAAGCACTTGACCAACAAAGCGATATCTGGCAATATTGTTACCAACATAATGAAACATTGTCCATGGCATAAATCACTTCAATTATTATTGAAGCTAACTTCCACAGTCGTGACCAGCCTTAGTGTGCTGATAACGTAAATTATTACTCGTATTATTTTACTTCATTATTAACTAGTTTTACTATTGTTGTATTGATAACATGACTCGATGAACGGTCCTTTCTATTCCTGTGTGTGGTGTTGACGTGTTAAAACATATTTTGGTGATATTTAATTAATAATAAGAGTATATCTATATGTAAATATGTTTGTGTATGTTTTATTTAAATGATTGAATTATTTTTAGGGTTTAGTACATTCGAATGAAAAAAGCGGAACCTTTATAGGATCACTCGTGTGTCTGTCTGTCCGTCTGTCAGAGCCAATTTGCTCCGAATCTTACTGACCCAAAGACAGACGTCTAACATAAATAAATGAATTTCGAATATGGGGTTCACTTTTGGGAGTCAAATGAGAATTTTTAAAAAAAAAGTTGACCTCATCTAGGTAAAGTGCAGGACCTCATCCAGGTTCTACCAGCGATGGTAACAATTTCGTCCGTCCATCTCGCCGTCGGACGACCAACATTTCGTCATCTATTCCTTGGAAGCCACTCGATCACAGCCGTAGTGCACCTGTCATCATTGCGCCTTATCAGGTGTCTTGCGTTTTAAGATTTTGAAAACCTTCGTACGTCTTCGGATCTCGATCTATAAGCCTTATGCCAAGCATGGAACGCTCCATGGCTCCATGGCGTGTGCTATCCTAAATGCACCCAAATCTAACTTCAACTAAAAACCACCTTCATATTTTTCCTAAAAATCCCAAAACCAAATATCAAATTACGGCGCCATTGTAACTATATTAAGTACTATAATTATATTTTGTAATTGAATTTACGTGAACTTTCAATAGTGGGTGGCACAAAAAGCTTTGTCAGCGGATATTGAATTAACGACAGGTTTGCGCCAACATATACCTATATTGTAAGGGAATTTATTTATTTGTGTCACGGGAAGCACTTTTTTTGTTTTTGATTGTATAGTGGTAATTAATGTTCGGTTCTTATTTCCTAAATTAATCTCATTATTTTTGTAGCTGCATCATCATTTTCACAATACGCGCGCAGCGCGCGCCGGCCGAGTGGCCGACCGCGGAGCCCTAGCGCTCAGCTACCGCCACCGCGATGGTGGCGCCCCCATAGTGAGTTTCGGAAACTACAGACCAATACGTGCTGTGCAGTGATTGGTTATCCAAAAATCATATGTTTTTTAAGATGCCCGCAATTGATTTTTATATTTGTAAGAATTTGTATTTATAGCAAAGTTTTTTATAGAATAAAATCAGTATCGTTTAGTGCCTTGAACTGGTCGTTTCTTTCCATCACCTCAGCTCCTAACATTTTTAAATCATAGCAATATCGAGAGAGCACAAGATAGAGAGGTTGCTGGTTGATAGGAGGCACAGAAAGATGAAGCTAGTTGCCCAATCCGAAGTAGTAGGTTCCTATGGAGAAGAACGGGCAAGAAACTCCATGGACACTCTTTTAAATCAAAATATTGTTGCAAACTATTGGTTACATTTTCTTTTATTTTTGTTTTAATGTTTTTTATTTTTTAACGGTAACAGCAGGTTTAAATCATAAGTCATCCCAAGATTATGAAGAAATAAGTTGGAAAACTGGAAAGCCGAAAGATGTCCACTGCTGGACATAGGCCTCCCCCAAGCACCGCCACTTCAACCGGTTCTGTGCATCGCACATCCAGCGGATTCCTTATGCCATACACAAGCATAATACATAGAAATCAAGTGCTTACTACTAATAAAACACGAAATAATGTAAGCAAAACTCATAAATAATTGCCTCTCCATCCAAATTCCAGATATCGAGTCTCGTATCCTACATATTCCACGATATATCCGCAAAATGCTGAAATCAGTTCCGAATTTAAAAATTCCTTGGTCCATAAATCGACGAATTTCTGGTCAGACTAGAATTTGGCCGAGCATTAAGGAGGCTAGATTTTAGTCATGTGAAACTACCATTCACCAAACGCGTGATGTTGTTCGACCCTTAAAGATATAGAAGACCCGACTAGGAATAACCGTGACTTGATAACACACCTGTATTCTTAATGAGGTTGTTAGCGCGGGGAGCAAAAAAAGAGTGGACTAAATAAATTAGGCAATAGTTTATTGCCTTTGGTTTATTATATGGTTTATTATCATTACAAATATGTAACTGTCCCGGACAAACAATAAAAGGTTAAATTAGAGCGGAAAATCGTCCGTCGCAGTGGAAATTGGTCATCGGGCTGAGCCGGGTCTCCACCGTGCCGTGCCTCAGCTTGCCGATGATGCGCTGATCACGCTGCCTGCGCGTAAAGACCGCGTGCAAAGTATTTTGTTGGGTTCGATTCCCAACAGAGATATAACTCCCACATTTCACCAGTTTAAATTCGCCTTTGACGTCGTATGGCCTTCTTTATCAACAGAAATCAAACGACCTCTTATTTCTTTGAATTCTTTTGTTTCTTTGAGTTTAGATTGTACAATGAAATTAAATTATTACCTCGAATATCTACAAATTAAATTCCTAACCCTTCTTTTGGTCTATAACCTCAAGCTGAGACATCACAATTTAAGTAATACTAAGTAAAATATTAGAATAAAATTACTCAGCACATAAATGGTATAACTTTATCGTCACTTCAAATAATACAGCCTCCACGACAATGGTCGACGCCAATAAGATCCTACGGTGCTATTGTAGCACTGTCTACGGCGTAGCCCTGTCTACGGCGTAGCACTGTCTACGGCGTAGCGAACATTGTTCGTTAGACTGCTCAGTATTCTAAAGCGATGGAGCCGCTTTCAGTATATAATTATTTGAGAACGTTAACTGAATTGTTAAATTATTTATTATTCATGTACTCTTTGATGAGCTTCGCTTGGAAAATGGTTCCGTAGGTAATGGAAGAAGGTCTTAAAAACCGATCAAACGTTGTCTTTGTTTTTTTTAAACATGTTTTGTTCATAGAAACGGGATTTTTGTGTTTATTTTTGTCTATAAAACACTTGTATTAATTTGTCATGTTTTTATTATTTAACGGAATCTCTTTACATTATTTTACAAAGAAGCCAGTTAACATCGTTTATAAGGTTGTTATAGAGAATATAAAACGATTTAAGTGGATATATATACAAATAACGTTAATACATAACGTTTACATAACGTTTGTCCCAATCTTCGAATTTGATGAAAGTTCAACTCTTGACTGAACACTAGTCGATCAAAACTTCTGATCCTATTTCGGCTTCAACAATCCAATCTGCCTAGCCTTTTCCCAACTATGTTGGAGTCGGCTTCCAGTCTAACTGGATGCAGCTGAATACCAGTATTTTACATGGAGCGACTGCCTATCTGACCTCCACAATCCAGTAACTGGGTAATACCCCTTGGTAAGACTGGTTGTCAGACTTTCGAGCTTCAGACGACCCGTAACGACTGTCAAAGATCCAAGAATGACAGCCGGCACCAACGGATTAACGTGTTTTCCGAGGCGCGGAGGAGTCTCGGTTCGTAAAGATGGTCAACCATCCACGGACCAACCCCGGCAAGCATAGCTTAACCTGTTGGATCAACCCGTGCGGCTGTAATTTAGCCACGTGCTCCTCAGCTTCATCAATTACTAGTAAAAAAACAAAAACTTACATACAACGCTAGTTAGTTCCGCAGACAATGTACTTTTCTTTTAAAATAATACGTTATTGCAAAACACACTCGACGATAAATTATCAACACTATATCGCTACCAGCATCGAGTGCGTATTAGTTGTTCAAATAGTCGCTTTTTTGAAGTGAAAACTTCTTTAGCGGCGTTGTGCACTTTTTTTGTGATGGGTAGAAAATGTTAAACTCGCGTCAGGACACGTGACCTGATCGAAAATTCGTAAGACGGAGGGAGAGTAGTATCAAAATATCAAAAATGCACAACGCTAATATTCAAGTTTTCACTTCTGCCGGCACTCCCGGAGTGCAACCCGTTGTTTTTGGTTGTCTTCGCCTTTTTGGTCTAGTGGTCGCAATCGCTACTGCTGACCATGAGGTAGATAAAAATGCTTGGTAACATGCTGGTCCTGCTCCACAGGACAATTTAGAGTCTAGACAAAATCAAACTGGTTGCTAATTTAATTGTATAATATTACTTTTATAACATTGATTTTACATTCTGTGATTAGTTGAAATCACACACTGATTTATTAGTATAACTTGTTAAAATGTATGATTTTACAATCTTTGTAAATATGTGAGCACCATGCATCTATGACATAATTGATTTATCTGTCATTGCTTCATTTTTCATTCTTTTTACCTATCGTGGTACAGTAATCTTAATCTAGGTGCATCGTCTTCACATATAATTATATGTCGCAGCTGGACGCCGTAGATTAAGAAACTTCTAACATTAGTTAAAAGATGGCGGTAATGAGGTCATTCTATCTGTCTGTCGGTTGTTACTGTCAAGTAATGTCATTGTCAAAACTGTCATTGTGTGACAAGTGTTAGTGGGGTGCGTATTGTGACATTCATTCTGCCAGGGAACGTGCGCGTGAGCGAATGACCTCGCAACCTTCATCTATTTCCATCTCGGATATTCGTGATTATTGTGATTTAAAAGTTTGTGAAATAATTAAAAAAAGATCAACGCTATCTGTTCGTGGTATTATTTCCTTTTTTTTTGAAGATGTACGAGGAGGAAGTTTCACCGAAAATAACATTCCCGATCCTTCTCAGTCATATATAATTAATGTATACAAGATATTGTGAAAACATTTTAAAAGAGTAACGATGGAGTTTCTTGCCCATTATTCTCCATACGAAAACTACCTTTTGGAAGGGGCGACTAGAATCAATTCTGTTTTTTGACAATTTTGACGTTCAAAAGTGCCATTTATACACCTAAATGAAATAAATTATTTGAAAATGACTTTTTTTAAAACAGTTACAAAATCCTCTCTAAATCTGAAAGCAAGCTTCCCAAAACGAAGGCAAAACAATCCGCAGATCGGTCAACAGAATCTCACTAACACTACATTCAAAAACTCGATGCGATTGGCATTTCGCCTCACGTAATATGAAAACGTTTAGGTCCTCCAACCCATCTACGTCGGCGTCGTCACGTTTAGATCTAGAATTTCTCAATATTCAGAATAAGACCGTATATCTGATCTATAGGACTACAAATGTACGCCGTGGATAAGCCGTAAAATGGGAATTTTTTGAATTTTATAAGCGATTTCATCGGGTGCATTTCAATTTTATTGAACGTTCAAAGGTTTGTGGTACACAGGATTTTAAATTGGTTTTATGATATTATGTGTCTAAGTCTCTTTTTGCTTTTAAGTTTATTTCCTAATTTCTTTGATGTTGTTTCTATAAATCTTTCAAAGGTTTCTGTTACATAATAATTTTAAAACCTGTATTCATTTGAAACCTGTTAATTTCAACTGAATTATGGCGGTTTTAGTAGTTATTGTAGCTTCATTCACCTCGTTAAAAGTACAATTATTATGTATTTCTAAGGTACGTTAGTTATCGTCAGGTAATTCGACTAAAAGCTTTAGTTATCATAATTTATTTTCTTTGATAATGATGATAGAAAAATTTTTTCGTCTTTAAAATTTATTTATGTAATATTTGTGCACTAATGCCCACAATTTGTAAGTAGGACAAAGTGATATTGAGTTTTTCCATTAGGAATTTCTCAGTAGCAGCCAAGAGTCTGGATTTAAATCTTGCCAGGCTAAGTAATGAGCTCGTCCATGATTGAGAGCCTGCAAAAAATTATCACCCACGCAAACTTGCACACCTCCTGATTTGTGAAACATAAATACCATCATCAACTTACAGCAGTCCACTGCTGGATATAGGCCTCTAAAGTTGAACGTCATTCAGCCCGATTCTCGGCAACTGTCACCCGGCTGCTACCAGCCACCGTGCAATGATCGCCGCTCCACCTAGCCCGAGAGCGTACAACCTTACATTTTCCGATTCGCAGTCTCCACTCAAGAGCACGTCTATCCAAACAAAAATATGCTTGTAGTAAAATATATGTCGGGGTACGTAGCAAGGTGTCGGTGTTTTAAGGAGAAACAAATGTTTATGTTGGACACTATTTATTGACTCACTCTCAAACTGTTCTTAATGTTCAAATGTTAATGAAATGTTGATGAATACACCCAGCTAACGCGGTAGGCAAAAGTGCACTAATTCTATTATAACATAACAAGTAATAAGTAATATAAAATTAGGTCAACGCGTCACGCCGATATTGCAAACTAAGGTGT
The DNA here is from genome assembly GCA_949128155.2 of Xanthia icteritia. Lineage (NCBI taxonomy): Eukaryota > Metazoa > Arthropoda > Insecta > Lepidoptera > Noctuidae > Xanthia > Xanthia icteritia. Next base: position 18,561,411 of record OX421945.2, read on the forward strand.
TCGGTGAAAACACCGAACATAATATATACTAGAATATAACTGGCTAAATGAGGGTGCACCTACCAGACAGCTCTGCCTAAAGCATCATGGGAATACAGTCCTAAACTTTAGTTATTCTTTACATTTAGTAAAACTAAAACACAACTAAGTCTAAAAAGTAATCTAAAAAGGTACCTACAAAAAAGACATCACCGGCAGACAAATGTGTTACATAAATCGAACAGTATACGGGTGACTCCGGTTTTTTTTTAGTTCATGACTTTATGTCCTCTAGAGGGCGCCATATTCAATTTAAAGTGACGTCACATACCCAGCGGACGATCAAGAAGCTTCCCACGATACCTCATTTGTCAAATTATGATGAGAAGTATAGAAGATATGAGCTAACAGATGAACATACAGATATACATACATACTGGTCCAATTCATAGCCCTCCTTTTCCATTTCAACATCTTAGAAACTTAAATCCACCCAGACTTACACCAAAACTCAAAAACACAGAAACACTCGCGGTCAAAACTTTCTTTCATGACAAATGTCTGTAATTTAGTAGCCATTATTAAAATTTCTTGGCTCAGCATAATGTTTTCTCTCACAAGTAAAACTCAACAAGGTACTTAAGCATACTTTAAAGTTATGTACACCAACATTTAACTTAAACTTAGTATTATAAATAGTGTGAGGCGGGTGTTCTACTGACCCCGATTCAGTCAGACGGCTCTCAGAGTTAGCGCTAAGATAAGGAGTTGGTTTTATAAATAGATCGCTGTTAGCACTTTGTGAAAACTAAGGCTTATCAGAGTATGAAGAATATTCTTTTCAGACACTCAAAAATGTTTTAAGAAAAAAATATTTATTCATGAAGTTTTTTTTGAAGTATTTTAGCATAAACGCCCTTTTTAAAAAAATTGAAAATATTTATTTGCATGTCGGAGAGTCAACACTGATCCGGAAACGTCAAGTAGAGGACCTACTTGGGTGAGGTCAATATAGGAAGTGGCAACACTGGATTGAAAGCGACACCATTGACACACACAGATGTCAAAACGTCATACAAATAGTTTTCTGACAGCTGCGCGCACAGATCACTCTAAGCCGACGGCGCGCGAGTCAATTGCTGACTTAACAGAATGTTGCCATTTTTAAATATTATACTTTATTTATTTATGTAGAATTAATTACTGTATATTTATTTTATTTTTATATCATATATTTCATTGTATGCTACACCGGTCGACGTCATAACGTCAACGCTGGCTGTCGCTGAAAACCAGCGCTGGGGCTCTGTCTTCAGCGACAGCCGGCGTTGACGTTATTGAAAACCAGCGCTGGGGCTCTGTCTTCAGGGTTGCGGGAAAGTCTGAAAGGGATACCGTGGCCCTGGCAACGTCTGTACGTTGCCAGGTGTTCGGAGTTGCCTGTGCAACTGAAGGAACACGGGTGGGTTTTAGTCAGTAAGATTCTGACACGCCCTCCTGCTCCACCCAGAGCGGGAGAAGTTATTTGATAATTTCCCACCCAAAAAAAAAAAAGGGTCTCTGTCTTGCATAGGGTCGCAGCATTATGCTGAGCGAGGGCCGTTTTGCGTGGATGTGACGCATATTTTCCCTAAGCTTGTTTCTTTTTAGTTTTGTGTTCTTTTTTTTATGTGTCATGTTTACCGCAAATAGACTGGTTGACTGGTAGGTTGACTGGTAGAAAATGCTTATGGCATTAAGTCCGCCTCTGTACATTTCTGTGCTTGAAGTATTAAATAAATAAATAAATAATCGTATTTTCTTTCTTTCTTTCTTTTTTTAACTGGGTTGACGGCTGACAATTGTCGGTTGACGTTTGATTTGTTTTCATGTTTGTGAATGTGAATGTGAAATGTTATTTATTTATTTAACAGATTATGTACACACATATAAACAGACAAGAAGAAAGAACGTACAAAGGTACGGAACGTACTTTATGGTCCAGACACCCTTTGCCATCCTATATTGAATTCACCGCGTTTCCTAAATCTGATTGCATCCACCTAGTTTCGCGATATTTTTGTAATTACTGTACTGTAGCGCCGTAATAGACGCTTGTACCATTTTGAATTTGATTTAGATTACCCATCCAATATGGCCAACCACTCTAATAACGAGGAGACAGAAATGCCTTCGTTATGTATATGAAATGTGGGAGTCAATTAAAAATAATATTTCTATCTTTTTCAGGAATTAGTGCGTACACCATCGACGACTGCATCATCGCGAACTATAACAAGATATAGTAGCTTAATGCAACCCTAAAAAATCGTTATCTTCTTGCCCTTGTTGTTACTTGGGGTCGGGGCTAAACGTTTTCTCAAACCCAACTCAAACTCAAAGCATTTATTTCAATTAAACCATTTACAGGCACTTTTGAATTGTCCAGGGGTCAGTCAGTAAGAAATATGAAGCTCAGCCAAAGCGTAGGTTCCTATGGAGAAGAACAGGCAAGAAACTCCACGGACACTCTTTTAAATCATAATATTGTTACATCATTCATGTTAAAATTATACATGTGAGAACAATGTAGAAAGACGTGCACGTAAAAAGCGTCCGTAATAAAAAGATAAAAACAAATCAAAAATTAAAATAATCCGTGGCAGATAAGAGATGACCAGTCCCTACTGACGGCGCCCGTTCACGAACATAACGCATGGATCAGCACCGTTTAGCTCAACCATTTTGAAGGGAACATCTCTGCTGCATGAAATCTTTTTTCATAAAATAGAAAGTTCCGCCGTGTACTTATTACCAGCATGATACCTACGTATTTCTGCAACCAAACAACGTAACTATGCCCCAGTTTTAAGCGCATGGTTCTGGTGAAATTACAGGCATATGAGACTCTATCTTTGAGTGACAGGCAAAATGCACCGACACGTAATTAGGGCATGTCGGAGGTGGACGTGACATACGAGGCATTACAGCTCCGGCAACACACAAAATAATGAAGTCTTGTACCGGGAATTATTTTCGAAATTCAGTTATGATTATCTACAAATTCTCGCACCCGGAGCAAAGTAATCTGTTTCTATTGTTAACGCTGATAATAATAGAATCCATCTACATCCTGTTAAACAGGCAGCCGAACCCAACATAGTAAGTAAAACGCTAGGCTAGCGATCACTTTGAAATTATGTTTTTTTATGAATATTCACGCCATCAGTTGGCACCACTTTGACAAGATGTGTTCTAATAAAAAAAATATGATTACGTTCATCATTCGTTTCATTCATTCGTTCATCGTTCAATCACAACTAAAGAAAATATAGGCACTTTGACACTTTTGACAGATGCCCGGACCTGACGTCTCAGTGCTGCCACCTACTGAACATCATTTCAGAAAACCATAATTGGAACGGTATGAAAATGGGTGATTTACTTTAAAACCAAGTGAGTTCATTTTAGAATTGTGTGCGGTCACTTGAGTGAGGCTTAAAGTGAACTTTACAGAATAAAGCTAAGTAGCAAAGTCTCTCGTTGAATCGAAGACGGCCTGATATAAAATGTTAAATAATACCCAAAAAACCTGACCCAAAATACAAATTGACAAATAAAAATCTCACATATTTATTTCATGCGTCGAGAAATAAATGTATTGTACCTAACCTGAAATATATTTGAGATAAGCCGAAACTGAAACGAATATCAGCTCGATGATTGATGTTAATTTACGTCAAAAGGACACGCTGTATAAAAGTGGAATCCAATTATTTTATTTTTATTTAAACTTGCATAAGGCTCCGTCGCTTTTGCAATGAATGAAATAAAATGTAATTTTCATATTTTATCATAACTTAATCCTATAATGTTAAGGTTTCAGAATGTATTTTATTTTTATGAAATACAGTGAATTAATAAAGTTAATGTTATCTCTAAAGAGTTTGTCAGAGGTAAATCAGAAATTCATATTTATATTTTTTTACCTTTATTAAGTGTGGGAGACACGCACAGAGGAGACAACTACATTTTGATTCTAACTATGTCGGTTGATATTATCATTCTTCAAAATATGTTAATTCTAAAAATAAACAAATATAACAAACTCATTTTTTTTCCCTAGGTGATAAAATGTATAATTTTACAACATCTACAACAGTATCCAATAACAAAGTTGCCAAACCTTGTCATAATAATTATCACGAACTCGAAAAACCTTCGCATAGCTATCCAATATCATTGTCATCATTATCTTGCCCTTATTCCAATTTATTTGCAGTCGGCGTAACATGACCCCTTCTTCCATACTTCTCTATTAGTCGTCATCTCGGTAGTCACCCCCTTTCTAGCCATATCATCTTTAACACAGTCCATCCATCGTTTCTTTGGTCTTCCCCTACTCATATAGCCACCCACATTCATACTCAAATCTACATGTATACATGTACACAAATACAAATAAATTAAATTGAAGTGTCAGCAACTGAAGGGGTCTGATAGGACCGATGCCTGCCGGGGTTGCGGGAAAGTCCGAAAGGGATACCGTGGCCCCTGGCAATGTACAGGCAACTGAAGGAACACGGGTGGGATTTAGTCAGTAAGAGTCTAACACGCTCCGCGCAGAACGGGAGAAGTTATTTGATAATTTTTATGTAATGTCAAAATAACAGCTTTTTACTATATGCTTATGAAAGTATATACGGTACTTATAACAAAAAGTCAATATTTATTTTTTAAACTTGTGTCTGTTTGTTGCAGCTAGTCTGCGAAACGGCTGGGCTGATTTTGGTGAAACTTATACTGGCAGATAGCTCATGTTATAAGGAGTAAATGAGGCTAGTTTTATTTTAGAAAAAGAAAGAAATTGGGTCCACGCTAGCGAAGTTGCGTGCAGTAGCTAGTAATCAATATATCTACCTAAAAAAAACCATATTAAAAATCTAACGATGACACCGGCTAATAACCCCCTAACCCCCATTCTACCAGTACCCTTTATACCAAATTTTTAACCTTCCCCTACGGTCCAATTTTTCACATTTCGCCCGAAAATTTCAGGTCCAGTATCTATCAAAGAAGAGTGGACACATTCGGTATTAATCATTTTTATTGGACAAGAGGTCCCTTTATTGATTGTCGTGATGATAAAAACACCATTAACTCAGTTGGTGTGTCGTTATTCCGCATCGTAATGTTGTGGGTTCGATGCGCTGAAATGTTTTTATTTTTGGCAGAAATTAATGATGGTTGTTTTAAGGTTGGCCATTGATTAGTCAACGGGTGATTGCGTTGATTGGTTTATATGAGGAGGATGCTGGGGTTTTTAATTGATATTGGTAGTAACACGAGTCACGTGGCGCGCCACGTGACCTCGCAGGTCTCGTGAGCCGCACGCGCCACTGCACAATAATAATATTTAATTTTTTACTGACTTAATGTCCGTACGTATTTTTCGGGTGACCACTGAAAATCAGCGCTGTGCTGTGGGTCCCTCATAGCACAGAATCATGCTGAGTGGAAGCCTTCTTGTCACAGTCATGACGTGCAGCTGCCGAATATTTCTGTTATGTTTTTATGTTTATATGGTTGTTTTTTTTGTATGCACGTGTTTCTGTGACAAATAAACCTACTTTTCTTTCTAGATACATACATGGTGACAGGAGAAAGATGAGGGTCATTACTTCCTAAAAGACATTAAAAGATTAGTCAAATTTAACCCTTATTTACTGTGCCCGACAGGGTCCACAATTATAATGTCTATTATTAATTAAATTATCAATTCGTTGCCATTCTTATCACTGATACCCATATCTTTTAACTGAAACACAGGAATCTGCTTGAAACAGTATTAAGTTTTTAGCGTTTTGTTCCAATTTACACAATTTAATTCTCTTCCCCTCTAAATATTCATTGTAGAAAACAATAATGGAATAGTTGACAAATTATTTCCAAAATCTGTATTATTTATTGCCTGTTGAGAATGTTGCAGCGATTTACGGTCGCGCAACAAAGATTATTAGGAATCCCAAAAGGTGAGAGTTATCCAAAAAGGTGCTAAAGTAAACTATCGACGGTCAAGCCCCCGGTGAGATACGCCCTGCTGATTTTATCGTGTTATTAATATGACTAAGGACTGTTGATAAAACAATGACGTTATTGGCTTATGTTCTGTAGCTAGGTCCTCAGTTTTCATCAAGCGTACTTGATTTAAGAATATTTGAAGATATATACCTATACCTAGGTAGATAATCACATGGAAAATATTTGGTTTAAAACATTCACTTATTCTGCTATAGATGTGTATGACAACGCAGCAAGTGGCGCCGTCTACCTTTGTTACGAAATTACTGGAATCATCAAAAAGGTCGGATAAGAGTGAAACTGGCTGGTGACAGTCACTCTACCAGCACGTCGCATAGATGGTTGCGCGGCGGCTGTCTTCTGATGATAGAAGAGGATGTCAGGGAAGCCGCTGTCATACTACGTTCACGACTAACTGAAATATTCCCGCACAATTCTGTTGATATTGAAGTTGCTGAACCACTAATACGATGACCACTTCTGGTGAAGACAATCCTGCGCCGTTATTTACATATATGAGCTTCGATGAGAAACGGAATTCAAAAAAGTTCGTGTGACGCAACCACAGTAATCAAGTCCTTTCAGACTTATCTTTTCACCATGTCATAACCCCATTCTACCACGAATGAAAACAAGAGAACAAGGACTTACGGTAACTGCCTGTGGTTCCCATAACAACCAGCAGTGGTATTCTGTAACCATCTCACCGTGAGAACTTAAGTGAAGTGAGCTCAGAGTGAGCTGTCAGTCCCTAGCTGCAGGTGGAATGACAGCTCACTTCACCTAAGTTTTCACCGTGAGATTATTACAGAATAGACCGGCAGATATTTACATGACAATATCCCGCCAATTTCACCCACCATAACTAACCAACTTTTTTCCAAATTACGGCACAGGAAATCTCGTTAATCCATGCCCTTATCGGTTCAAGCCCCGATAAATAATAACTTTGATCCCTTTCACAAATTGAGACGCTGTCAAACGGGAGCGTTCACTTTTATCTTCTTATTCTAACATTTTCGTAATAAGTTCTCGTCGATGATAATCAGCAATTTTTTGGACATAATTCTGTTTTTTATTGTTTATGGGTTAATTGTAAAATATGGTGGTTTATTTTAAGTTTGGTAAGTCATAAGCGTCCTAAGTTTTGAAAAGCGAATACTTACAGCAAAATAGGCCTTAGACCTTTAAAACATTACCTTTATTTTGGGGTCGAGTGTAAACATCAACGATGCTCAACATTGTAGGCTTTCGGTATTTTCGAATGAAAATATATTTTATTCATAAAGCTTACCAATTGCAAAAAACACCCCAACTGGGTCAATGCTTACCTGCAACAAAAATAAAACGTTATAAAAAACCATTAAATTATGCACCCCATAACGTGACCAGTAATAAATGGATACTTTACGAGGCACCTACAATCAACAATACTTAAGGAGGAAGCGCTAAGGTAGCCCGCAAATTCAAATTTTCTTTAGATTTTTTTGTAATTTGCAGATCAATGTCAGGTTGTAGGTATGTTGATTAAAACATGATTCACGACAGTAACAAATCGGGGGGCACATGAGTGCCCCCGCCAAGTCGAGCAAAACAAACACAAAGGCACAGCCGTACCATCTTTTCTCGAAGTCAGCCAGGACATTTTCAAACCCCTTTAACTTCGTTGCGGATAACACTAGAAGCCTGAATTTTCAGTAACGTTAAGTATAACTAGGTATATTGCCGAATTACAATCAATTTGAACCTGTACTTTGAGAACTATTGCAGGTCAAAGTTCCTTAAGTTTTACCTGTAATAATAATCTTAATAATAATAATATTTTACGATAGAAGAACTGCGTTGCGATACTTGCATTTTTTACATGTTATGTTTATGATGGGATTTGTATTTACAGAATTATGATCATTATGATCAATCAATCATTACCCATTGAATAACTATTTCGTGAAATCATAACATTCCATAGGGGCAAAACCCGTAATTTTTAAGAACGTTCGCAATCATATCTCATTCGCGATCTGTCAAAAATATAATCAACTTACCAACATTTTTGACAAGTTTGACAGATTACGACTTGAATGTGAACGTTTTTTTTAAATACGAGAATTGGCCTGCAGAGGCCCTAGTGTGAGTTTCTCTTAACCATCTCGTCTTTACGCATCGACCGCGTTCGGCGCTCCGATTGGCAGCAAGCCGGCCTTCGCCAGTGAAGGGCCTATCGGAGCGCCGAACGCGGTCGATGCGTAAAGTCAAGATGGTTAAAAGAAACTCACACAATTGTAACTATTATGTACACCATACGAATTACAGATCAAAATTTAGAAATGTAGCACCTTGAATATAAATTTTTATTTGTAGAAAATAAAATTTTCTCACTTCCGAACACCCAATAAAAAGATAGACTAAAACAGACATAATATATATTCAATTTCGGACCTTAACTTCCAATCCTTTTCTACTACCAGCGAAAGGCACAAAATGTACCCTAAATAAGTAAGAAACAGAGTAACAAGTATCTGTAAGCAATAAATAACGATTATATCTATACATTTTACGTTTTGCCCGTTATCTTTGGACGGGAGATAGCCCGAGCTTCGAATGTCAGCCGGGGTTATTGAACTAGGGTATCCATAGATCTAATCGGGCTATCAATTTTAAAATATATTAATACAGATTTTTTGTTTGAGCATATCGTCGGCAGCAAAGTAGAAAGAGTCAACTGCACTTTTTACGAAATTCATTTTTTTACATAATTCGACTCAGAATTCTGTTTTATCATAGAATTTTTTTTTCTGTTAAATTCTCAATTTTTACTATTATTACGTATGTAAAGACAACTACACCTATTTTTCACAAAGTGACGAAGTAGACACGGACATATACCATTAGTCCATGTATACCTCGGACAATCACCGCGTTCACGTGTTGTAAACAAAGATATCAGTCACATAGCCATTTTAATGTTGGTTTTTTAAACTTGCGTTATTTTAGTGCAACAATAATAATAAATGACGTCGCGTCGGCGTTACAAATAATGGTTAAATAATGAAAATTATTGTATAGGTACCTTTACTTATTATAGCAATAAACAATGTAAGATACAAAAAAATGTTAATAACTGTAATAATAATAAAAATTAAATAATCTTAAGCAATAAGGAAGTCCCGTGTAGAAACGGATTTAAGGTACGAAGTAGAAAAAGACTTCTACCGTATTTTGGAAAAAATATATTTAACAGTAAAAACAGCCTTAAACATTTCCTTGGTAATTACCTTATTAACTCAATTTTGCAAACTAGAAAAAGATAGATTTGTTCTTCTATTAATTATCACAGTTTTTTGTTTAAAAGGCTCTCCTGTAAAATCATGATTTTGTAGATAACCGCATATACTTTGTACACGACATGGGTCAAGTCTGATATTGGTCATTACGAAATTTGCCAAATACGCTATTGGTCAAGTCCATGTACAGTCGATGAACCGTCGATGTTTGAAACAATGCTCGGGGATTTTGTCTGATTTTCAGGCAGAAAAAAAAGAATTATCATCATTATTCTCCTAGCTTTATCCCAATTTATTTGTGGTCGGCGCAACATGTACTTTTCTTCCATACTCCTCTACTAGTCGTCATCTCGGTAGTCATACCTTTATAGCCTATCTATACCTTCTTTTCTGTCTATCCATCGTTTCTTTGGTGTTACCCTACTCTTATAGCCATCGACATTCATACTCGAAAACGACATTTTCCTCATTCCTCCTCATAACATGCCCATACTATGACAACCGATTTCCGCACAGTAACAAAATAGTACATTACTGTCGCGGCCTGCAACAAGGGCATCGAGGACGATCGTGAAAATACACACATACGTGAGTCCATTAATGCCTGGTTGCGGCCAAGGCTTATATAGTACTTTTCTCAAATTCAAACTAAGTAAATTCAAGAATCAATGGCGAACCACGATAATTTTTCACGCGCCATTATGTTAATTTGTTTCTTCTTTACTATAAACAGCTCTATTTGCAAACCAAATCTAAATTTAAATAAAATATTTGATAAGCTACCTCCTTGGTTACCATGTGTGTTGAAGTAAAAAATTCGTTCCATTTTTAAATAACACGACACATATGAGTTTTCATAGTAATTTATTTGGCCGTTAATCACGACAAATATGGATTTTCATACAAACATTGCCGCCCGGGCGCTCGCATGTATTCGGCCAGTACAGCAATTTCGATTTATCTCGAAGAAGGTTGTCAAAATATTGCTCGAATTTTCAAGCATATTTGAGAAAAGATTATAACTGTTTTGCTTTAGTCTAGGCAAGAGGACCTAAACAAATGGCAATCACTTTCAAAGCGTTTCGTATTTCTACGAGTTATAAGAGGATTGAAATAGCTTTTCGGTAGCTTATATCAGTTCCAGTACCCGGCGACCGAGCTCTGCTTTGGTGAAAATAGAGAATTCTCATTTAATAGTATCAATCATAATTTCTCTGTACGTTAAACGGTACTATCGCTAAGCTATAGTACACTAAACAATTGTCGCTAGGTTACTGTTGCTAGACCGGCAATGGTTGAATTTGGATAGTGACTCTGCTGTCAAGTTTGTAGTTCTGGCTCTCAGGTTAGCCAACAGTAAATATTGCATGAAAGTGTAACATTAATAACAAGCGATCCTAAGTCAAATGACACGCCTGTCAAACACTCAACGACAAAAATATTAGAAGAAAAAAAATTCTATCATACGAAGACGTATGATTTCCGTGTCTGAATGTACTAGTATAACCGACTAAAACCAATTTGCATTACACGGCTAAAATAAGAACAGTGGCAAGTGGCTCATCAATTAAAGTCCGTGACTGTACTATCGACGAACTTCATATAATAGGTAAAAAAATCGTTTAAATTTTTTCATACAAAACGGCAATTTCATAGGTAAAGACCTAATATAAGCAGTTTGAAAACAAAATCCCGTGAACACGATGACCACATCTGTTACCGCCCCGGTTCTATAGCGGCCGAGCGCTACGAGCAGAAATAGTCCTTACGGTATTTAGATATTAATTTCTTCGATGGTACATACTTATTCCATGCTGCCATGTCATTATTCTAAGGTGTCATTATTCTTGTTCTAAACTTTGGGCGAACGAGCTCTGCTCGGGTGAAAATACGGCAAATTTCCTCAGATATGAGACCTAGCTAGAAAATTACTCATACCTACTGGTTGCCCATACTACAAGGCTTCTTCTTTTCGTGTGGTTACTGACTAACCTGGTATCAGAGTTTTAAAGCTGATTTGGCTTCACATGCCGCCGAGAAATATCTCTCAAACATTTCCTCACGATGTTTTCCTTCACAGTTTTTTGAAGCAAGTAATGATTTTACAATACGCTCATGAATCCAAAAAGTCAGAGGTGCGTGCCTTGGGTTCGAACTCGAGACCTGTGACTTGGCAGTCTTATTACTGCTTGTAACTACAAGGCTTGGAGGCTATATATAGGGGCTCGTGCCTAAATGATAACAGCCGCACGGGTTGATCGAAAGGTTAAGCTACGCTTGCCGCGGTCGTTTCGTGCTTCGGAAAGCACGCTAAGCCGTTGGTCCCGGCTGTCATTTGTAAATTTTTGACAGTCGTTACGAGTAGTCAGCTGTACCGACTGCCAAGAGTAGTACCAAGGAGTATCGTGTTAAGGCTCCTGCAAACAGGCACGACGTGACAGCGGGACGCGAGTCTAATAAAACAATTTCTATGAAAACTTCACGGTAGAACAATGACCAGTGTCGCGTCGCGCCTTTTTGCCAGTAACTGGGTAGTAGTGGTCAGATAGGCATTCGCTCCATGTAAAATACTGGTATTCCGCTGCATCCGGTTAGACTGGAAGCCGACCCCAACATAGTGGGGAAAAGGCTAGGCAGATTGACAAGGCTTGGAGACTAATTCATTCGTTTAGCTAATTCCCTTCAAACAAAATCCATTAAATCAATCCCTAACAATATACTATTAACAGGTTTACTAACACGAACAAACTTTGTTGCATACACCTCAGGATTTTCCCAAATATAATAATAAAAAATCCTTACAAACCAAGCTAACTTGCCCCATTGTACCTTTACTATAATGTCAGCTAACAATGGAAGGTTGACAGGTCTCGTCATACTGGCTGACTTGGCTATCAATCATGGGGTAGTGTCAGTCTGTCAGGACATAATGATGCATGATGTACGCGTTTAATAAATAGTGGACAGCTATTATAGGTAATTGAGTGGTGAGTGCATTGTTTTGATCATATTGTTTTTTTTCAAATCCATACTAATATTATAAATACGAATGAAACTCGCTCACAATGGGCTTTAATAGAACGGTAAAAGTCACCCAAAGGACATGCTGGGAGTTTCCCTACGTGATCGAATCAGAAATGAAGAGATCCCCTGCAGAACCAAGGTAACCGACATAGCCCGAAGAATTGCCAAACTTAAGTGCCAATGAGCAGGGCACATTGCTCACAGAACAGATGGCCGATGGTGCACGGGCGCGTACCAGAAGACGTAGCGTTGGCTCCCACAAGGTGGACCAATGACCCTGTGAAGGCCACAGGAATGCGCTGGATGCGGGAAGCACAGAATTGGTCGAAGTGGCGGTGCTTGGGGGAGGCCTATGTCCAGCAGTGGACGTCTGTCAGTTGAAATTATGAATGTACCTCAGTCTGTCTGTCCATTACCTTTTTACATCTCAACCACTGAATCGATTGTTAAGAAATTTGACAAATTAGTAGCTTGGGACCAGGGGAAGGACAAAGCTTTATTTTTATCCTGGATATTTGTTTTAAAAATTATGAAATAGAAAATACACACAAACTCGCGGGAAAAAGGCTAGTGTAACATAAAAAGATATAAAATGATGACATATAATTAAATCATAAAATGTCGATACAACATAATATAATGAAAGATAAAACGATGTATAAATTACCTACTTACATAAGTAGTATCTACCTAGACCTTACCAGTTATGTTATGAGTGACATTAATGTGGAACCTGTTAAAATTGTGTATGCCTTTTGACGGAGCACAGCTCGGATCTTATTATTTATGAAAACATCTACTGTATGTACCCTGTGTTCACGAAATAAATGAATTTGAATTTGGAAGTTGTGATTAAGCGCCAATTGACTACATAATAGATGAGATTATTTTAAACATTGTGAGTTTGATCAAGTCTCTGATCAGTCCTGCTGTGAAACATTATGTTAGCTATTATTTATTGGTTTACTGTAAGTCCGCGAGCACTTCGTACGAGTTTTACTCGTGGGAAAACATACGAACACGCACGAACGATCCCGACCTTCCAAGTATTAAGGGAGCTCGCAGACTAAGTGCGAGTTAGTCGTACGTATACGTACAAGTAGTTCAGACGTCCGAAAACAATGCGAACTTATTGGAATTTTAAAACACTTTCGTGTGTTTAAAATTAAAAATGGATGTAGAAAAATTTATTAACTTGGATTACGGACATAATATATGTTTGTGGGATCAGAGTGATTCAAGTTATCACTTCGTGAAATTCGCCGAATTAATAATTATCTTTTTAAATATATTTTACGCACTGTGAAGATATAGAATTTATATTCGTTTTAAATAAAGTCCAGTGGAATACAATCGTAATTTTATTAAATATAAGATTGTTACAAGTATATATTTTTCGTTACTATGGTAATAGTCTAAAGTTTGCATTCATGAGGTACAATCTTTTCACGCAACCATTTGATTCTACGTCAGCAACGATGCCGCCGCAGTGTCCGAGTTATAAGGGAATTATTATCTTAAGGATACAGATTATTCATCGCACTCCAAAGAGAACTTCACGAATATGATATCACCAGAACACTACCAATTTGACGGAGAAAAACGTATTCAGTGTACTCAATTCGACCACAATCATAAGTACGATAAAAATTCACGTCCAAAGTGCGCGCGGCCTCAAGAACAGATAATGATAATCATAATTATTAAAACACAGTGAACAAAAATATGATTGTGCTCTCAGAAATCGTAAGCCAGTGGAATATAAATAACATAAACTTCATAATTTATTTGAGTAAGCTAAAAGGTCAACCAACTCCATTAATTTACATTAACAAACCAGTAATTATATTCCTCGTGTTTCTTTTTATATCCTGTACCTAAAAGTTTTGCCTCGTGTCGCACTTTTGAGTTTCGATTTTTAACTTTGTTTCTTTCTAACTTCTATTATTTATAATATTTATTCTGACGTCACTTATCTGTAGTAGACTGTGTAATAATAATTGTAAAACTACACATAAAGTTAAAACACTAAGTTCTAGTTATTTTATTTTCAGGTATTTAATCCCAATTATTATTTACAAGCTGTGTACGTTATGGCATATCCCAACGGCGAAAATGACGAAATTCCTAAAAACTTTCCTTTGACTGCTAGGCGCCGAATTTTCAAAAATCCTTCCTTAAAGCTCATTTTCTTTAGTGGATAGGGCTCGTATGCGGGGAGTGGGAGATTTCTGTAACGCAGCACCTTTGGCAGTTGCTTTGAAGACTCATTTACATTGGGCATTTTCATTGGGTATGAGTCTCCGCACGCTTTTTACTTACTGATCAATGAAATTGTCATTGTTCGCTATGCTCGCTACGGGGAAATTGTATATGTATATTGTAATGAATTTCATTAGCCATTACCACGACTGCGGGGCGGGTCCCAGCATGCTGTATATCTACCGAGTTGTCGATTATTGAAAATGAGCGATTCATGTTCACTTCATTTTTGCTATATAATAAGAAACTTTGGCGCAAAATTGCGCTTTCAAACCGGGTTTAGGCTGTGCGTTGCCTGTCAATGAATTCATGATAAAAGTAGATTCACATATTTCTTTGATAGTACCTTTTCATTTACTCTTGTCTTTGTTGCAGGCTGTTGCGTTGTCTTCATCATTTTTCTGTTTTATTTTACGTATGTAAAACAGGCCTTTAAATTGATCTCCCGGGTACTTATTTACGCTTATACTGATCTATACTACATTTGAAATAAGATTAGACATTTAAACAAACCTTTTTTTACAGTTCATTCAACCGATTCTGACTTATATACATTAAAGGCAAAAAAGTGGTTACAATACCAACTGTTTACCGCAGCGGCCATTTGTCATGCCACCAACGCAATAGAAGTCAAAATCGGTTGAACAGACTGTAAAAAAGGTTTAGATAAATGTCTAATCTTATTTCAAATGGAGTATAGAGGGCAATATGTATAAATAAATATCTACAATGTCGAATTTATCCAATGCACATAACAGAAACTCGTACATATGCGTCGTTACTCAAGCGGAGTGCGCGCACAAAGGTGATCTGCATGTCGATTCTGTAAAAATCTCACCGTGAAAACTTGCGTGGAGTGAGCTGTCAGTGTCATCTCACTGATGCTAGGGATTGACCAAGCATTACATTTACAATCATAATCGAGATTTTAATTAAATTTTGTATGCTAATTCTGTTGATCATATATTTAAGTGTCTAAACTTTGCTATTTAGGGAGGTTTTAAATAAAATAGCCAAACAGATAATCAGCAAGAATCTTAATTTTGTTTTATTCAATTTTGTGCCTCAGGCTATTCATATTAGGGACTAGTCCCTTAATATAAACAGCATGAGGCGCGAGCGCCTTACGCACGTAGGTACCTATAATAAATAAAATAAAACATACATATCACACGTTTAAGCTGCTAATTACTAAAGAAAATGCGCATCGACATAGTTTGTTATTATGAACCCATTGTTATCTGATTATATAAACGCAATCGAGTGTTAATAGTGTGTAATTTAACCCCACACAAACTGTGGGAACCTACCTAAACGATGGAGTAATTTAAATAAAAAGACGAGCGGATTATATGGTACCTACCTACCTAATATTTTATTGTAGATAACCTACCTACGCGTTGCCAATAATAAAATAATATTCAACAATTCAACAGCTGACACTTGCCGGCTCACTTTACCACGCTGCTGCAGCGGTTAGAATCGCGCTTGCGCGTTAGGCAGTCACTATCACATTGAGGATTTTTTTCCTTCCTACCTACTTATTTAACTTGTAACGCGTCACGTATGCGCACTAAATACCAACGTCCATTTAGTACCTACGTTGACAATAATAAAATAATATTCATCAAATCTTAAACATCATCGTACTATTATTAGGTAAAGTAAAACTGACTGACACTCGCTCACTCAGTGTTTCCACTTACTTTTTTGGTTTTTCCCCAGTTTCTTAATGAATTCCCCAGTTTCTTATCCGTAAAATTCCCCAAAAATAATTAAAACTTCCTTGATTTAGGGAGCATGATTATATTAAATAGTAACAAATCATTCCACATATTTAATGGCATTAAATACCTACAAAACATTCATTAATTAATTGACGAGATTACAAAACATTCATATCGAGTGAGACGAAACAAACTCTAGGTATAATGTGACTTAGCTCCGATGTCGTCTTTAGCCACGGTAATAGTACAATTAACATGGTAAACTAAAATTTTCAACTAAGATTAAAACTAAGATTTCATTCATTACGAGTTTGAGGTACCTAATCACCTTTATTAATTCGGTGATGCCATAGTGTAAAGTAATACATTGGGTGCTGCCTACTATCAACAACAAGGTTATCAACTCAAGTTCAATTTTCCTCAAAATTCCGTAAATCCCTGTCAAAATAAATTACCCTAAACCATGCATAAATATTGGTCATTTTTCCCTAAAAAAGGGAGAAATCCCCAAAACACACTCAGTCACTGCTTAGCTGACAGGTGGAGTGGTGTTGTCATGGTTACCTACGAGAATTCAATTCCGTGGAGTGAGCACGCCGCGCATGCGCACCGGCCGCTGCAGCTGCTCTTTATGGTGATAAAGAGCGCTCCACGCATGCGCTGTTTATATGTTTATATACTTAAACCGAATCGGAGTGGTGTTGTCAAGGCAACCAGAATTGGGTGATATGATGCTTATCACGGCGCGTGCGCGGCAGCCGCTGCCATAGAAATCTGTGTTCTTCTTTTTTTCTTCATTGTGTGCTATGTCCATGTCCATATAAGCCTATTCGCATTCACAGACAATAATTAGTACCTACTTACCCATTTATTTCAATGCCTTTAGATATTTGTAAATGTGTAAATCCAAACGTTTTTATATATTTAAAAAGTCAGTTAAGTACCTACATTTTGTTTTCAACAAATGGATTTTAACTGAAAGGTGAGATTGAACAAATTTCATAAAATGTGTGCTAAGCAAGTATTCAGTGATTGGTGTATTGTTCGTTTACCTAAATACATAATACGTAAAAAGCACTTAGGTAGTAATATCCCATCATCTAGATTGTTAGATAAACCACAGTACAAGATACAAACCTTGTAACATAAATATTACGTATCACACAAATTCCAAATCTCTCTTGCAAACAACAAAAATTTAAATTATTATAATTCATGTATTTATTTATATATTAAGTGTATGTACGTTGATTTTAAACTGATAAAATTATGTGTTTAGGTTGCTGTAGTCTAATTTAAGTTTTCCTGTTTAGGTACTGTTTTACACACTATGTCTCATAGATTTAAATCAATGCTTTATCTGTCATCCAACAGATTGTTGCAGGTTTGCTGGAAAAAAATGTCTAATGATAAATCTTTATGTATTTTACTTTATTATAAATAAATAAATAGATTTTATTCATTTGCATCACATCAAAACATTTTGCTAATACATTTTTGCTACATTTTTTCTTGATGCCAGGACCGGAGCAGCATCGGATGTATGTGGACTGCACACCACCAACGCTGGAAAATATAATGGTAAGCATTTAATAATATTTGATTTATTTCATTCCTACACTCATCCGAGTATATTTTTTTAAATCAATTGAACCACTTTTGTCATTATCAATGTAGTACTTTCAATAAGTATGTATAATACTCATTTTAATCAACTATTTTGATTACAATGAGTTGCAACATTTCCAAGCTCCATAAATTATGTAGGTAGGTATGTTTATCAAAAATAGTGTGTGAATGAACATGAATACTTACCAGGATTGATGTGATCAAATCAAGTAGAGACGGTGTTCCTTTATTGTCTTCAGTTCCTTTATTGCCTTAGCAACTGCTGGGTCGAATGGGCTCATCTGCTGAGAGGTAGAATATTTATCAGATTAGTAATATTCACTTTTTTTAATGTGTGCCTATTCTTTTTTTTTAGTTAACGTACTGTGTCCTACTGCTGTGCTAAGTTGTGCCATCGACGGCCAATCGCTCAGGAACGAGTCCAAATCGTCACGTCAGCGTTTCTTAGGCCTGCCTCGGTGACGACGCCCGTCTTCGGGCACCCGCTGTGTGACGATCGTGGCCTATACTTTTGCCTTAAAACTATTATTATCACAAAGTTAACTAGATACTTGGTATACTTACCTGACTGACCACTACTCGTTCTTGCAAAGCTAACCATCAGACTGATGATCTAGTTCACATAATGATATCCTCATCGTCATCATTTTTCCCCATGCCACGGCGCCATAAACCGCGCCAAAATGTAGCTTTGAACAATTTTAGAATAACTTTTACCAGTACATGTCAACACTATGTCATATTATTATCACATTCACAATTACACACTATTTATTATTGTCACTGACTTACTAAGTCAAAGTATGTAGGTACTTAATTAAAACTTTCATTTGTTTAATTTAATTTACATCTAGATTTTGTTGTAACAATCCGCCGAGTGCCTACTAGTTGAGTTGACGCGTCACAGGTCTAATTTAGTGATGCGCGATGGCGAGAGGTTTTATTCGATTGTTTCGATTGCTCGAACATCTCGATGGTTCTCGATTGTTTCGACTTGGACTCGCGTCCGACTCGGTCTGTTATTGCGACTGGCGTATGGCGCGTTCATTCGCGAGTTGTTGCTCAATGGTTTCGAGTTTCGCGGGTTCTTGACTTGCGTTGTGATTGCCAATCCAAACTAATTCTTTCAACAAGAGCAATCGAAAATAATCAATACCGCGACGGGAATAAATGAGTGTAGTGAGTGACTGATTCGAACAATCGAAAACTAGCGGTCGATTCCGTTGACTCGAATCAATCGAAATACATCTCGATTGTTTTGTAGAACAGCGAGTCGATGGTTGACTCGATAGTTTATTTTAACGACTCCGATACTTTCGATTATTAAAACATCTCGAAATCGCCCATCGCTAGTCTAATTTAAATTTTAATGCGAACGCATTGCCTGTCTAAAGTATACCTTTCCTGCTCTAACTTACACAGTGTATGAAAAAGATTAAGAAAGGCATATATAGCATCACATGTTAAACATCTAACAACATTTTGCTCCGGAATGTTGCATTACTTAAAGGCTGCGTTCAGAGTTAAGCTGTAATAATAACGACTGAGCGTGCTAACACCAAAGAGTATAATAATAATACGGCAGGCTAACACCCGTACCGAATTTGCGTGAGTGTGGTAAAGATTATTGAGCGTTTCTCTTTTTTTTGCCATATATTCAAAAAGTAGCTAAAAATAAAAATAACAACGAATCGCTTTTTTGTCTTTTAAATCAAATAGTTTAATATTAATGAATATTTTGATGTTTCACAAGGAATACTATTTGATTTAGGATTTTTGTGAAAATATAAAAAGCTAAATGAAGGTAGGCTACACTTCTTATTTTGTTACTCATTTATTTATAAAAAAATAACTTAAGTCGCAAATTCTGTGGCTAAAATTATATGTTTCTTAACTTCATGATACATTTGTGATAAAATCATCGCAAAGAAATACTAAGAAAAGTAGAAAATTATTTCCAATGTAAGTGCTTTCATATTTTTTTGTTACTTTTAACCTAAAGTCAGTTTAAAGTTTTGACTATATGAAAAATAAACAAAATTAAAAGATTTTGCTTATAAAAATGTTGAGCAAAATTGCATTGCATTTATTTACTAGATAGATTGATTTATGCTGAGATAGGAGCCTTTTTGGCCTCGTACAGGTCGTTATTATTTTGTTAGTTTTTTTACTGTTTATATTTCCTGTGCGTGTCCCAAATAAAATATTTTATATAAAGTGAGTTTAAGGACGGCAGATTTGTGGAACAGTAACAAAGTAACAAAATTAAAAACATAAGGCCCCAGTCCATAATACCTCTTATACGGAATAAAGATATGAATAAAAAAAAAGGATTAGTGCTTAATCATAATCAACGTTAAATAAACTTAAATAATTAAGTCCAACGTTATCAGCCCTAGTTCAGACAACGTTTCATCTTTTATGCCGGAGTTAAAGCATTTTCTTGTGCTGTTGAATGTAAACATAGCTTTATAATTCCGTTTTTGTTACTTAAGTTTTCCGCTTATACGTTACTACCCCAAAGTAAAGAAATAGATGTTTATTTTTATAAATATGATTGTAGTAGTTAAAATTGCATTTTCATCTATTTATACGCGTCTATTTTTATATATTATACTTTAAATTTGAATGGAAGTTCATAAATATTGTACTATGATAAAAAAGTGGCCAATATTGTCAACTTTCCTTGAAACAGCGGTAACAAAAGCCGGAATGAGATTCACTCTAAAACTCGATACGTGTGCATACTACAAACTTCGGAACGACCACTGTAACTGACAGTGACACAATACATCATTTTAATGGCATCTGCGGTGTTGCTAGTTCAAAAAAACATAGCTTAATATATTTCACATTTTAAAATGTGTTACAAAAACTGAAATCTATTTTTGGAACTTTCTCTGGGACAAGTTTAAAATTAATTTGTAATCGTCAATATTTTAACCAAATTACCAAAAAGGCAATACAATGTAAACCTTTTTACCTCTTAAGCAGTAGTTTCAAATCTCAGTATAGTTTCTTTGAACTTAATCAAAAAAATTGAGTTTGAAATTGCAAATGGTCGACTGGGACATACGAATTTTCATACATTGCAATTTTCGATAGCTTATATTTAGTTGATTTTTTATTTAAATACTATATATTTATGATTTGGTAAAATATTTTCAGTAAATTTTAATAAAAAATAGTCTCGTGTTTCTACTGTTTTGCTTTAGATAACACCAAAGTTATTCATCTACAAAATCATGGAACATTCCACAAATGTGTAAAGCTCGTCTCGTGGATCGTCATAGATGGCATCATGACATGCGCCATCTTACGATAACGCCGACCATGCATTTTACCATAGACTACTATATATATACCTTTTACTAATATCACCGTGAGCGCTGTAAAAATTACAGTTGTGCTGTTTTGTTTTGACTCGCATCATATTTATAAACATACGTGGCATTTTTTAAATTGTGCTTCTGGCTACCGTTTGCCACTCAACCAAAGAAGAAGAAGAATGGAGACGTTTCATTTTTGTGTGGGACTCCGGCCATAACATGTACACTTTAGCAAACCTGAGAAACGAACACCTCAATACAAAAAAGGCATTTTCTTCCATAATATCTAATATTTTTTAGGCACTAAATAAAAACTGAAAATGTTTGACTTTTGTCAGGAGAAATAGGACCATCGATGGCCAGCCATGACAGGTTGCTTGGACAGATGGCGTTTACATTACATGACCTAGAACTGTCAAAAAAACAAAATAACACCGAAAGCCACGAAGTCGAGACGAACGAGACTGACAGCTGACAGATGTGATGTCAAATAACAATACAAACAATAATTATGTTTGAATTTTACGTCCAGAAGTACGTACAAATCTACAATCCTCAAAAGTTGTTTTTTTCAATGATGAATCACACTTTATAATTAATCAAAATCTTATTATCCTATGTAAATAGCACAGAAATACATGCCCTTCATATTTATTTAAATAACTTCTACGGGATATTATCATGTAACATGACTTCTGGACGAAAGCAGAATGCAAGTAAGACGACGCCATGATCAATAGAATATGGCAATAATTTGGTTAAATATTTTATTTTGTGCCGAAGAAATCAGGGGAATATTCAGGAAAGAATACTTTTCCTCGATTCTTGGATTGTCTACGATTGATGAAATTATTTTAAAAGTAAATTTGAATTTCGCGCGCTGCTTTATTGTATTCTACATTGACAATCCATGTTCGCACTGATACTTATAACGTTCTTATCAATTTTATCATTTTAAATAAATTTTATCTGTTATACGCCGTTGTTTGCACACTACATTAGTATTTATTAAATTTCATCATCCATTTATAAAGATGTACTTTATCATCTGTGGTGGAAATGTGTGTGTTTCTTTAACAATGGTACTACTTTACTTAGTCTGTGGTGTCTATCGCTACAAAAAAACTAAAAATTTATTTTAAGTTCCAAAATCTCAAAACAAATAAACAAATGAATGTTTTAATTAAGTACCTACATACTTTGACTTAGTAAGTCAGTGACAATAATAAATAGTGTGTAATTGTGAATGTGATAATAATATGACATAGTGTTGACATGTACTGGTAAAAGTTATTCTAAAATTGTTCAAAGCTACATTTTGGCGCGGTTTATGGCGCCGTGGCATGGGGAAAAATGATGACGATGAGGATATCATTATGTGAACTAGATCATCAGTCTGATGGTTAGCTTTGCAAGAACGAGTAGTGGTCAGTCAGGTAAGTATACCAAGTATCTAGTTAACTTTGTGATAATAATAGTTTTAAGGCAAAAGTATAGGCCACGATCGTCACACAGCGGGTGCCCGAAGACGGGCGTCGTCACCGAGGCAGGCCTAAGAAACGCTGACGTGACGATTTGGACTCGTTCCTGAGCGATTGGCCGTCGATGGCACAACTTAGCACAGCAGTAGGACACAGTACGTTAACTAAAAAAAAAGAATAGGCACACATTAAAAAAAGTGAATATTACTAATCTGATAAATATTCTACCTCTCAGCAGATGAGCCCATTCGACCCAGCAGTTGCTAAGGCAATAAAGGAACTGAAGACAATAAAGGAACACCGTCTCTACTTGATTTGATCACATCAATCCTGGTAAGTATTCATGTTCATTCACACACTATTTTTGATAAACATACCTACCTACATAATTTATGGAGCTTGGAAATGTTGCAACTCATTGTAATCAAAATAGTTGATTAAAATGAGTATTATACATACTTATTGAAAGTACTACATTGATAATGACAAAAGTGGTTCAATTGATTTAAAAAAATATACTCGGATGAGTGTAGGAATGAAATAAATCAAATATTATTAAATGCTTACCATTATATTTTCCAGCGTTGGTGGTGTGCAGTCCACATACATCCGATGCTGCTCCGGTCCTGGCATCAAGAAAAAATGTAGCAAAAATGTATTAGCAAAATGTTTTGATGTGATGCAAATGAATAAAATCTATTTATTTATTTATAATAAAGTAAAATACATAAAGATTTATCATTAGACATTTTTTTCCAGCAAACCTGCAACAATCTGTTGGATGACAGATAAAGCATTGATTTAAATCTATGAGACATAGTGTGTAAAACAGTACCTAAACAGGAAAACTTAAATTAGACTACAGCAACCTAAACACATAATTTTATCAGTTTAAAATCAACGTACATACACTTAATATATAAATAAATACATGAATTATAATAATTTAAATTTTTGTTGTTTGCAAGAGAGATTTGGAATTTGTGTGATACGTAATATTTATGTTACAAGGTTTGTATCTTGTACTGTGGTTTATCTAACAATCTAGATGATGGGATATTACTACCTAAGTGCTTTTTACGTATTATGTATTTAGGTAAACGAACAATACACCAATCACTGAATACTTGCTTAGCACACATTTTATGAAATTTGTTCAATCTCACCTTTCAGTTAAAATCCATTTGTTGAAAACAAAATGTAGGTACTTAACTGACTTTTTAAATATATAAAAACGTTTGGATTTACACATTTACAAATATCTAAAGGCATTGAAATAAATGGGTAAGTAGGTACTAATTATTGTCTGTGAATGCGAATAGGCTTATATGGACATGGACATAGCACACAATGAAGAAAAAAAGAAGAACACAGATTTCTATGGCAGCGGCTGCCGCGCACGCGCCGTGATAAGCATCATATCACCCAATTCTGGTTGCCTTGACAACACCACTCCGATTCGGTTTAAGTATATAAACATATAAACAGCGCATGCGTGGAGCGCTCTTTATCACCATAAAGAGCACCTCACTTCAGTGTAGGTATCTATGCAGCGGCGCCGGCGTGCTCACTCCACGGAATTCTCGTAACCATGACAACACCACTTCACCTGTCAGCGAAGCGACCCAATGCGCGCGCAAGTGTCAGCTTAACTTGGTAATAATTTATGATGATGATTAAGATTTGATGAATAATATTTTATTATTGGCATCGTATAGTTATGGAGGTACAATAAAATATTAGGTACTTAAATATAATCCGCACATCTTTTAAATTTTTTATATGTTTTGATAAATACACAAATCGTATAGATGGGTATCTCACCACGTTAGGCGTCTGATTGTATTCAAGTCATCAGCTGACAAAATAAAACAAACAATGTAAGTACCTATGCGCAAACTACTAAAAGACGAAGCTGTAGGTCCTTAATGGACATTGGTAATATTGGTATTGCGTTTTCTTAATGTTCTGAGTGCGCATAGGTACGTGACGCGTTACATACCTACAGGTTAAAAAAGTAGGTACCTAGTTAATTTAAAAAAAAGGCTTTAATTATTGAAAACAAAATGTGAGCAATAAACTGCCTTTTAAATTTACAAAAACGATATGATTTAGAAATTGAAATATCTAAAAACATTGAAATAAATAAGTACTAATTATTGTCTCTGAATACGAATAGGCATAGGGACATGGCCGTCAATGAGGGTAAAAAAAACTGTCGCGTGGTTGCTATGGAAACCACGCACTGGTTTGCTTGG
This sequence comes from Xanthia icteritia, assembly GCA_949128155.2. NCBI lineage: Eukaryota > Metazoa > Arthropoda > Insecta > Lepidoptera > Noctuidae > Xanthia > Xanthia icteritia. The sequence goes on from OX421945.2 coordinate 18,586,444, forward strand.
CAACAGCACTTCGGCGAGGTGAAGTGAGCGCAGTGTTTTCACTTTTGGGGATTTCTCCCTTTTTTAGGGAAAAATGACCAATATTATGCATGGTTAAGGGTAATTTATTTTGACAGGGATTTACGGAATTTTCAGGAACATTGAACTTGAGTTGATAACCTTGTTGTTGATAGTAGGCAGCACCCAATGTATTACTTTCCACTATGGCATCACCGAATTAATAAAGGTGATTACCTCAAACTCGTAATGAATGAAATCGGTCTAATTTTAGTTTACCATGTTAATTGTACTATTACCGTGGCTAAAGACGACATCGGAACTAAGTCACATTATACCTAGAGTTTGTTTCGTCTCACTCGATTAATAATGAATGTTTTATAATCTCGTCAATTAATGAATGTTTTGTAGGTATTTATGTGGAATGATTTGTTACTATTTAACATAATCATGCTCCCTAAATCAAGGAAGTTTTCATTATTTTTGGGGAATTTTACGGATAATTCATTAAGAAACTGGGGAAAAACCAAAAAAGTAAGTGGAAACACTGAGTGAGCGCCTGTGCCCGCTATAATCCACTCGTCTTTTTATTTAAATGACTCCATCGTTTAGGTAGGTTCCCACAGTTTGTGTGGGGTTAAATTACACACTATTAACACTCGATTGCGTTTATATAATCAGATAACAATGGGTTCATAATAACAAACTATGTCGATGCGCATTTTCTTTAGTAATTAGCAGCTTAAACGTGTGATATGTATGTTTTATTTTATTTATTATAGGTACCTACGTGCGTAAGGCGCTCGCGCCTCATGCTGTTTATATTAAGGGACTAGTCCTTAATATGAATAGCCTGAGGCACAAAATTGAATAAAATAAAATTGAGATTCTTGCTGATTATCTGTTTTGCTATTTTATTTAAAACTTCCCTAAATAGCAATGTATATATGCAAACACTTTAATACGGGCTTTAAAATACTTAATATAAAATTATCAACAGAAATAGCATAAAAAATTTAATTAAAATCTCGATTATGATTGTAAATCTAATGCTTGGCCATCCCTAGCATCAGGTGGGATGACACTGACAGCTCACTCCGAGCTCACTTCACCTGAGTTTTCACGGTGAGATGGTTTACAGAATAGCACTGCTGGTGTCAAAAGAACCAGAACGTGTTTGAAATGATACACTTTTTGCGATAAAAATAGAGCATTAGTGTAGAACGGTGTTTTGAATGATTTTCAACAACAAAACATTTTATTTGTACTATGTATTTTAAAAACGAATGGAATAAGCTTGAAGTCAGCTGTCATTTATTGACACTGTTGACAGCTCACTCGAAGCTCACTTCACCTAAGTTTTAAACACGGTGAGATAGTTGCAGATGAGATCGCCAGTAAGTCCTACATAAAAAGTTGTTTTACGTAAAAACGATGGCGTAAGTGATGCATTAATAAGTGTAATTAATATAGGTACCTACCTAAAATAATAATTTTGTACCTACTAGCTGCGCCCCGCGGTTTCACCCGCATAAGTCTCGATCCCGTGGGGATATCGGGATAAAAAGTATCCTATGTCCTAACCCAAGTCATGGTCTACCCACACACAACACAACACATTACGCAACTAATGTAAAGTAAATTGTCTTTGGCCTCTGGCCTTGACAGCAAGCAATAGACAAAATTTGTCAAAGTTTTCTGTTACGAATATTGAATACGAGGCTTTTTGGCATTTGTAAAGGAGTATTGAATGTATTTCTTTTTTTGGTATGTGCGTTTAGTTTGAGCAGAATATTTTTTTTTGTGCCAAATTTCATCTAAATCCGGTCAGATGTTTTAGCGTGAAAGCGCAAAAAACAAACAAACTCACTTTCGCATATATATTATTAATTAGGTTATTATGGACATCCAATCTCATAATCTGCACGCGTTTCCAAAAGCTATTTTCTCAACATATTTTCCTTATTTATTTCGCAAGGCTCTAGCTTGTCCCAGAAAGAAATAAGAAGGCCTAATCAATCAACTAACTCACTTAACTGCAGCCTACTGCGAGATAGTGGCCTAGTTGCGTCAGATCACCTAACTTTATTCATTTTTATTTCATCAGGGATTTGTCTAGATGGTAGCTTGCCTATCAAGCAATCTTCTATCTTATGTATCCAGTAATAAGAGCGTGGTATATTATTTGCTCGTTTATTGAATCTTTATTTATTTATTTACTAAGGCACCAAGTCCCAATATACTAATCACAAATACACACAATTCATAACATTATCAAAATAAAATAATTACATTACAATTCATTACTTAGATCATTACAATTGAGTACAATCAAATTCAAATTCAAAATTCCATAAAATCACAAAATAAATAACATTAAAACTGAGTAGTCATTAAAAATGTTCTATACTATCACTAACATAAACAAAAAAAAAAAAAATGTGTATGCAAAAACAGTTTTTACAATTATCATCTAACAAAAAAGACTTGAGAATTTTTCCGGATTGAGATTTCTGACGAAAAGATATTATTTATTTTTAAAAATGAGAGTAACGGTGGAGTTTCTTGCCCATTCTTCTCCATGCGAAAACTACCTTTTGGAAGGGGCGACTAGAATCAATTCAATTTTTTTGTAAATATTTGACATTCAAAAGTGCCTTATAAGGGCCTGAAATAAATGATTTGACTTTGACTTTGAATGGAATGGGAAAAATTGTGAATACGTCAAAAACAGTTGAATCTGATCAAAATAAAAATCACTACACGTATGTATGAACAGACCTCAACTGATAATTATTATCTCAAAGAGTATATATTTCTATCTACACATAATAAAAATATTCCTGATCATTTTTTAGCCTCAAAATCCTATAAAAACTTCAAACTCGTACTCGTATTTATTTATTTCCAGAACACTGGGTGTTCTGGAAATAAATAAATAAAACACACATACATTACAAAGGCATTGTGACCAACCATGCCAAGTATGAAAAAATATAAGTTCAACGGAGAATTTATGTGGGGATTATATAAAATATGTATTTAACCTTTCTGTGCTATATCATTCTCACATTGTACTAGTTTTTTAATATGATTGTGGTTTTCCACTGTAGTTTTTACCCAAATACGGCGAAACTAAAAAGAGGGTTATGATTTTGACCAGTGTGTATGTTCATCTGTTTCCTCATATCTTCTAAACTGCTCATCATAAATTGACAAATGAGTTGTCGTTAAAAGCGTCTTGATCGTCCGCTGGTTATAGGCTATGTGACGTCAAATTTATTTGAATATGGCCGGAGTCACACGTAATTTGTTCGATTTATGCCCTAACACGTGTAACTTTCGCATCTTTAATTTGTATGTCTGTGATGTTTTGTTTATACATTTTTAGTTGAGTTTTTTGTCGTAGTTGGGTTTTAGTTGTTATAACTTTTTTGTTGACTGTAGTGTAAGTTATGGTTAGGAGTTGGAATGATAACTTATCTAGTATCTGCAACCTTGCTCAGTTTAACGCAATATCTAGTTTTCCAAGCTTCACCGGTGCCTGGGGAGCCAGACATCAATCAACATAAAAAGTCAACACACAGGGTTTTTAATTCCAGTCAAATACTATCAATGTTATTTTATCCGCAACTGCATGTTTATACCTTTTTAATTTGCAACCCACCATCAAAGAAATTGCTTCACCCATTAAACCACAAACCCACACTCTAACCGTCTCTAAACCGACAATTATAAATTACAACAATACCTACGTTTTAGCGGCAACAACACACACACCTACTCTCACACAAACACACCCCACACTTGGCCCCTACTTTATCACGGGCGACATGTTCGTGTCGCGACAATCCCGCATCGATTAGAGGATGATACTAATTAAAGCTAGGCCTGACACCTGCTCACTAATATCAACATGGGACGACAAGTTTGTGTGTAATACCGTATTGAAGGTACGGGCTGTCTGTTGGTGCATTAATTTGATTAATCAGAATTTCACTGATTTAGCACCAGAGATTATTTGGGTAGGTAATAGGTAATACGGGCTGATTTCCGCAACTCCACGTCAAAGCGCGTATTTTGCGTACGGGTGGGAGAAATCGGTTATTCGATCCACCCCAGCTCCTCAAAGGAGCCAGCAACGCCTTGGTGTTACTGGCAATCTCGCGTAGGGTACCTGGGTTACCGAACTACTTTGCCCTGTAAGTGGCAGTTTAACAGCACGTAAGCTGTCTCGTCGTCCTCCATGCAGGCCCTGCAGAGCGGACTGTCTATGACTCCTATGACAAAGAGGTTGTGATGAAAATTATTAAATGACCCATGGCCTAACTGGCCATGGGTCATTTAATAAACACCTCTTAGCTGCTGTAACCGTACGCAGCTGCTGTTTAGTTAATCGGAGAACTTGTTTCGTGAGGCGGCCATTGATTGAAGGGAGCGCGTAGGTGTCCGAAGGGGAGTGGCACTATGGGTTCGGGCCCCACGGGTCCTTTGATCCTAATGGTTATATTATTGGGGTCACCCACCTGGTTAAGGCGCTGGTGGCACTCGTATATCAGCCCATAGTCTACAGTGTGACTGTTCAGCGCTTGCAGGACAGCCATGCTGTCTGAGAGTATAGTTATACGTATAGTTGCTGTTCACGGGGGTGAAAATTTGACTTTATTTTATTTCATGGGCTGCTTCTTAAGAGGGCGCCCCGTGGTCCACTAGCGCCACTTCTTTAACTAATCTTTTTCCCGCCTTCGTGTTATATGAAAGCGTTTACCCACATTTAAAATCCCTTCTCGTTGTCAATGTAATTAACCACTGATTATCCACAGGGAATATTATATCAAACCGGTTTGTAATATCTGCTGACCTTACATCTACGTTATTGTCCCGTGAGAATATCAAATCCGTGACATTGGGCAATCGTCTACTATACCAACAAACGGAATTTTATCTTAGACCTGGGTGAAATATCTGCTGACCTTAAAGCTACATATGGTCCCGTAAGGATAAACTACAAATCCGTGACATTGGATTTATTTTGTTTCCATTTAATTTGATTTATCGATCTTGTTTGGTTTTATCTGATCATTTCTATTAATTTATGTTTGGCAATGGGTGTTATTTACCTGAAATATATGTTTTGTTTTTTACTATTGCGGGACTGCCAAAAAAAAATATACTTAGAAAATTTGCTACCAACAGCGGTGTCTCGCTGTAGCTGAAAACCAGCTCAGTGATTTTGTTTCACCCATGAGTCGCAACAGCTTCTTAAGTAAACAAAAAAAACTAAGTCTATAATAAATAAGGACTGACTTTTATGCGTCGTATTAGGCAGTAATAAACATATTTTCCTTCTGTCTTTTTTAAATCTATAATTTACATGAACTATTCTTCATAATAGCCGCTCCATAATCTTCAATTCAACAAACTTACGCATTTCAACAATATTTCGTCGCTACATCGTGCCGTACCTCAGTCACATCTAAGTGTTTAAGTTATTGAGACAGGCAACAACTTACCTATTAGATAAGCCGGAAAATTGTGTTACTTAACTTTGCTAATGTTGTTTAAGTGATGTTTACTTACTTAATTTAAATGAACATGTGTATGACCGTTTTAGGGTTCCGTACCAAAATGATATGAAGCTTATGGTGAGACTCAGTCTGTCTATCTGTCTGTCTGCCACAGCTGGATATCTCAAGAACTACTAATGCTATCAACTTGAAATTTGACATAGTTTTAGATGACGTTTGCCCAACTATTTTGCAAAGAAGAATGTTTTTTTTTAACATGTCTGAATGGGGTCTTAAAAATTCGAAGTAGGGCTACTAGGGCATGTGGGGTATCATATGAAAGAGCGCTATTAGCACATTGCCATACATCTTTTTAGGCAACAATAGCGCCTTTTGACGAAAAAAAAAAAAAAAAAAGAATATTTATTTATACTCTATTTTCACCAGAGCTGAGCTCGGTCGCCCAAAGTTTAGAACAAGATGGCAACCTTAGAATATAGACATGGCAGCATGGAATTAGTATGAACTATCCTGTACTATTAAATGAGCATTCTCTATTTTCACCAGAGCAGATCTCGGTCGCCCAGGTACTGATATTAATGTGTGAATGAATGATGTTAATTCAGAGGCAATCGTACAATTACGACACTTACTACACAAGTACCAAAACCAACACACAAACAAGAAAACGCTGGAGTGATTTCAGAGACGATTTCAAGGAAACACTACTTCAAAAGGTAACACAGATTCAAGAGAAACCAAAGGAAAGACCATTGTCCAGCAAAGGGACTTATTATAAAGCCTCCTTGCTAAAAGAGCCTTACCATCCTTTCCCATGCCAACTTCCTCCAAATCTCTTATCTCTTCCATGATCCGTTAAAATACGTCCCGAATCAGCCTTAAATCTAAGATGGCGTCCAATAAATCCATGGAAAGAGTTAACAACTTTAGTCGTTTCTTCTCGTCTTGTTTTGGTCTGTTCTGGCGGTAATTTACGGGGAAACTTCAAGGGTATCTCGTTGTTACATTTTTTCGGAGTTATGGTCAAAAAATAAGGTTGTGTTTTGGTTTGAAATAACGGTGATTCTAGGATCGTATGTTAGTAGAAATAAATTATAACTATTAAACTTTTACTTTGCTTAACAAATTGGTAAGTCGTATGAGTAAACAATACCCCCTTACTTATGCATTTTGCTTTTAAAGACAACCCAAACGTCAAAAAAAAATATGGTCAAGCAGACGCAAATCGTTAATTAACTTTAAGCAACGGTTATAAATAAAGGGGATGGTGGTATGTATATTAAAAAGATACAAACAAGGAATTATCACAAAAATGAAATAGGTAACATCAGTCAATAAAGTCTTTCGGTGCATGTTGCCATCCCTAACATTCTATTTAATATATTTTGACTTGCAACACTGTATTTAGTGTCACTGTTAATTTATCTGTCAGTAAAAATATAGCAATTTTGTATTGGATTAACTCAATCGATCGGCGGCTGTGGATGTTGGCGTGGACACTTTTTGGTGGCAAACTACTGCACATCCTGCTCGAAGGACCATGTTTAACTTGTATTTCGTGGGTATTTACTGATAGAATTGAGAAGAAGGCTTAGTGCAAAAAAGCATCGTGTTTGTTCTTAGAATAATCAACTTGCTATATTTTTACTGCAAGATACATTTCGAAATTCAAAAGTCATTTATTAAAACTAGGCTGAGAATCAGCACTTTTCGAACGTCAAAATTACATAAGACAGTCCCCCAAAACGCCCGCCCTTCACCAGTTCCTAGTGCTTTAGCTGAAAAGAAGAAGTGGCGCAACAAACTCCCCAGCAGCACAGCTGTCTGTTCAGTTAGAAAAAAATGACTGTATGTAATAGTGTGCAAAATAATTTACATTACGCAACACAAAACATAATTTAAATTATAAATTAATAGCCATATGACAACTAGCACATGCCAATATACCAATACATACAGTGTTGCAAGACAATATAATATTAAATAGAATGTTGGGAATGCCAACAGTGTAATATAATATGTATATTCCAGTCTTTATTTCTCTTACATAAAAAACCGAATGATCAAATTCAATCATTTATCACCACGCTTGCTTGCAAAATCCCTAAATCCCTTTAACTCCCACGTCTTTCCAACACCCAGATTAAAATATAAAGATACCCGAAGAATCGTTCCTACACCTGTCGCATTACTTACGCAGTGTCTAAAAGTAACGATCCGATTACACCTGCGAATAATTATTTAATAACCTGCGACAGATCGTAGCCGAGACACACGGAATTAGGAACGGCTGTAGCGACAGACAATTGATTAATGCGTGTGGTAGTTGATAAATTGTGTAATGTGTGTCTGACTGTGTGACTGTTGGGAACATTTTAGGCTGAGATAGTGTGTGTGTGTGTGTGTGTAAGCTCCTAGGATTGTGGCGAGGTCATTGCCCACTCGTTGCACTATTGAATTGAACCCACACAGCTTCACAAACAATCACAATCTACGTAGATTCAATATAGAATAAAAAAGGAAATTAAAAGCAAACCAAAATTATAAACAAAATTAAAATTAATAACAATATGATTTTAATGTTGATATCAATTTTAATTTTGTTTATAATTTTGGTTTGATTTTAATTCGGTTTTTGATTCTATTTTGATTTTGTTTTTAATATTGATTGTGAATTTGAATGTGTTTATGATTTTAATTTTAGTTGAATTTATTGTCTTTTATAACGTTTATGTATTGTTGCTGTAAATTTTTGTTTACATAAGTGGATGAAATTAAACCTATTTATTTGTTATAGATAACTATTGTACAGTAACTACACTTATGTCCAGATGCTGTTTCAAACTTTTTTTTTTTTAACACACTTTATTTATATAATAATCCGCCAATCAGGAGACCGGCACTGTCTCTCCTTAACACAGGCTAAATTCTAGCCTATCTAGGAGAACAGTACTTCAATCGTCTTCTTTGTATAGTTGAACCTAAAAATTACATATACCTATACAACATTTGTAAACTTTGCAATCCCATTTTATGAAATAAACTATTTTAATTTTTAAGATTGGGCTACCTAGCTTTTTCCCAACTATTATCCTTCCAGACAAGATGCAGCTAAATACCAGTATTTTACATGGAGCAATTGCCTATCTGACCATCACAACCCAGTTACTGAGTAACACGATACCCCTTGGTAAGACTGGTTGTCAAGCTTTTAGGCTTCTGACTACCCGTAACGACTGCCAGAGATCTATGAGTGACAGCCGGGACCAACTTGCTTTCACCAATCCACGAACCGACCGCGGCAAGCGTAGCTTTACCTTCGATCGACCCGTGCGGCTGTTATTATTTAGTCAGGAGATCCTAATAGCTTAGTAAGTTAAAATACCAGGAATACTAGGAATGTTCTAAGAATTATTTTAAAAGGGAGAGAAGTTACTATAAAAAAACGAGCGAGCCTTTCAGTAATCGCCTATGATGCATAACATCTGACATCTCACCTTCGTAATAAGCAACAACATTAAAGGGGCGGGCTTCACCAAGGTCGTTTCTGACGGCCAACTCTAGCACCGCGTGCACTGATTGGTCAAATCAAACAGCGCGCGCTTCTCCGGCTTCCTGTAACACATTTCCGTCCCTTTTCGCGAAATCACTCCCACAGATTTGATTATTTAGATTTTTTTAGATTTAGATTTTGTTTGCAGGGAAGCGAGAGGAAAGATGATAGTATATCAATAATTGTGACACCTTTTTGTAAATATTTCGATCATGAGTCGAAATATTTACAAAAAGGTTTAAGATTGTAAGATTCTACTCCAGAGATAAGTACCGGTCAAATTCAAATTCAAATTCAAAATATTTTCTTTCACATAAACCTACATGGGCACTTATGAACCGTCAGAAGCTAGGTGCACGGTTCCAATTGGTCGTTTCCTATGGTGAATAGCCGGCAAGAAACTCCACGGTTACTCTTTTAAAAGTAAATGGTTTTTACAATGTTTTCAAATTACAGTGTTAATAGGTATGAGAGGACAGTGTAGGCTTATCAACAAGTACAAGGTACTTAGCAAGATAACACAACGGTGTAAAACATAGTCATTTTGAATTAATACGATTATGATTAATCACTTCAAGCACTCCAAATATGGCTCAAACCACATATGCGCTCCACAAAGCCGTAACCCCACCTGCAAAACCCAATAATTGTAATTACATGTACAAAGCGCCCGCCTTGCATCTGATGAAGTTCCTTCATTACCTACAGCGTGTTACAGAAGATTTATTACGTGTTACACGTACTTACATAACTATATGTATGTGTGTACTTGGGTTTAAAGCTTGTGTTATACCGACGTTGTATTACGTAACTATTGGTCGGTTAAATGATGCACGCTGATGAAATTAGTTCGATTCGGACTGTATACAATTATTCAGCATCAAACTGCTGTGTATCCTTTCCTTGGTTATTAAATACTAAAGACATTTAAAAAAATGGTTATTTAAATGCCGAATTAAACAGATAAATTGAAATAATGTTCCAATAACCTACTAATTATTTATACCATTCATGGCCACCGTTCGAGTTATAGTGTTAGGTATGAAGGCTTTGGTTCTGAGTTTTTCAGGCACACTTTAGCAAGGTTGCAGCTTTAGTTAGATTATTAATTTTAAATTTGATGTTTAATGTTGGTTTTAATAATAATTTTAATTGTTATTTTAAATTTATGTGTTTTTTTATGGACCATGTGGTCTGCAATAAAGATATTTATTATTATTATTTATCTCTGGGTTGTCGACGTATCTACGCTGCCTCTGGTATTGAATGCCCTTATGTAGCGGTGAAAACTATCTATCAGGCGGGCTGCCAGCTTACTAGCAACCACTCTGGGTGATGCTTTGGTGAGGTATCATCATCATCGTCATCATTAGCGGCTTTGTTCCACCTACTGCTGAGTATTAGGCCTCCTCCCTTTTATGCCATTTTTCCCTAGTCTATGCGAGTCTCGTCCAGGTCTTCCTCGTGATCTTCTGTAGGTCGTCCACCCACCTAACCGTCGAGGTCTGCCAACGCAAGGAGCGTTGTTAAATAATCACATAAATTGGCAAGTTCATGATCATGTGTGATAATCATAAACGGTTAAAAGCCCCGGTGTTGGTCACGTAGATTATCTATACATACACAGCTGAACAGTTCAATCAATCAACTCTGCTAATCAACGTTCTGTATTGGACAACAAACAAATGCAATAATATTCAAATAAAAAAGTCTTCAATCTTCTAACGAGCACGATCCAGTAATATAACTACTAGGGCACTTCGACCAAATAGGTTAGGTTAGAACTGTGACCAACTACGCGCGAGCCGAGCGAGCGAAGCGAGCGGTGCCGTGGCAGCGCGAGCGGCCGGCAAGCGCTACGTCGAAATTGGTCGCATTAACAAAGTTAGGGCACTCTGACATTGTTTTTGTGAACGCGGTGTTGTAATCTTATAGGAGGGTATGCATTTTGTCATAGGTATGAATTGAAACGTTTAGAAACTTTCACTCGATATTTTTTTAATTTTTATTTATTTACTTACATTTCACTTACATTTGTTTTTACAGGTGGGAACCCAATACAACAATGTAGTCACAATTTCCACACTCAGAGACGTCACCCAAAAACCGATTAAACACCACCACCAACAAAAATGAAGTCTTTTTAAACGGTCCTATTTTGACTGTCAGCGTCCAAATTTATATCTATCGACTAACGTGGATCATCAATTAACAAGTCCCAAGTAACGTTTTGCTTGTTTGAAAAAAAATGTTTAGCTTGGCAATAAGTTTTATATTAACTAAACAATATGAGGATAAAGAATATTTGATTTGTTATTCTATGATATGAATATCGAAACATTCACTTTTATTTGTAACAAAAATCAATGTTTTTTTTTTTCAAACTAAGTATTCTGCGTATTGATTATTCTATGAAATGATAATATAAAAAAAAATGTGAAACGAAATTCTATAAAACATCGTACAACCTAGATAGAGGGTAGTGATCACAGTGTTTGTGCTCGCTCGTGTGGACTCGGCTTTAGAGGCGTAGGCGGTACTAATTAATAGCCTTGTTGAGAGTCCCGCCTGATGGTTCGTCTTGATAATTATAGTACGTACATAATGTTATATTGCGTAGTGTGAAGTTTAAACATAATGTGGGATACATAGTCAAGGTGGAAAATAGATGTACAACCAGCTTAATTGTCAAGTACATTTCAAAACGTAGATTCATTTACTATTTAAGTGTTGGAAGTTAATTCTTAGGCTACAACGGTTGTGTCTATAATAAGTCCTGCATGTTAAGAACCACTAATTATGAAAATACAAGCTTGAATTAGTTTGAGAGTTGGTAGATCGTCTAGTATGTGCTGCCGTACAAGCATCAATTACAAAAACGGTACCTACTTCATAAGTTTTGTGGTACGTATTTTCTTGAAGAAATAAATGTTGCGCCGACCCCACTTAAATTGAGATTAGGGCAGCATGATGATTTTCTTGAATAAAACTGCCTTGCCATGAGTTAACATATTTTTGGAATAGATCACGAATATTTCATACAATTATGTAATCATATATGGTAGTGATCGTCTGGTGGTAGAGCTTCTTAAATAAAATACGATCGCGTAGGTTCTATCAGCTTATTGATTCCATTTCCAGTTACAAACGTACGGTCAAGGAGCAATAATGTTAAGGTGGATCTACCACCAATTCCGTTCTCACATTATTTTTAATAAAAATATTAACAACTAGCTTTTGCCATCGGCTTTGCGCGCGTATATGTCGGAAATTATCCCACGGTAACGTAATACCCGGATAAAAAGTATCCTATGTCCTATTCCAGGTCACTGTCTACCTGTGTGTCAAATTTCATTAAAATCCGTTCAGCCGTTTTAACGTGAAAGTGTAACAAACAAACTCACTTTCGCATTTATAATATTAGTTAGGATAACGTAGTCGGAATAATAATGAGCAAGCAAAAATCCCCATAAGGTGCTTAACAATCTTTGACTTTATGTTCACTTTAGATCAAATATTTCCCGACTTGATGATACAAAACTTCTTCCTTTAACGTATTTTCAAAGAAAAAATCTGTGACAAATAAAATTTATGAACTACCTCTTTAGATGTCAAGTTTTTTATGAAAAGAGAAGTTACAATATATAAACTTAACTTGAGTGACAGTTTTTTTTCATGACAACTTGACTCCACGCTTTCGAGGAAAACATACGCGGCATGTGACTAAGGGTCAGTTCATACCGTGTATCACGTATATTTATCTAATCTACTCGACTTCCGTATGTCACTGCAGGGATTCAGCAGAATATCAGCGTCAGGTATATTTGCCTGGCACATGCTGAGCTGGACTCCCATTTGGCGCAACCTTGAGACGCACACCGCACTTTTTTATGTAGTTGATCCATTATTTTAAAGTGTGTGATAGTCAATAGTGTCATCACAATGTCTTGTTTTCTTCCTTTTTATTTGTTTTTATATTGGCACCTTGCAGCTATTTCCTAATAGCTAATTAGTCATTATTTAATCGTGTTTTTGTATGTTGTGCTGTTTTTTGTGTGCACTAAATAAACGATTTATCTATCTACCGAGACATGACGCGACGCGACGTTGCTTGAAGAGGCCAGTGGTTTCACGCTGCGTAGCGTGGCGCAGCGCGATGCCGCGAGGCATTTTAGAATTATCTCAATTAAATGTGTATCTTTTTGAGTAGGAAATACAGTTATATTTTGTATCGCTGTCTTAAAAAGTGCGCACAGCGTCGCTTCGCGTCGTGTCTCGGTGTGAACTGACTCTTACATTCGCTATTCCCTTTATCGCTAGCGACACGCTCTGCTCCACTCTTGCTACTTGTCACCTTAAAAGGTGAAGACAGAAGGATGTCTTTATTATTGGTAGTTAAAAATAATGCTCTTGACGAATGTTGAGCTCAAGAATAGACTTTTAATTAAGCAAAATATCCCAAGACATTTCTTTGTAGTGTTTGTATCATTAGACTCACAGATGGTTGAGTTGCCTCCCAAGGGCCTAAAAAAGGGGCAATCGCTTTCAACAGAATTGACATGCTTTTCGATAGCATGTCGACCCAATATTTTTTATTTACATTTTCGTCATCGTTATCTCTGATAGAACGTAATTTTGTTTTTGCCCTCTGTCCTTGCCAATTCATTGATTGATTTGAGCTCATAAAATAATGGTCCGTTTTAAACTGTTCAAGTATCCCAAGTTTTTTTTTTTCTCGTTAGTAGCCAAACTCACAAAGGGGTGAGTTATCTCCTGATTTGTACTAGCACTGTTTCGCTATTATTTACTTTTGCATGATTTAAATGACATTTTCTAAATGTTTTTGCAAGCTGGCAAAGATGGATTTTGCAAGCATAGCAGCAGCTCAATACAGCCTCTGCTATTACGCAGCAACGTTAATCAATCATTCCAAGACAGTGGCCATTTTGCTTTTTTCGTGTCATAAAATACCTACTCGGGTCTAATACCGTGTTTTGTCAGGAGTGGATTTTCTGAACTTTCCCTTTATATTTTGTGACAGTGACAAAGTTAGGTTACGACAAATACAGGTACCGAAATAACGGATGTTGTGCCCGAATCAAACCATATATTTTCATACGGGGAGGGAGAAATTTACACCCTTACATTAATAATTTTGCTTGAACGAATCACCCTCCAGTTTGATTTTACGCGAGTTGTGTTAATAAAAGGTAAAAGGGATACGGTCTAGTGATGTCCGATTCTCGTATCCGAAAAAAATATACGCAGTCGAAATTGAGTTTGATTAACGATTTCATTTGCATATTAACTGGATGTTTCTTTAAGCATTATATTTGGGAATGCGGTGAGATATCTTTATTTTATATTTCGTATCGGTCAATTTAAATTGAAATGGAGTATTTTGGGACGAAAGAACAATAAACCCGCTGTTTCAACATTCCGTTGAATTATTTATTCTTTACTTTATCGAGTGAGTTAGCTGTTCTTATTCTTTTACCTATGTCCTTATAGTCAAAGACTGCTAAGCTATAAAACGCAAGTAAATTATAGTTTTTTTTACTATTTACAAAACGAAGTTTTACAACCCTGCATCAATAGACTTCGCATTTTTAATTCTACCTTCAAAATATCCGCGTTATATCCAAAAGTGTTACTAAGAAATCCGAAACCTATGTCACATCACTAACAAGTAAGAGGTGATTTTTCCTCCGAGTAGCACGCTCCTTTAACGTCAGGCCTGATACATGTCGCTTATGTTATTATTAAGTATTATTCAAATACACGGTGAAATATGTGTTTTGCTCGACTGTACGTGACTCCATAAGTAGGCGTTTTGTTGTAACGACTTTGCTTTTTATATTTTTCTTATTTCGATCACTTGAACCTAATATGGATTCATGGTGTGTAAGTTTAGTGCTTTCGTGTATAAAATATGGTTGCGTTTAAGTGTTTTTATCGGTTTAGGTTTATAGATTGAGCTATTATATTTTTAGGGTTCTGATGAAAGGTCTGCACTATTATCATTTTGAATGTAGATTAATTTATTTTTGTATTTTGTCTAACAATGGTTAGACCTGCTGTTTTGTATCAAAATATTGGACGACAAGGGATCAATGAAAGGCAATTACATGCAGCTGAGATCAGAATGCTAAGAGGGATGTTTGGTGTTACTCGAATGGATAGAAAAAGAAATAATAGCGAGTCTGAAAGTGGTACCGTTGACTGAAAAGATTTGTTACGTTGACCCCAAATAAATTGGGCCAAGGGCTGGAGAATTCGGTAGGAGGAGTTCACATCGGCGTCGAGTCGACGATGAAGTATCTAGGACTCGTCCTCGACAGCCGGTGGAACTTCGTGGAGCACTTCCGACGTTTGGCTCCCAGACTGGAGCGGGCCGGGGCTGCTTTGAAGCGGCTCCTGCCCAATCTAGGGGGTCCAAACGCCACCTGCCGGAGGCTACACGCGGGGGTCGTGTGGTCCTGGCCCTTTACGGGGCACCGGTTTGGGCGCCGTGGGATCTGGAGGCAAAAGTCCTCGCGCACATTTGGGAGTGGCGCGAGGAGGCAAAACGCCGGGGCGTAACTCCGCTGCCGCGAGAAATCGCGGCACAGCGGACAGAGCTCCGGCGGGATCTCATAGCGTCATGGAGAGTGCGATTGTCGCAACCCAGTGCTGGGCACGCCACTATTGCGGCGATAAGTCCCCTCTTTGAGGAGTGGCTAGTGAGGCGCCACGGCGTCCTCACCTTCCGCCTGACGCAGGTCCTCACCGGACATGGTTGTTTCGGGAGGTTCCTGTTTCATATCAAGCGTGAGGAAACGCCCGGGTGTCATCACTGCGTGGATCGCCCGGAGGACACGGTTGAGCATATGGTGGAGGTCTGTCCGGCTTGGGCAGAGCATCGCCGTGTCCTCGCGGAGGCGATTGATCCGGCCCTAGTCCAGGCCATGGTACGGAGAGAGAGGGCATGGGAGGCCGTCACCTCCTTCTGCGAAACAGTAATGCTCGCGAAGGAGGAGGCAGAACGCGTGAGGGAGAGGCTAATTTCGCGCCCTCACGCCCCTAGCCGCCGCAGGAGACGCCCTGGGCGTCGGGAATCGCAGGCCGATTCCCGGCCACCGAAGGCGCGTGCTTGCGGACGGTGAACAATGGGTAGCTCGCCATCCGATAAGGACCAGGCCCGTGTCGACGGCGCGTTGTGTGCCACGCGCGCCTCAAAGAGATGTCAGCATGGCCCCTGGCAACGTACAGGCAACGGAAGGAACACCCCACACCCTCCCGCTCCACCCAGAGCGGGAGAAGTTATTTGATAATTTCCCAACCAAAAAAAAAAAAAGGGCTGGAGAATTATGAATAATGTATTCAATAAAGTGAGTACAATTATCTAATCGGTTCTGTTTAAGCCATTAGGGTCGTATTCATCCCGGGTCGACGGCGCGTTGTGTTCCACGCGCGCCGCAAAGAGATGTCAGCAAGTGAAGGGGTCCGATAGGACCAATGCCTGCCGGGGTTGCGGGAAAGTCCGAAAGGGATACCGTGGCCCCTGGCAACGTACAGGCAACGGAAGGAACACGGGTGGGTTTTAGTCAGTAAGAGTCTGACACGCCCTCCTGCTCCACCCAGAGCAGGAGAAGTTATTTGATAATTTCCCAACCAAAAAAAAAAAAAAAGGGTCGTATTCATAAATGACGCCATCAGCACACAAATGAAATCAAACACAAAGTAAATGCTTCACTAAATAAGGGTAATCGGGTAAAATATGCTATATTTAGCTCAACCCTTGTATCCAAATCACAGTGTAAATGAACCGTTACAAAACCCATACGAATTAATATAACCCTTCACAACCCATCCTTTTTCCATAAGACGGCAATGATAAAATATTTTATACCATATCTCATTACTCTGTTTCCTGTGGAACGTCAGCACAGAAATCGACGGGAGATTAATGCGGGCCCAGGGGATGATCGTAATTGATTTTTTTGCCAACCCTCATATCCGAACGGTATTAACCTTTTAGTTAATAACGCTACCCATGTTTCGATGTTCAAAATAAATTTTCATTTCAAATATTTTATACTTCATATTTGGAATTGGGATTTCATTTTTTACAGGTTTTAGGAGAGTTATTGCTGTTGGGGATATGTACCTACAGATTTTTGATTACAGCGTTCAGTTCTTAACTAAATGTATTAAGCCTTTGTTAATGTAGGTATGTTACCTTTTTAAAAGATATGTTTTGAGTCTTCTTTGCTAACAGTCGCACATGTTTGCTGAAAATTGTGGTGATTCACAATTACTTACAAAAAAAAATCGTAAATGATACAGTAATTAGCCGGATTTATAAGTTCAGTAAGTGCTAAAATATTCTAACACTAAACCCTGAAACTCTAACAACCAACTAATTGACGTCGAAATTTCGCCGCATCGCTGTCAACTGGTAATGTGTCCAAGAGTTTATTGTTTTTATTTATTGTGTATAGTTTGTGTATGTAGATTAGTTTAAGGTGGATCCGCAAGGGTAACCCGCACCCTCACGCTCCTAGCCGCCGCAGGAGACGCCCTGGGCGTCGGGAATCGCAGGCCGATTCCCGGCCACCGTAGGCGCGGGCTTGCGGACGGTGAGCAATGGGTAGCTCGCCGTCCGATAAGGACCAGGACCGACGGCGCGTTGTGTTCCACGCGCGCCTCAAAGAGATGTCAGCAAGTGAAGGGGTTCGATAGGACCGATGCCTGCCGGGGTTGCGGGAAAGTCCGAAAGGGATACCGTGGCCCCTGGCAACGTACAGGCAACGGAAGGAACACGGGGGGGTTTTAGTCAGTAAGAGTCTGACACGCCCTCCCGCTCCACCCAGAGCGGGAGAAGTTATTTGATAATTTCCCACACAAAAAAAAAAAAAAAGGGGGTAACCCGCGATTTTAAATTTTTCTAACGTTTTTTTCATTTCGCAGGTCAATGTCAGGTTGTATCTTGATTTGATCAAAACTATTCAATCATCATTGTAATACGTACATAAATAAGTTAGATTTCTATTATCTAAGTTAAATTTGTTCTCAAATGTCATGAGGTAATTACATATTTGTTATGGTCGCAAATGATATTTTAATCAAGAAACAACCTGACACTGACCTGCCAAATGAACAAAACGTAACAAAATCTGAATTTTGCGGATCGTCCTCAAACAAATTATTTAATTTCATAATATGCTATATATTGTTTTTGTAAATAACGCGCTTTCTTCATCACGTTAGAGCTACTGCCGTCTAATAGAAAAAATAGTTAGCTTATAAACATATCTCCGGCCTACTCTAGAATATTTTATTATTTGTGTAAGATTAATTATTGAGAATTTGGTACATAAAATTAACAACGGCGTATTACCGGGCAGTGGTAGGGTTAACACACAAAAAAGTGTTGAAGCTTAGGTACACACGTCTAAAAAATAATATATTAATTCCGAGATAATTAAAAAATGTTACTCATACATGGCGCACTCGTTCTTAATTAAATTTCTGGGTCCACGTAAAGGCGCGTTCAGATTGGTAAGCGTTCAGTAAGTAGTCTAGTACCGACGGGTGAGTGTATACAATACAATTTTTAGCTTAAGGTAATCGCACTTATTAGTAGGCTATAATAGGAAAGTGTAAGTGTTATTCTGTTTTTATTGTTGAAACAACTCCAAAACTAAAACACTAAAATGTACAGTTCTACATCTATGACCGAAATATCAATAATATTTCTCCTTTTATCTTTAATAATGGACACTATTATATTAGCTTACTCTACTACTGTGGTATATACCACAAACGTCATATATATTATAGAGTCGAGTAGAGTAGTCAATAATATTTTTTTTATTAATTAGAAAGTAATTTGGTCGCCATTTATCTTACATAAGCAGTGATGTGGTCGCTACTGCCATCGGTTTAAGGAACATAATCCCTGGCTTTTTACGACAGCCACAGCAAGAGAGTATTTGATAAAAGTCACGATAAATCCCTAGACGACAGAAGCGCACGGATTTGCGTCACATTAAAAATTCGTGAGCGGTCTCACACCGATGCGACGTGTCGCGTAAACGCAGCTCCACTTTACCAAATGTAAACGCAGCATAAGAGCGAAAGTGTTGGTGCGCTAATTTATCTCCCTGGAGGGTAAGCAGAGTTTGAGGACGAGGAAGCGTAGTAACTGCGTAAACTACGAGCAATAATGAAGGTCCAAGGATACGAAGTTTTAAAGTTTGTTACTTTGTTTTGGTAGCTTCGGATCACATGGGATACTGTTATTATTATTTATTTATTTCAATAATTTTGGATCATATGTACAATTAAACAGAATTAACAATTACAAAATCACCAACACAATTAAAATTAAAATGTTAACAAAATTAAATCAAATAAAAAAATAAAAGCTAGTTTAGCTAGACTAGCTAGTTCATTATTATATTTAGTTTGATTGTCAGAATATTTCAATGATGACACTAGGTAAAGTGGATATGCTGCAGTGAGATGATACAGGCAAGTACATTAACGTTGAATTAGGAAATATATTTATTTATTTGGGATCTCCAACAAAGGATACATACACAATATAAATTACAATAATAAAAACGGTTATTTGAATCGATATTTACACACTGGAATTTTTCTTATTTCATTAATATCTAGTTACTGACTTGATGTCCTTACGTGTTTTTCGGGTGACCACTGAAAATCAGCGCTGTGCTGTGGATCCCTCATAGCACAGAATTATGCTGAGTGGAAGCCTTCTTGTCACAGTCATGACGTGCAGCTGCCGAATATTTATGTTGTTTATATTTTTGTTATTTGTATGCACGTGTCTCTGTGACAAATAAACCTTTTTTTCTTTCTTTCTAGACGTTTTTTAATGAAATGAGGCACCAACCGACGATTATCCCTGTATGTACTATCACATCATGTACTACTATTATAATAATTATTATTTCACATTTATTGCCTAGGTATTGGAGGGAAGAAATATAGTTACATACGAGTACTTAGTTATTTTACTTTAGTGTAAATATTTAAGGCATTGTTATCCATGCTTGTCTTCCTCTTGCGTGGTAGGGCTTGTGGCTACGTAATAGGCCGCACGGGTCGACCGATCAGTTTAAGTAAAGATGGGTGACCATCTTTACATACCAAGACCCCTCTGTGCCTCGGAAAGCACTTTCAGCTGTTGGTCCTGACGACCAAACCCGAAATTCTGACCACAAGTCATACAAAGGGATATCGTATTACCTATAACCGGGTTGTGGACGTCAGGTAGGCAGTCTGCCCATGTAAAATACTGGTATTCAGCTGCATCCGGTTAGACTGGAAGCTGACCCCAACATAGTTGGGAAAAGGCTAGGCAGCTGATGATGAGTGCCTTTAGGTACCTATCACTAGGACTTGGACTTGAAAATAGCGAAGCCTCCATCATCAACATCCTGCTAATGCGCATGTGCGGAAACAATCGGGCTTAAAGATTATATAGTTTAAAAACATCAAATTCGTTTTAAATGCTTCAAAAATCAATAGAAACCTGTCAAAGGCTAATCCGATTTGACCCTGCCTAAAAACTATTCAGCTAACAAAACCACAACGTGTGAACATCCTGACTATTAGCCCCTTGCATCACGCATGACCGAAATTAAATTAAATTTCAACAAGATACATCTCAGTTTGGCTCATTCGCCTGCCAAGTACCGGAGGTGAGCCCACGATTTATAATGTTAGGCTTCCCCTGTATTTGAACCTTTTAAATTTATGTTGTGTTGTTAAAACAGCCAATGCCAGGGGAGGTGACGCCAATTCTTTTTTATTGTTTTCATAAAGGTTTAATTTGTGATCTGGGAATTGGGAGTGGCTGGTTTATTAGTGGGAGGAGAGAGAGTAGATGTTTTACTAGATTTTCTTTTGCAAATTGTCTAACTTGTTTTACACTACGATGTGGTGAGAGGTGGGCCTTTTTGCTGTTGAGAAATGATTTAATTCCTTCAGTCTAGTTTTAATAAGTGAGGCCTGTCATTTACGTCGCCACAATTAGCTCCGAGCAAATATACCGTGCACACGCACATCGCACGCGCCGTTGTGGCGCTGCTTCCAGAATGTCAACATCATCTTCCAATGATACAGATTTCTTGAGGTGGCAATTAATGGGGGAAAGAATACGTTATTGGGTTCACCTGTTCAATCAAGATACTATATGACATTTTGCGATAATTTTGAAAGAAGTCTCATTTTGCGAGAGTTTCAAAATTTTGCAAGAGTTGTTTCGTTCGCGCGGTTCGTTAAAATTATGAGGAGCCCTTGGCTAAGTTATAAGAACCGCATGGGTCGATCTATCAGGTTAAGCTACACTTGCCAGGATTGGTCCGTGGATGGGTGACCATCTTTACATACCGAGACTCCTCCATGCCTCGGAGAGCGAGTTAAGTCGTTGATCCCGGCTGTCATTCGTGGATCTTTGGCAGTCGTTACAAGTCGTCAGAAGCCCGGAAGTCTGCTACCAGTCTTACCAAGGGGTATCGTATTACCCAGTTACTGGGTTGTGGGGGTCAGATAGGCAGTCGCTCCATGTAAAATACTGGTATTCAGCTGCATCCGGTTAGACTGGAAGCTAACCCCAACATATTTGGGAAAAGGTTAAGCAGATTGATTGGTTCATTAAAATTATTGCTTAACTTAATACACGTGTGACGTCAGAGCCATGGTCCCTACTTGCATCATAATAGCTCCTTCGGACCGTGTAGCATTATTATCTATAAAAGACATTGCTGAACTGACTGATAACACGCTTTTCAATATGCAATCAAACCAGAAATAGATTGAATAATGACATTAGCTTCAATACAATATCAACGTTTAAATAATGTACGAATTTTATTTTTATTCGCCGATAAATGACACTGATGTCTGACAGCACGGCTTCTGTGAATCGTTTCTCCGGTGATTCGATTGCTACATGGAACAAATATTATAATGACGTACAATAAGTAGTATTTTCGGTTATAACAGTTAGTGTATAACGGATTTTTTTTTTTAATTTTCATCGGAGCAGGACAATAAAAAAATACCGGCCAGCTATCTAATTACGCAACACATTTTCGTAAACGATTACGACAAATTTGTTTCATTTTGACAGTTCAACAACATTCATTGCGTTATTTACGTTGTTGAGCAGATTTTGTTTCGAACTTATGAAGCAATGAATTAGCAATTTGTTTCAAAACGATTCAAATCCCGATTAATCATGTATTACGTAATTGGGGTATAGGTTGTGTCGGACCACGCAAAATTAAGGGTTCCGTAGGTGGGACAAATTTATCCCAAGACCAAACTTAACATTGTAGTTGAAAAACATGTTCTCCCATACATCGATATACGTCACAGTCAAATGTAAGCTTCTAATTAAAAAAAAACAATTGTGTGATAAAACTACAAATTAACAATTTTCGGACTCGTCATGATTCTAGGTCAACGGGAAGTACCCTGTAGGTTTTAATTTATTAGCGAGTATCAAAATACGTCACATAAATGGCCGTATTTTTAGACCTCCAAGAGAACATAGACCTACGTATTTGATATTAAATTCAACTTGATACCTCTACGCGTTCCTGAGAAAAAGGGTCTTGACTGACGAACGGAAAACGAAGTGATTCTATAAGAGTTCCGTGTTTTCCTTTCGAGATACGGAACCCTGAAAATGAAATGTGTCTCAATATTAATTTAACTTAAATTTAATTTTAAATTATAAAAAACACACGTGAATAAAGTCAAGAGCTATTCGCAAAGCCATTCAAACTAAACGTCTAACAGTTGTAGGACGAGCAATCTGACTCTGAATTGTGTCAGCTGAAAACTAAGCTACGAGTGTTGCATTGTCAGTATCATCCATTAGTTCCAGCAATGTACGTTGCAGGTATCTAACATTGTTATCTACATATACTTTCATAAGGAATTTCTCAGTATCAAGTCCAGAGTATAGATTCGTACCCAGTTAGTGGCAGTAAGCTTGCCCATGGGACTTGAACGTAACTATATAAAAGTGGGTATACTAGATTTAGGTACAGTCAGCCTCCATACATCGACAAGAATTTATTAAATTGTCTACAAAATTCAAAATTCTAAAGTCATTTATTCAAACTAGGCTGAGAATCAGCACTTTTCGAACGTTAAAATTACATAAGACAGTCCCCTAAAACGCCCACCCTTCACCACTTCCTAGTGCTTTAGCTGGGAAGAAGAAGTGGCGCAACAAACTCCCCAGCAGCACAGCTGTCTGTTCAGTTAGAAAAAAATGACTCTATATAATAGTATGCAAAATAATATTTACATTACGCAACACAAAACATAATTTAAATTATAAAATTAATAGCCATATGACAGCTAGCACACGCCAATATACCAACCAAAAACATAGAGAATACAATCTATATGTCATAATATTATATCAAAATGTAGCAACAAAAAAAAAACGTGAAAAACTAATAACATTTCACTTGTACCAAACTGATAATAATACGTCAGTTTTATACTTCGTTTAATCGTTCAACACAATCATACACAGCACATGATCACTCAGCATAGTTTTTACACTTAATATTATGAAAGTCTTGACGACTTGACGATGGAACACGACTCCAATCTTATAATTATGACGTTAGTCAATTGAGATTGGATGGGTCGACGGCGCGTTGTGTTCCACGCGCGCCTCAAAGACATGTCAGCAGAACTGGCGGGGTCCGCTAGGACAGATGCCTGCCGGGGTCGCAAGAAAATCCGAAAGGTATACCGTGGCCCCTGGCAAGTACAGGCAACTGAATGAACATGGGTGGATTTTAGTCAGTAAGAGTCTGACACGCGCTCCTGCTCCGCCCAGAGCGGGAGAATTTATTTGATAAAATCCCACGCAGTAAAAAAAAACAAAAAAAAGTAAAATATTGTTACATACTTCTGTTTGCTAACTAACTTCAAAGTAAATTAATATTAATAACACATTTAAATTAATATTAAATTAACATTTAATATTAATAAACGGAATTTTATTAGAGTAAAATGGAGTAAGTAAATAAGATTGTGTACAATTGGTACTTAATTGTGGCGGCTGTACATCTCAGCCTACCTATTCAGAAAATAAAAGCGTTATATTATCTACTTTCCGATCAATCACTCAATCAATCGGTTTAAAAATCACGCATGAATGACAAAGTCAATTTCTATCAAAAAAATAGGCTCAAAAAATCTAGTCAAACAATTTTAAACTTTTCTATCAGAACAGCCCAAAGCTTGAAATTAATTTCACGCTCTGAAACTCGGGAACTATTTCAGCGGATTATTCTACAAGTTCAATAAAACACAAAAAGAATCGGCCGGCTCTATTGATAAACTACAGTTTAATATTTCATGTATTTTTCAATCAAAATTGTCAACGGATTTTTTTTTTTTTTTAGATATTGCCTCGTTAGTCCAGTGCTGAGAACAGTGAAAGCCTAGTGGTGTGACCGACACGCACCTCTGACTTGTCAAATTCATGTGCGTATTGTATAATTATCAGTTACTTCAAAAACGTTGAAGGAGAGCGTTAGGAACTCGGCATGCCTGAGAGATATTTCTCGACGGCACGTGAAGCCAAGTCAGAGGCCATGGGCGGCTTTAAAACTCTAACACCAGGTTAGTCAATAACCACACGGAACGAAGAAGAGTCCAGTGCTCTATGCGAACACAGCAGCCACGCCAGCTGCGTCTAATACTAATAAAGTTCACAACTTCTCTGACGGACCGGCATCAATGTCGTCATTTGTGTCGTAATGTGACTAAACGTGACATGGTTTGTATGGCAAATGTTGACAATGCCGCCGCTAGCAGTGGCCGCTGAGGCGTCTCCGTAATCTGTGAGTGTTCGCAAATGCGACTGCTAGGTTTGGGCTCTTGGGTTCGATCTCCAGGTCAGGCTTTGTAATTACACTTTTACAGTAATAAGAAAGAAAGAAGGAAAAATGCGTATAAAGGCATTACAGCAGAAAAATATACCTTCTAAAAAAAAACAATTATTATAATGCCAAAAAGGCCTAAGCTCAGCATAATTTCAGATGACAACCCACGAGTGTCATACGCTAGAATAATAAATACAGGGAAGTGTGTGTGTGTGAAATTAAAGGTCATACAAGATAGGATAATATAAAAAGCTCACAAAAACAAACAAAATGTTTTGACATACATGAGTGAGTGTGGTGTGCTGTGAACGAGAAACTAAAAAAACACTCAATATCTGTGTCATAATAAACAGAAAGAAGTTGTTCCGGGTCTGGCTGTTTGTGTATGTGAGTTTAAATGTTTGTAAACGCACCCACAATACAGGAGAAATTCCTAGTGTGGGGTAGTAGTACCTTAAAGGCAAAATCGTGTGACTGCATTGTTCTTCTAAACTACGAAACGGAACGGATTTTGATGCGGTTCTTATTATCATTTAAAGTACCTATATGACAATAAATTTTAAAAAATGATCTATTCTACAAATAAATAAAATTGAAAGTGTCTGTTTGTATTGACAAAATAACAGCTTTTTACTAATGCATATGAAAGCATATATGTACCTTTATAAGGTACTAATTTATAAGAAAGTCTGTCTGTCTGTCCGTTTGTTCTGGATAATCTCCGAAACGACTGGACCACTTTTGCCGGGACTTTCACTGGCAGATAGCTGATGTTATAAGGAGTAAATTATATTTTAGAAAAGGAATTAGGGACCACGCGGGTGAAACCGCGGGCTGAAATTAAATTTCACACACACAATATTATAGCAGCGTGTTTTGTCCCCGATTTACGGCAAGGCAATATTCGTCCCCTAATAAATGGGACATCATTACTGGCAAAATATGAGTGTACTAATACACCTCTACCCACCTCTTTGGTAGAATACTAGCGCGATGTATGTAAAATTGTCAACGAGTGTTTTGGAATAAATAGTTTGAAAGTTAAATTCGATTTGGACTCGTACACTCGAACAGTTTGGAACATATGGGACAGGGTTATAAAACTGAAAGTTTTGTTTCTTCAGGCGGGGAATGGCTGTTTAGGGAACTGTTGAGAAAAGACTGATTAGTTTTGATACAAAGCGTGTTTATCGACCGTGCGACGATTCAGATGATTGGGTAGCTTTGTTTGTAGCTTTATGTTGCCCTGTAGAGTTGGCAGATGGTTTTTACGCATTACTAGCTTCTGCCCGTGACTTCGTCCGCAAACCTTCCTCAAGAATTGGGCTATACAATGCAAAAATAATTTTTCAAATCCGACGGGTAGTTCCGGAGATTACCCCCTACATACAAACAAACAAATTTTACCTCTTTATAATATTAGTAAAATGAAATTGTAAAAAGTAATCAAATAAATCTGCCTAGCCTTTTCAAAACTATATTAGGGTCGACTTCCAGTCTAACCGGATGCAGCTGAATACCAGTATTTTACATGGAGCGACTGCCTATCTGACCACCACAACCCAGTAACTGGGTAATACGATACCCCTTGGTAAGACTGGTTTGTCAAACT
Source organism: Xanthia icteritia (assembly GCA_949128155.2). Classification (NCBI taxonomy): domain Eukaryota; kingdom Metazoa; phylum Arthropoda; class Insecta; order Lepidoptera; family Noctuidae; genus Xanthia; species Xanthia icteritia. The sequence goes on from OX421945.2 coordinate 18,613,075, forward strand.
TGCGGGCTTCTGACGACTCGTAACGACTCCAAGATCTACGAATGACAGCCGGAACCAACGGCTTAACGTGCTTTCCGAGGCACAGAGCTGTCTCGGTATGTAAAGATGGTCATCCATCCACCGATCAATCCCGGCAAGCGTAGCTTAACCTGATGGATCGACCCGTGCTGCAGTTATTACTTATTCACGAGCTTCTCCACGAGCACGAGCTTTAAATAGTAAAAAGAATATCTTTATAATCTTAATATAGATGTGCAAGTCAATCTAAGGTAGCTATGGCCATACTTAAGAGGGTGCCACCAGAAAGTTGGCAATATTGCAAATAGCTGTGAAATATTTCGCTATTTTTATTAATTTGTCAATATTACTAAACGGAATTATGTTTATCACTGAAATATGTATTACTTGTATCTCCGCGGTTTCACCCGCATAAGTCTCGATCCCCAGGGAATATCGAGATAAAAGTATCCTATGTTCTAGCCCAGGTCATGGTTTACTCATGTACCAAATTTCATCCAAATCCGTTAAGCCGTTTTAGCGTGAAAGCAAAGAAGGAAAGTGAAGCGAAACAAACAAATAAACAAACTCACTTTCGCATTTATAATATTAGTTAGGATAGTACACTAAAATATTGAATATGAATTGCAAAAATTGATATCGTAACGCTAAGTATTTATTTTTAGGTGCCAAAACTGTTACAACACTTCGTGATATTTATTGCAATTCATAGTTTCATTCATATTTTAGAGCACATTATTGACAACTTTCTGATTGCACTCTCTTAAACACTTGTCAGAGTTATTTTGAAGGGTTGGATACCTTATGGTTGGTCAGATAATATGACGATGTGATAATTACCTGTAACAATAAAGAACTTCAGGTTAGTTTACATCAATAATTAATACAGAACGGATATCATTATAATCACACGCTTAGCTGTGTCAGAATATTATGACTTTATTATAGATCATATTGTCCAGCCGTTATCGTTGTAATAATACATATTATTTTTTATATAGTTATAGTAATATAGTGATGTTGAGCAATGTCTAAAAGTAGCTTTTGTCAGCGGTTTCGTCCGCAAAAAAAACTATGCCCTAGCCCAGGTCATGGTGACAGACAAACAGGCAGACAAACAGACAGACAAACACACAGACAAACAGACAGACAAACAGACAGACAAACAAACAGACAGTTACTTTCGCATTTATAATATTAGTATGGATAATAAGCAGCCACAAATGGCGATTTTGAGTTGTTCGAATTGTGCTTTGGGCATCCAATCAACCTTGCTGACTTCGAGATTCCTATCTGGCAAACTTTTTCAAGAAATCATGAGCACTTCTTGTTAGTACGTTTCAACTATTAACGCCGATCTACGATAATAATATTCCTATCAATCGCATCACCCAATTTTTTTCCTATAAACTAGGTATAGTCGACTTATTATTCACTTCACTTTTAACGAAAACTCCTAGTAAATTGAAACTCCACTAAAGTTGAAAATCAAAACTATCTCACTTCTTCTTTTTCGATTGGTAAGTGACTAAGCTGGTGTCAAAGTTTTGATACCGCCCATGGGCCTCTGACTTGGCTTCACATGCCGTCGAGAAATATATCTCAGACATGCCGGTCGGCAGGCCAGCTAACTAACTATCACAGTGGTCTTAAGAGCGTGCATACTGAAATTGGGCAACGTCGCAAATAGATGTAAATTATTTCGCTGTTTTGATTAATTTGGCAATATTATTGTATGGAAATAAGAAATATGGCTAACTAGTGAACTAAAATATTGATTATGAAATGCAATAATTAATATCGTAACAGCGAATATTTAGATTTAGATGTAAAAAAAGTATTTGGAAACTTTCTAAATGATTTTTTTACACCTAAAACGGATACAATATCAAATTCAGTGTTATAATTGCAATTCATTATTAATATTCTAGTTCAATAGTTGGCGATATTTCATATTTCCATACAGTAATATTGCAAGAGTAATCAAAACAGCTCTTTGCGACGTTGCCAACTTTTAGAATGAATTTTAAAGCAAAAATACTAAGACCTTGTCGTTTTATGACATATGACATAAGTGACATTCAACCTTAAGGTTTTATAGCAATTATGAGGTCCACTATAACTACTTACATAGTTTGGTAAATGATCTGTGAAACTTATAGTAAACAAGTCCGAGTGTTTCTTAAAAAAATCCTGTGCCACTGCGGCATCTGCTTCCCATTTGTACAAGAATTTTCAAAATCGGATCATCACTTCCGATAATTACCGCCTGCACACAAACTCACAATCTTCCGAATTATTAAAATAGACACACTTTACATTCATATTCTCAAAAGCTTTTTGCTTATCACTCCAACTGATTAGATTACCCTCGTCTCCCAAATCGTGGCCATCATTGACCACGCCATTCATACCGCCGACCATTACGGTCGCTACCGCTTGGCTTATTTCCGAAATCCTGCGAGACCGCGCCCGTTATCTAATATCCAGTATTAACCAATCGATCACTCAGCAACGGTTGCCGCTGCAATTAGGGGTAATAAAACCACCCGAATTTACCCTCGGTGGCTTGAAATGACCCTTGGTACAGTCGTCGACAGAGGTCAACCAGCAGGCAATTTTTTAACCCGATTTTTAACTCGAATTCGTATTTAAACTGTCAGTTGTCTGTCAAGAATAACAGTCGGTTAGATACAAAAAAAAATGCAAACCAAATTATCGTTTGGTATTTTTCGTCAAGTAAAAAATAAAAATGAAAAAGTACAATATACAAGTTCTGGTTTTCACATTTCAATTTTAAGTGACAAAAAAGTATATTTATCTAACGCTTTAATTTACTAAACACATACTTCCAACCTAATTACAGACACACAGCAATTTCCACTAAATAATTCACCAAAAATGTATACGATAACGCCGTCTAGTGTACACGACCGCGCCCGGACACGGCGGAAATTATAGTTAATGGATTCGAACCCCGGCAATATCGGTGCATAATTGCATCAAGCGTGACGCCAGCGCATCAAATTTTAATATCGTTTCCATGTAAAATCTGAATTTGCGATCATACGATGTCGGGTTATATTTATTCGTCCAATTATGAGATGCGGTGGCGGACTGAGGATGATACACATATTTTTTAACATGACTGTACTTAATTTTTTAATGGTTTTGTTATGTTTTTGAGAGAAGCATATTTTTAGGGTTGAAATATAGGTTGAAATTAATATAGTCGTGTTATTTCGGTGAAACTCTGTTTTGTTATTTCAAAAGTGGGTGGGTGTCTCTCAAGTGGGTTTATGGGTAATCCACCACGCGGGCTCAGTGCGAGTTGGTAGATGTCACATGTCTTTGAATTTTTTGTCTAGTACATGCCGGTTTCCTCACTATGTTTTCCTTCATCGTCAAACACCGAAAAAAAACTATTTTTTACCAGTCAATTTTGCACACCGATTTTTTTTTTTAATAACATCAATTTTATTTTTAATCATTATTGATTGGCTCGCATATAGCTGATTAGATATTAGCGATATTATTATGTAGTATACTTTTTATAATTCTGATCAATATAAAATTATTAAAAGAACGTAAGAACTTCATATCTATACATCGGCATCGTAAGGACTATTTCTGCTTGTAGCACTCGGCGGCTATAGAACCGGGGCGGTAACAGATGTGGTCATCGTGTTCACGGGATTTTGTTTTCGAACTGCTTAGATATGAATTTCTTCGATAGTACTTATGTATGTTATACAAATATTTCATCATCAAATAATATTTAGAGTAAGACAGTTAATTGATTCAGGCGTGACCTAGCGGAAATCCATTATAAAATACAATAGCCGTAATCTGCGTTTGCAATTTATTTGTCAAACACGAGTTTGCCACTTAAACAAACATCAACTTTATGCAAGTGTAAATAAAGTTGATTTTAGACTGACGTACTAGTCAGTCTAAAATCAATGTTGAAAAATTCATAAAAATTATGAAGTTTTAGCGCAAACTGAACCTTATGTGTAGGCATTACAGTTGTTTTTCCTAAAACTCATGTTTGTTTACATGTTTGGCAAATGAATTGCGAACGCAGATTAGATATATGATATTGAGAGGTGAAACACGTGTCGATTTCTTACAGAGTATTTTATACTCTTTAGGAATAATAGAGCAGAATAGGTTACTAAACATATGACTTCTATTGTAGGACGTAAAGTACTTTTCAACACAACAAAAAATACATTTACGAAGCCTGTATACATTGTTCGTAAGTTAAAAATTACGCACCATACAACGAAATGTGCGGTAAAATAGGTACTCTCACCTAAGTGCCTAATTTACCGCATAATCCGTTGTATAGCACCGTGAGTATCCTTTACGGTTTTTTCTTAATTTCCATAAAATAATATATAAGAATTCCACCAAGGAGTTTCACATTACCAGAATAAATAAGCTGAATGATCGAACCTCCTTGGAAGCGCTTTTGCTCAATACGTTTGTCACACTTAAATACTAAAGAGAAAATGAGACGAAAGATGTAGTTCTAATTTTCACCACGTCCACGTGGCGGCATTTGCAAATTCCCACCATTTTCATATTAGAAACGTCAAAGATTGTTGCGACTATCCGACTGATATTTATATACAAAATAATAATATGAGTTCAAGCGAGGAATCCAATATTAATATGGAATCTACTCCACCTGATCCTGAATCTCTTGAAATTAGGCGCAAATTGCAGAATATGGTCACTTGCCGCCGAAATCGCGAGGGCACTATTTAATGATTTACAATAATTTTATATCATGGAAGACTCAAAGAAATAATCAATCTCTGAAAATGTTTTGATAGCTTATTTCAAAGAAGTACGTGTGAAGTATAAGGCCATTCTCAATGTGATCAATATATTCAATGGTAAAAAGCACTGATCTATCTGTATAATTTCTTATTCGCTATTAAAAATAGTCTAATAAAAAAGTTTTTTTCACTATATATTGTACTGTTTTTTCGCAAATGTGTTGAAAAACGTTGTGTGACACACGTGCGGAAATTGGTATTTACAAACATGTGACTATGGTAAGCCCTCGACTTCTTTACGGGCTCACATTCGTATACTCGTTTGTAAAAACCAACTTACCGCACTAGTATCATAAATAACTATTATAGCCACGCGAAATTACAAATCCGGTACTCAAGAATTTATTTTAAAAGCTTTGAGGTCCATTCCTGGAGTCTAGCTATAAAAAATGGCAATCCCATACAAGAAACATAAAACTACGAACGATTAGGAATCAAATGAATTGATATCACTAATGGATTGTATTTGGTTTAGTGGTGATAAAAATGGGTTTATATCTGACTATGATAGTATTTATGGGTAGTTATATGGGTAGTTAATCAGTGTCATGATTTTCACCGGACCTTTTATCCGACTAAGGGCAAGATAAAAATAAAGGATTATAGGTAGCTCTTGCATAAATGGTTTTGTAAGGTATTTTGATTATATTGAATTAGTCTTGATATACATAATTAGAAAGTGCATTATGCAATGAATTAATTAATGTGACTGTGTCTATACCTACTATTATTACTAAGTCTATGATACTGAAATTAAATTATTATTTATATATTGTTTGATTGTTATCAACATAATTAAAATAGTTGCTCTTTGAGTTCAGTTTTGTTAAAATTACAGGTAGTTATAATATTCGTAAATACTCCATTTCGCTGTAAATTCTACGACAACATTAAAATAAAAATATTCCGCATATTAAACCACAAACAAAGACCCCAACAGTTCTTAATAAACTTAAACTAATTATTACCGTCATAATATTAAATATTATAATGCGCAAAGTAACAAAATTACGTACACAGAAAATGGCTGACTTAATACAATCATACAGACAAACAGACATCAAGAAACAGAGAAATAAATGCATTAAAACTTTTGCTCGTCTCAAAAGTAATTGTGGTCGTGTTTCTAGGGCGACGCCATTTTAATTACATATCTTAGTAACGCCACAGAATAGATAGGTACAGAAGGCTCTAAGTAACGAGCGAAAACCGGCGCACGCACACATAGTTCGTACAGCGCGCCGTGATCTCAGACAAATATCTGCATTTATTTGCTTTTGTTTTTGGAGCGAAGTTTCTTAACGCAAGTTATACTCTGCACACTTGGCAAATGAGAGCTAGACAGAAAATTGTGTAACATTTTGACCGGCACGACACTTCTTCTTTTCTCGTACAGCGAAACTTCATTAACACATTTTATGGTGTTATTTATTGTAATGTCAATAAATGTGTGGCGGCATCTTCGTCGCCACATGCAAACTTCGCATTACACTGACGTCACGCAAAATCCTGCTTCGCGCAAGCAGAATTTACCGCGTGACTAGCATATATACAACGTCCTAACATCACAGTAGCCCACCAGACACAACACCCATTTGGTCGGAGGATCGTTCCTTTTCTGAAGATGAGTGAACTTTACACCCTATTCCTCATACCTCTCAATGCATTTTTCTTACTTTCTTTCTTTACCTGTCGTGAGTACGCTTACGCTCGGCGTGTTTATGTGGGCGTGCGTTTTCGCTCCTTGAATGGAGCCGACCTTCTGTACCTCTCTATTCTGTGGTGACGCTCATGGCCGGCCGCGACAAAAAGTCGGGCAAAAGTTTCAACGATGTTAATTACGTTTTATTGTGTCATTGCGATGTTTTTAAGATTTTTAATTTTTATTAATGCTTTTAAATTAAATGGATGGTCGTTGCTATAGTAATAGGATTGTAGGTTTAAGAGATTATTTGGCAGATTACGTTACTCAAACACGACATAATATGCCAATTTTTTTTAAATCAGTTATATATTTGCTTACAAAAATCTGCTTCTGCCAGCCAAAGCTATTGGAAAATGATAGATAAAAGTGTAAAACTTTATGCCGAACGATAAAATACCAAACAAAGCTATAAAATATAAAATAAACCTCACAAATAATACTATCTGCATACATAAATTTTAATATTAAAAAATAAGGCATACGGAAAAGACCAGACTATTAAGTTTTAATTTAATAAAAACAGAAAAAACGAAATAAAACCTTAATTTTCTATCAAGTTACGGAGGTACACGTACAAAGCAAACATATTAACTGGCATACTCACATATGTATGTATAAATGTAAACGCGATTCAAAAGGAAAGTTAAAGATACGGCTTCGCCAAAGTTTGCGATTCGGCAAAAACGCATTACCATAATAAATTATTCTATATCAAAGCGATCGGACCGTGAATAGGTCGCCTTAAGCATCCTTCGAAAGTTATAGAGCTGCGACCTCGACTCGATGTAACGAGTTACTCTTTACATGGGCTGTATGAAATGTATCTTGCTGCGGTGGTTTTAACAACTCTTAATGATATGACGGACTTGAAAACAAGATGCGAGAGTGCTATCATAATTATAACTTTGAAGTTCGTGACTTTTAATATATTTCCATTTGATAAAGAAACGTGTACAAGTAAACTTTCATGCAAACTCGGTTGATTTTCGTATGGAGTTCGAATGGTGTATGAGTTGACGTTCATTGTCATACATGCGTTTTAACAGATTGTTCTATGTTTATAGGCTCGCATTATGGTTTGTATTGTGGCAGTGCCAATGTTCAGCAGTAGAAACCTTTTAACTGAGATAAGGACACGCTGTGTGACCATTATCTCATCTGTTGTTAGTGGTGATACAGTGGAAGATAGTGCACACACTTTCTTAGAAGGACTTATGCATAGTACTGTCATAAATATAGGCCCCCAGACCGAATTTCGGCCATGGCGGCCAAACTCAACGGAGACTAGTCGATAATGTCTCCTGCGTAGATGGCTACTCTGCGCAGTCACAGGTACACTCACTCTCATAGTGGAGTATCGTACCACCAACTTCCAAACTCCGGGCTGTTACTGAGAAATTCCTAATGGAAAAACTCAATAATACTTTGCGAATCAAACTCAGGACCCCACGCTTAGCTGTCGCGCTTGCGAACACGAGAGCAACGAGGCAGGCGACAGTCATAAGTATGCACAGGGCATCTGACCTGCCGCGCAGTTAAGTTGTTAATTTACTACTTAATGAAAGTTGTACGTACTTACCCTAGTTAATCAGCTGATTTTAATTTATTATGGTAGTCTACTTAGACTTTATCCAAACTTTATAATTATCAAACTAGTTTTCAAAGTGGATCTTTAAATATTAAGACTTAGCCAACATCCTTTGCAAGTAAATGAACTAGAAACTAAGGAATTAAAAGCATTAATTAAGAGCTTATTAGTCATATTAAAACTTTGAGGTTATTCAGTTCTTACATCCAAAAATTAATCGTTAATATTTTATGTTATCTTTAAAAGATACACGTAAACTAGTTTTAACTGTAAAGATAAGTTTTTCAAGCAGATCTATAAATTTTTTGCTTTGCCAGCAAAGACATTCGAATCACAATGTTACCCAAAAGTCTTAGTTTCGTTTTAGACTTTAAGGGTCCTGTGGCGGCATCTACAACGCCACATGTGTACTACTCATCAAAGACCTGACGTCATACAAATCCTGCATCGCGCAAGCAACATTTACCGCGCATCTGGCTTCATATTTCTGACTGACCGACTCCTTGACAATTCAAAAATGCCTGTCAATGTTTTAATTGAAATAAATGCTTTGAGTTTGAGTTTGATCAGCATATACAGGGTGTACCTGGAAGTATGAATTAAATCGAATAGGGCGTAGGCTAGGTAATTTCCAAACTTTTTAATTTTGAGAATGTCGATGCAATTTCGCGCATCGCATAGTGTTTACCAAGGACTTACGAGTTCTAAAGTCCCCAGGCATTCCTATAATAATTATATGTGGGATTTATATAAATTAAAGTAATACTAGTGGCCTCAAAGGTGGCTAAAACAATCCCAAAGTCATTTATCCTTTCAGTTAGAAATAAATACGTTATCGACCACATTCATTGCTGATTCTCCGTCATTTCAAATTCCTCCACACAAACTCCATTATATCTACGTTTGTGTGTAAAAGGTTAACGATATGGACTTAAAAAAACAAAAATAGCCTCCTAAGGTTCTTACCCAATCAAGGGTCCGCCCTCGAGCTAATAGAAACTTTATCCTTTCAATATTTTCTTTTGATTAAATTCGCCTGCTGAAGGCGGATGAGAAATGTTTTTATTTCCATATTTTTTATCAAAAATACTAAAATTAAGATTGCGATCTTTCAAAGATATTGGCAAAAAATATATGTTGTTTTGGGTAAGGGATTGATTATATTCTACGTACTACTCTATATTAAAACGTTGTTTGCGTAGCGGCTACGGCGTAGCGTAATGGCTACGCGCGCTACGTGGTCGTAGCATATTGGTTGCGGCTACGCGGAAATAGTTGTGTAAACCCTTCCCTTTGAGTCGGCCTTGTATAAATTTTATATTAGTTGTAACTTTCTAAGGAAGCAATATTTGAAAATTGCCTTTTAAATAATGTATACAAGGCTCTCATTTACGTCGTATTTTATTTGATAATGACAGCGGTGGACTTGTAAGTAATACCTTTATGCCTTTATGCTTCTTTAAAACCTGCCCATCTTCTTCGTGCAACACATCAAAACACTCAGTTCAACATTACAAACCTAACCATAGCTCAACCACAAAGACTGAGCGACCCACCACTCACCGTACTAAGCCCCTACAATAAATATGGATGTTTGTAAATTGTTACCAAGAAACAATAAGTTAAGTTCTGTTTAACAGGGGCCAACCACAAGCATTGCCGGCCAAGCAGCAAGCCCGAACGGTTCCGACAAGATTTACTCGCTAACTTGTACCTCGGAACTGAAATTGTGCTCCTGACAGCTGTTCAAGTTTTTCAAATTAGGGTATGTACTCGTAAAGGCTTGTGGGGTTTTTTTTGGCTTGGAAGTTGTTGCAAATGTTAGGGTAAAAAAGTTCAGGTTTTTATAATTGTGGTTTGGGGTAACGCCTGTTGTTGTAGAAACAGAGCAGTCAGTTGTATGAAAGGTGAAAATTTGGTGTTGTGGAGAGCCAATGTGGCTGGTGAATTATGAGTATGTGCTACAATTAATTAACGGTAATTGGACCAGTTTGTCCTTGCTTTGTTTTACTTTGTGTAAATTATTTCATCACCACTGCTCTCAAAATGGTGAAGGAAACCATCTTGAGGAAACATGTCCTAGAACCAAAAAGTCGAAGACATGTGACAAATACCAACCAGCACTCGACGGTATTTGGAATTAACGGTAATTTGACCCGTTTGTGCTTGCTTTGCTTTACTTTGTCAAAATTATTTCATCACCACTGCTCTCAAAACGGTGATTTGATTCACCGTTTTGAGAGCAGTCGCATGTCCTAGAACTACAACTTCGAAGACATGTGACATCTACCAACCCGAACTGGGCCCGCGTGGTGGATTACGGCCCACTTCCTCTGACAGAGAGGAGGCCTGTAATGGGAACATTAAAGGCTGTTTATGATTTAAAGAGACAATTTCTTTATTTGTTTGCAGGAGACTCAGATTCAAGTCGAAGTGAAGAAGCAATACAGGAGACTGAACTTACGAGAAACGGATTAAAAACACACACTTAACAATTTATAAAATAGGTCTTTATTTTAAAAGGCAGGAGCTCGTGGCAAAGTAATAACTGCCGCATGGGTCTATCCATCAGGTTAAGCTACACTTGCCCGGGTTGGTCTATGGATGGGTGACCATCTGTACATACCTCCGTGCCTCAGAAAGCACGTTAAACCATTGGTCCCTGCTGTCATTCATGGATCTTTGACAGTCGTTACGGGTCGTCAGAAGCCCAAAATTCTGACAACGTCTTACCAAGGGGTATCGTATTACCCAGTTACTGGGTTGTAGAGGTCAGATAGGCAGTCGTTCCATGTAAAATACTGGTATTCAGCTACATCCGTTTAGACTGGAAGCCGACCCCAATATAGTTGAGAAAAAACGAGGCATATTGAGGTCTTTATGTTAAAAATCTGTAAATTTTTAACAGTATACAGAAAATATATATGCTATGGATCAGTTTGTATATAATAATACAAGAACATTTAGAAAAAATGATGATTAATTCGATAGTTATGAATAATATCAATAATTTGCAACACTCATATCATCACTTCACTGACCTCAAAAAAGTACCTCTTTCGCTCTACTAAAAGTCGTGAACAATCCAACTTGACCACGAAACGTCGAAACAGCATTAATAAAAGTTCCATAACTTTGTTACTCAAGCATGCCTTTGAAACTCTTTAAAAATGACCTCCACAGTAAATTCCTACAATAATATGCTTAATAAAAAGTCCAGTCGAACTAATATGAAAACATATTCAACATAATGTTGGCAACATAAAAACAACGCGAATAAGTTGAATTACACTAATACATAAGTTCGGAATCAAGTCACAAACTCATAACATATTATTTTAAGGCTGTGCACAGACCAGAGTCAAAATGTTGACTATCGCGCAATGACGGCAGTAATGGCCCAGTGGGAACGGCTGTCGCTTACGAGTATGATCGAACCCAGGCAAGCTCTTTACTTTGTGTAAATTATTGCATCACCACTGCTCTCAAAATGGTGAAGGAAACCATGGTGTGGAAACATGTCCTAGAACCAAAAAATCGAAGACATGTGACAAAAACCAACCAGCACTCGACGGTATTTGGAATTAACGGTAATTGGACCAGTTTGTGCTTGCTTTGCTTTACTTTGTGTAAATTATTTCATCACCATTGCTCTCAAAACGGTGATTTGATTCACCGTTTTGAGAGCAATGACACAGCCGGCACGTCCTAGAACTACGACTTCGAAGACATGTGACATCTACACATCTACCAACCCGCACTGAGCCCGCGTGGTGAATTACGGCCCACTCCCTCTTGCCGAGAGGAGTCCTGTGTGCTGATATGGTATTACAGTACGACACAACTTAGTTGCAGCACAAATTGTAGGCTGATTATCAATAAAAACAATGATGGCGCGCACACTCGCAATAAGTCGCAGTCTCAAGTGGTAAAAAATCTGTTTTGCAAGAAGGCAAAACTGGGGGGTTACCATTCACTCTTAAAGCAGACCAAAATACAGGTATAAAATTGCTTGACATTTCACCTTTCGTCAAATATTGACCCCCATTTCACTTTCAATCACAATCCAACGGATTTTGAAGGATATTGCTATACATTTGCTTCATTTATGTTTGAAACATTCGTCTGCTCTGCAAAATAAATCACGCAATGAATCTTTTGGAATTATCAAAATGAAAGGCATTGTCATTGTTAGTGTGTTACGAAAAATTTGCCCCGCTGTTATAATAAGAGTGTTAAGTAGCCCCCCTGATCTGTCTAAAGCAAAACCAATATTTTGTCTCTGGTGTGCGCCTTGTCTTACATCATATTCATATATTATCGTATCAAAAAGTAATTTCAACTTTATTATGACTTGTGTCTTATGTTGACGTCTTGTTTTTAGGTTCAAATATTAAGTTATAAGCCTTCATTCCCACTATAATAACAAGATTTTTATCTGAGACAAACTAATTATGAACATGTGATGAGTAATTAATAAAAAAAAAAAAGAAAAAAAAAACCATGATCTTTTTGAGTATTTGCGAACATCACAGGGCGGCTATACGACAACGGATCATATGACAGCTTGTTCACTGATATTTGATGTCTGTGACTTCGCTCCTGTGGCTAGACAAGTGGCAATCGCTTTTCGTGTTATAAAAAACATCTTTAAACAGGATTGACATCAGCATAGTTCAATCATTTTTGACGTCGAGTCCCTTTATCTACCGTTATGTCATGCCACTGCAGAGATTCAGCAGAATATCAGCGTCAGGTATATTTGCCTGACACAAGCTGAGCTGGACTCCCATTTGGTGCAACCTTGAGGCGCACACCGCACTTTTTTATTTTCTTTGATCCATTATTTTAAAGTGTGTCATAGCCAATAGTGTCATCACAATGTCTTGTTTTCTTCCTTTTTTATTTGTTTGTATATTGGCACCTCGCAGCTATTTCCTAATAGCTAATTAGTCATTATTTAATCGTGTTTTTGTATTTTGTGCTGTTTTTTGCGTGCGATAAACGATTCGGTTTAAAGAATTTATTCTCATAAGAACAATACATAGGTTCACTTACAATGAGATACAAAGTAATTGTTTATATCTAAATAAATACATTTTGCCTCCGATGCGTGTTGGTGAAGTTATACATAACAAATACCTATAAACGATGTAGTAATTGCTAACATTTAATATGCGGTATGACTACATTTCATAAACATAATTTCTCAGTTTATCTGTCTATCTAATTACCATTGACTATACATTTTCTAAACGCAGATACATCTGCCTATTAATGCTGCAGTATTATCTAAATAAAGAGCAGCGGTGGGCAGTGGTAACGGCTGCGTCTTACGAATTGTAATTCGCAGGTTCAAACCCAGACAGGCGCTTTACTTTGTGTAAATTATTTCATCACAACTGCTCTCAAAACGGTGAAGGAAAACAGCGTGAGGAAACCTGTTCTAGAACCAAAAATTCGAAGACATGTGACATCTACCAACCCGCACTGGGCCCGCGTGGTGGATTATGCAAGCAGTAATAAAGATTGGTGATTTTGAAGGCGCACTCAGTTCGGATGGTGATCGGTTTTACGAATTTTGCCGATGCTACATGTAAGTTGTGTCGTACTGTATCTAAATATTACCTCCCTTCAGAACGTATCCTACACAATATCTTTACACTCTGAAGACAAAATAAAAGTCTCATGTTCCGGCAATTTAACCAATAACTTACATACTCGTATATTCATACAAAAACTCACCCCTTCTCCCCATGGGGGTCGGCAGAAACTACAGATCGCCACCTGCTGCACCAAAATAATTTGTAAATCAAACATATTCTTTAGACGAGATATCAAGAATTTCAAATTTCTATAGAAAACTTATTTTTCTCGTATCTCGTCTTTAAATCAGTGTCCATTCAAAATAGATATTTGGGAGCAAATTGATATTCTGTAATCCAATCGGAATAAATACACACTACATAAAAGAATATGTTTGATATACAAATTATTTTGGTATTACGTTTGTATGAACTACGCATGCTCCGCCAGTCCCTTAAACACTCGTTATACAGGTGACGATTATCCGTCAGGGGGGTGATTTTACCCGTCATACTAAACAACTTTCGCTAAGCTCATATACTTACGAATCGTAAAAAAAAACTTTTCATACATGCATCGAAATAGTCTGTCTGCGGTTGAATAGAAATAATTTATTTTTGTCACGAATCGGATATGAGTGTTATAGCGAAAGTTTAAATAAATAAAACTCGTTTATTTCAGACTAGTTAAATGTCCATATTTTGGTAGTACTTATTAAATTACCTTAAAACTATGTTAGTAATGAGGAGATTAATTCATGTATTTAAGTAGGTATGTACTTAACATAAACTTCGAAAATAATGACTGAATTTATGTTTTTTTTTTTATTTTTTTTAATAAATAGAAGAAAATAGAATAGCGGGTAGAATGACCCCCTTGATGGATGTAGGTGACTAATAATGTTGAGTTACTGTCATGAGTAGTAGATTCCTAAAGAAACTCTTCCTCAAGGAACTGTCCAACTCAGAATTTTCTATTCGCTTTTCACAATTCACAAAAAAAAATATGAATAGCCCTCAACATTATGTTTATTTTTCATCTCACACCGAAAAACAGGTAGAGTACTTTGTATGTAAAATTATGAATCACAGTCCGAACTCCAAAGTTTATGAATAATTCCCTTAAATAACATCATTTAAAATTTTTGTGGGAAATGCAAAGTCTCGACGCATGAATGTAATAAGTTGCAAAATGAGTCTGAGTTTGTGTTTTTATAAAAAGTTTCTTGTTGCTGGTTGGAATCTCTTTGCTAGTCGGAAAAAGATGAAAAAAATGCATCACCTGCTTTACCTTTTTTTAGATTCTTAGTTATTTGTTATTTCTCAAACATGCTTGAAAATTCGAACATTATTTTGGTCAAAAACAAGCGAGTAGGCGGCCGGCAATGTTACTATGAAAATCCATAACTTTCGAGTTTAGCGGCCAAATAAATTACTATGAAAACTCATATCTGTCGTGTTATTTAAAAATGGAACGAATTTTTTACTTCGACCCACGGCAACCAAGGAGGTAACTTAGCAAATAGAGCTGTTTCAAGTAAAGAAGAAACAAATGAACATATTTGCGCGTGAAAAATTTTCTTTGTTCGTCATTGATTCTGGAATTTATAATTAACTAGCGAACGGCTCCTGCTTCGCAAGTTTTTTATGACTTGACAAAACATCGCGATTTCTTATGTTAACGTAACTTTAATGTACACATAAAACTTTCGGAATAAATTCTCTAAACGTAGTGAAAACCTCGTCAAAATCTGTTGCGTGGTTTAGAAGAACAACGCGGACATACAGACAAACGCGAAAAGCAACTTTTTTTATGATATGTATAGATTTGCTTAGTTTGAATTTCCGCGCATTGTTTGAGAAAAGTACTATACAAGCCTTGGCTGCAACCAGGCATTGATGGAATCACGTATGTGTGCCTCGGCTTCGACACACATTTTCACGATCGTTCATCAATGCCCAAATTGTTGGCCAATATGTACTATTGATTGCTATGGTAAATAAGTTACCTTCGTTTCCTAAAACACAATTCCTAGAGACGGCTAGTTTCTACATGTGAATAAAAAAATTGGTTAAGTATCAGATTTTCCTAGCAAAATAAAAGTAAAATTAGAAGTTTCAATTATGCACCCATCGGATGAAAACGAAGTTATCCGAAAAGTAGAGGTCGAGCTTTACCGTATTGGATGAGGGATGCTTATTGGTTTTGCTCATTTTCGGATAAATCCGAATTTACCCAAAACGGATTTACGAGGTATTCTTAAAATGACGGTAAATACCTCGAAGTGCTTTACTTTTGGGTTTGTGTAGAATAAAATCAATAGTTTCGAATGTACATAAAATATGTATGGTTAACTGCTGCTCTACTTATGTGTTAGGTTTATTTATTAACGTATTTTCAAAGTTTTACGTAGCTGCTCCTCACGTGTAAAAATTTCGTAATTAAACCCTGGGGATTTTGTGAGGCCACGAACAACAATAATCAATCAATTAATGAGTTATCAAAAACCCCCTAACATTCGCACATTAATATTGATTGATTGCTAATACAAACGTTCAAACTTATAAATACCAAACCTTCGAAAAGAGCACAATAACTTAGAGATACTTCAACGTTTTCAAAACGCTGTACTAAAATCCATATCTGGTGCAAATTTATTCACTAAAAACTCCGAAATACATGATTTCTTAGAGGTACCTACTACCAAACAGGAAGTAAATCGGTTCTGTAAAAGATACAAAGAGAAATTAAAAACGAACTCTCTGGCTAGGGAATTAATGAACAGCGATGGAGACATCAAACGCCTCAAGATATGGTATAAACTTAAAAGTCGGTCAGAGATTATGGACCCTTGGTGATTATCCATTAAGAAACATCCCCATATACGTGGGATGGTTCTGTCTGCAAGACCTACCATCTGATTATGGTTGTAATAACCGATCACAGATAAAAACACAGAAGAAAAAACAACATCTTTGACTCACAACATCTTTGTATCGAAACCGTATTTACATCAGTCTTCAAAGTAACATAAAACATTTAAATTGAATACATCACATTTATATTTATTAAAAAGAAAGTCGTGAAACCGGGTCATAACTCGGAACATGATCCGTTTTATCTCCGAGTTCGTTCCCGAGTTACATGGAACTAGGGGTGTGCTGTGCACACGTCAAATTCATGAACGGACCCGGATCCGTTTTGGACTGTTCTCAGAAATTGAAGTTTTTTTAAATATTAATGTTTTGTGAGAAAGGCGAACAAACAGGTGGATTCAACAGTATTTTTTTTTGTTTTGTAATATATAACAACAAATATTTTTGTGGCTTCAAATGTACTTACCAATACCGCTTAAACTTCAATACGATTGTGTTTTTCGCACCTTGTAGAGACAGTTTTAAGTATAGAAAAACAAAGACAATGTGAATAGAGTGGTTTTTTATTTAGCTGAACATAGTTTATGGCATGTGAGCATTATGGCAGTCACAAATACGAGCATCTTTGGGCATCAAATAATGGAAAATTTGTAATCACATTGAAGTATCCACCATAATTTCCTGCCAACCCTATCCTACACATGTGTGAAACTGCAAAACACAAGTCCCTAACAAAATAATGGGCAAGCATGTATCGCTGCACGCCGCGACGACGTGTCACGCCGTGACGCAAACACGTTGCGAGCGGTGACGGCGGGTGCTTGAAACACTGCCTAATGTTGAAATGTGGTCCAAGGTGTGGGTGAACAGAGGAAATGTAACAATTAGTAAAATATCTAACTCCAAAAAAACATGTCAACGTCACAGCGTGACGCAGAGCTGCGAGCGTGATGAATGATAGATGACGGACTGTGCGAATTCGTGTTCTTTTCTTATAGAATTATTATAAGTAAATAGATATCATGAAGAAATTTGTAAGTGTTTATCATTGAAAGCCTTCATGCCTAAACGCTGTGTCGATAGAGTTACAACTGACAAGCGTGCTACTAAACTACTAAACTTTCGTGTTATAGATAGTGCCATCCATGAAGACGCGCCCCACTCCGCTCCGCTCTATACTAAACTACAGCTTACAGTACAGTAATCGCGGAGTGGGGTGCGTCTTCGTGGATGGCACTATCTATATCAGTGTAATTAGTTAGTAATGTTATGATTGGAATAAGTAGGTACCTAATAGAAACCAAGTTTAAGTACTTGAACAAGAAGCCTAACTCAATATCCTTATAACAAAAGGTTATGAACAATTTGATGAAACTTTCGCTCTGGCTCAACCCTTGCACCACTCAACCCCATGTAACAAGATACAAATAACTCCTAAGAAACAGATAGCTCTGTAGATTTGAACGACGCCTCGAATGACGAGAAATTGGACAAGTAACAGTGTTAATTGATGACGACTGTACGTGCGTGTACTGTAGAATACCTTTTAATGTGAGTGCTACATGAGCAGCTTAGGATTGTACTTCAGGAGAAATGTGGAACAGTCAACCGCATACATCAGTAACACTTGAATTGCGAAATCTGCACTTAGTGCTACGAAATAAAGTCACTTTCACGGTCAAACCGATGCCTGCCGGGGTTGCGGGAAAGTCTGAAAGGGATACCGTGGCCCCTGGCAACGTATAGGCAACTGAAGGAACACGGGTGGGTTTTAGTCAGTAAGAGTCTGACACGCCCTCCCGCTCCGCCCAGAGCGGGAGAAGTTATTTGATAATTTCCCAACCAAAAAAAGGGTCAAACTATTAACACCGGAATGATCATGCTACTTTTTGTATCTTTAGAAAATATTACATTTTTTTACTTGATGTGTTAAATTATGTCAAATTCTATGTTAAGAAACAGCAGCCGTTGACAAGATAGTACGCGTTATTAGAAAATACAGTTGGAGAAAAAGTGCTTATTAATTTTATACCATTTTAATTTTTTTTTTGTTATTTTTTTTTTTTTCTTCTTCATGAGCCTTAATAGAAATAGAATACAAATAGAAATAGTTTATTGTCCAGGTAATACAGTAAGCAGGTTTACAAGTTAACACCAAATTGAGACGACATGAGTAGCTTAAAATTATTTAGTTTTTATCAACTCATGTAATAAGCCGCTCGTTAAATATCACTCATAGAGATCTCAACAAACTCACCTTAACAAAACGCTCTTTGAACAGAACGATATAAAAAAACACACAGATCCTACAACTTAACCCAAAACCTCCCCAATGTAAAGCGATACCACCCATCTAATAACTCTTAACAACAGCTCTCAATACACTCCATTTTATCCACCGCCTCCCGTTTACAAATTAGAGTGGTGACAAGGAATTTAATTGGCGCTGAACGTACGCGCACCTCTAGTTTTCGATTGCTTGAGATATGTTTATTGCTCGAGTGTTTAGTGCAGCTCTTAAACTGTTTAATAAAGGTGGAATACGCAGAGGGGTGGTGATAGTAGAGGGGATTATGTGGAGCTATTTGCATTTTGTGCTTTGAGGTTGGGTTCTAAACGTAAATTCCTGGAATTACTTATATCCTAGTATTAGTTTTCTATTCTAGTTTAAGATTACGTATGGGTTAATCTTAAGATGATGATTTAGCTAATGTCAGGGTCGGAAACAGCAATCCTTATTTTGTAATAAAACCGTGTTTTTTTTTAATATTTATCGGTTATTACAAAACTAGATTTTTCTTTTGAATGTTTTTTAAAGCATCGAGTCTGTTTTTGTAATAAGAACTTAACTGAAACTAAACGTGATTGAAATACAGTTCTTTTAGGTACAAAACTGAGAACTTACTCCAATACTACAAGTACAGGTTGTCAGTTTTGGATTAAGAACTTCACTGTAGTCGGAATAAAGCTCGAAATTTAAAAAAGGTTCCATGGTTTAAATCTAGTGTTTTGTAATAACGGTTTGAATTAGGAAATTCTAGAGATCACGAGCAATAAGTTGGGAAGTCAATCTTGGTTAAGATACAAATATCTAATTCGGTTTTCACGGGTAGTTGGAACTCATTTCAGATATTCCAGGAAGGACATCAAAATTACCAGTGTCTGGTTATATGATCGCTCATATCAGATGCTAGTTGCTTTGAGCAAACCGATATTCCACCCACAACTGGTCTGGTTGACCATATCAATGAACGTATACGAAGCAAAAGGAGTATATGAGTAGGAGTATATGAGTGTGCTTACTCCTATGGGAAAAAGGCATGAGTTTATGTATGTATGTATGTCTGCACATAACATGGAGACGCCTCAGCAGCCGCTGCTAGAGACGATACTACACTTTCCACACAAACCAAGCGTGTCAGTGAACATCACCTTTTACCCATAGACACTGACGACCCGTAACAATTTTAATGATGCCCTATGACAGCTAGATTGCGCTCAGGTGCGCCAAATTTGGACACGAATATTTGTCTCTGGTCACTGGCGCGGCGATTTCATGCTCTGTGAACCTATGGTTGTATCTGTTTAGATTGAAAGACCGACCCCAACTAGAAAAGGGCTAGGCTGAAAAATAGGCAACATCAAAATGCAATTTATTAGAAGAATCCACAAAAAAAAAGCAACTTCACAAGACAAACTTTTCAAACAAGTTGAGAACGCCGTACAAAGAAAATTGCACACAATACAATCGATGAAAGCACACAAGTAGATATCGTTCAACTTTCGGTATGTAAAGTTACAAAGTTGTGCGGTCTATGCTATGCTGCATCGGTTAACAAGTTTCTGTTGCAAATAAGAGTGTTTGGTCTGCTGTTTAGGTTCTATTTCAGCAATTTTTGAGTTAGAAAGTTTCATATTTTTGTTATGTACGAGTATAGCGAAGTTTGTGCCAAGAACACGGCCGGTAAAGAAGCGTTTTCTAATAATAACAAATATAGTTCTATTAGCTCCGTAGCGTGATAAACCAGTGACCTTAATAAGGTGGATGCGGATGGCGGAAAACCGAGTTTTGTGGTCCAACTTGGAAGACACCCTTGTCCAGCAGTGGTGAACTGCGATAGCCTGAGAGTTAGACCGTTTCCTCATTGCTCAGTGCGGTATCGTTTCGGTATAATATGCTCGGTATACCGAAACGATATCGCACTGCTTTCATTTACGGACCTAACATTATGTTTTCGGTATAATTTGCACAGTACCGTTTAATTCATTGAAATTTAGCCTCTCGGTAAGCTTTAGGTACCGAGTATATCGAGCATGCTATAAACCACGTGACGTGAGTGCGTACCGCACTGGATATTTCTACCGAGACGCGGTAAACCGAAAAGAAGACGCCCTGCTACCGCGGATACCGAGCCAATCAGGAAACGCTCATTGAAATATAGGCGCTCGGTAAGCTTTCGGTTCCAAGTATACCGAGTATGCTGATCCCGCACCGCTGACGTACCGACCAGTGAGGAAAGGGCCTTAGCCTCCATTTTGGAAAGTCGAGAAGGTATGTTAAAAAATAACTATAACGGATTTATCTTAGCCTACAATGACATTTTGAAATGAAGAAATGACGTGTGATGTCCACAGTTGTAAAAGGAAGAACATGACACCTCCCTCCTTCGCCTCCAAACCGGCGACCATGTCGTGGATCACCAGGACCGTATTAAATATAACTCACAATGCGACAGATTTGACAAAATGTCAAAATAGACACATTTTCGCGACAGGTGCTGTATAACAAATAAAGCAGAAAACTATGAAAACAAACTACCAACATTGTCAGATTGTCGGATTGTCGCCTGTCGGTTTTATTAAATAGTCCCCCTAGTTTGGATTTAAAATGACGTTGGGATGTAAAATCAGCTTTTATTTAACGCTTTCTGAGTAACATCACAACTCACTCTTCCACCTCCAAAAGTTAGTAGGATCTAAGAGAACCTCACGGCAGCTAAGAACTCAACTACTTGCTGGTCGACGTAACCTAAAGGAGAGGAAGTAGGGTACCTACTCAGAATATTCTGGTGAAGCTTTACTATGTCCCTTACGTTTCATTGGGACTACTAGTGTAAACAACATCACACGTTAGTGTAGGTTACTTGCAGCTTGCATCCATTTACCTTTTGCTTGCACTCCTAACTGTGGATATAGTCACTGTTTCAGACGATAAAGTTACATCCACATTTCGCCAGTTATGTTGTAGTTCCAAGGAATAGGCGACACCGAGAAAGGAAAGGCGAGCCTATTACCACTAACCAAGTTATAGCAAGATTATATTATTATTTACTTTGCAATGATGTATACAGCATTATCTATCAGTTATTATGCCTGCGAATGGATATTTAGACAGTGGTTTAAACATTTCTGCGGCAGATTGTGATTTCTGATTCGTCATTTTGATTTTGACTGTAACCAACCGCGCGCGAGCCGAGCGAGAGAATCGAGCGGTGGCGCGGCAGCGGCTGGCGAGCGCTACTTCCAAGTTGCTCGCAGTAATGTTTAAACCACTGTCTAAATATCCATTCGCAGGCAGATTGTATAATTCGTCATTTTGAACTGGGTGAAATTGGTTAAGTTAAAACTGTGACTAACCGTGCGCGTACCGAGCGAGAGAAGCAAGCATATTGAACTGGGTGAAATAGGTTAGGTTAGTCATTATCAAACAGTCCTACGTCATTCTTGAACCCGATTACATTCCAAAATTCCTGAAACGAAAATACTATTTCCGTACACAAAAACTTTCAACTTCTTATCCTGGACAAGGTAAACAATCACCAATTTTTTTCAAAAATAGAAAAGAGAATAAAATTTCCAAGATAAGCTGAATTCCATATAACGAAGCTATTATTATAGCACAATGGTATCTGTCACATACAGACATGAAGACCTCTGGAGACTTCTTATATACCGGGGAAATAGAAACGGAACAAATAGGACAACAAGGTATTATTTAAGTTTGGGCTCCTTTGAGAACCGAATTAGATATATACTTGTGTTTGAAAACCTAATTGGCGAACGGAGTACTCTGTGGTAAGATTTCTATAACACAAAAGATCCGTTGTTTTCAGATGACCGCTGGGGATTTGTAAGTAGGTACACATTGGTAAAATGGCTACCTCCCTTTGAATTAATTTTTACCGCTTTTTGGCTAATGAATTGATATTACTGTGTTTTTTTTTTTGTAGCAACCTGGAGTTTGTATATGTGCTCGGTTGATTGCAATATGCTCGCCCACCGTTTTTTGGGACTTTTACATAAATGTGGATGTACACTATAGGTAGGTACACCTCTGCCTAAGACAGCGGGGATTCAGGCGTGATTTTATGTTTTTTTTTATCATTACCATCCTGGTATCCATTTTTTTTAATGTCCAGCCCGTGCTGGCACACTTACTTGCAGTGGCATTTTATTATGACATAATCAACAAAAAAAAACTGTTAGAACACTTTCGTTCGATAGAGGCACTCACGATTCATTTGACAGATACACAAATAAGAAACCAATATCAATATTTCCCAACCCTAAAAATGAGTCCACCGGATACCTGTATACATTATATTTATTATTTAAATGAAGACCGTATCTCGCCAAGATTTCCTTTGAAGATATTTGCAACACCATGTTATAGTGAAAGCCTCTGAAACGAGAGTACTTTCTGTTACATGGCAATTTGTTAATGGACACCAAGGATTTAAACGCGAC
Source organism: Xanthia icteritia (assembly GCA_949128155.2). Taxonomy (NCBI): domain Eukaryota; kingdom Metazoa; phylum Arthropoda; class Insecta; order Lepidoptera; family Noctuidae; genus Xanthia; species Xanthia icteritia. The sequence continues at coordinate 18,636,445 of OX421945.2, forward strand.
GGGATGTGGCAAAGATGGGTATAATGGCCGCGGGAAAAGTAAGTATTTTTTTATAGATTTCGGGTACTATTAGTTTGATTATGAAGATTTTTGACGAATTCTGTAAGTGGCATTTATGTATGTTACTGATATATCGATTAATGATTTAGTTATTTGTATTTTGTGGAAGTAGGTTTTGATTTTAGTTTGAAAGGTTTCGGTTAGTCGTTTTATTGTATTTGTCTGTAATATTAATTTTATCCCCTATATTCATTTGGTTATAACTGCGTAAGTAGCACTTATTTTTGGTCTTAAACCTTCTAAGACAAACTTCATTCAAAGTTCAAGGTCATCTTGATTGGAGACATTTCTCTAGAGTGGCCTTTTAGGGAAGAGCCATACAGATTTGAGTGAACCCGTCCCGACAGTGGGTAGGCATGAATTACTCATCGTGGAACTCAACCCTATCTAAGGGAGCTCAATGACTCGACACGACATCGTTGCAAATTTTATTATATTTTTTTTATATTTTCTTATCGCACTCCGAGTAAATAAAAAAACAGTTATTATTAGTTGGCAATTAAGACAAATTGTTTAATTAAAAAACCACTTTCATCAGACAGTTTCTTGTTTATCATAATTTACGGCCAATTTATTGTGTTTTATCGGGGTTTTGAACTCGAAAGGTCTTACCAATGAGGTTATACGTATACATAAACTCACGCCTACCAAGGGGGTAGACAGAAACTACAGAACGCTACCTACTACGATCCTTACATACTCCTTAATGAGGTTACCTCGTTACGAAATTGCCAGTTGAACTGTGTACTCACTCGTGTTTTTGGACTCGTAAAAAACCTTTGATCTCGCAAAAAGGCAAGTCAAACTCAATACTGTTAGTCCAACAAAAACGCGAATAAAACATAAAAAATAAAACTATTTAAAAAATATAGTCTCCACTAACCGTTTCTGTTTAACTGACTACTATATCACAGTAAGTGGAGTACCAAACAGGCATATTAACAGTAGGCCCGTTCGTCTTCGACGCTACTTGAAAGTAACCAGTGGCAAACTCAAATGACCAATGAGTAGCCAGAATGTCACGGCGGCGGTACACGACGGTGACAAAACCAATTGAACGTACCGCAATTCTGCGCTTTTGTAATTTCTAACGCGTCGATATTATCGTGGACATCGTGAGGAAACCGAAAAATAAAAAAAATGTCTCATTGTCATCTTGTAATATATCCATGCCTTAACATAACATTATGACTTTTAACTAAAGATCAAAGAAATAACATTATTTGACTTATGTAATGTCAAAATGAACAATCTTCCTACCATCCTTTTAGGTAAAGAAATAACAAATAGGTAATCTTTTCGTATGATGTTACAGCCTAGATCAATCATTGGAATTGCTTCGTATAATAATCTCAATCAAATTACTTTCTTGGTAGAATATGAGTGGCCTTGCATTGCCTCTTAAGTGCAGTGGTCGCAATCTCGACTGGCTTTTTCAAGTAAGAAATTCTCATTAGCAGCCCGAAGTATGGAAATATGGCCCGTTTAATAGGTAATTTAACGAAATGTGGATATACTATGCGCGTATGCCTACCTCTTAAGGTAAATAAGTATGATGGTATGTGCTTGCATTTCTAGAAATGCTTGCCAAGCTACACAACAATTCTCACAATATATTACCACTACTAACACAAACGAGGACTGTCGTGAACTACACTCCGAAGTAAAGTCCAGAAATAGTTGCAAGCTTTCGGGGCAGCCGCCAACCACGGACAAACACGAGAGCCAGTGAATACTAACTCAGTATAAACACATTACTTCAAGTTTGACACTTACAAATTAGGCGTAGTAGTTGCTAATGCGCTCTATTTGTCTTGTCGAGGTTCTATACCTAAGAATTCCGAGGGCAGAGGTGTGACTGTTCCTGCTTAGTTGTAATTTAGCAGATGTCGCGCTGTTATTATTTCTATGACTAAAAGAATAACAGTTAAAAATCTTGTGAGTCCAATGAATCAAACAAAAACATCTAAATTGAAATTTTTTACGTTTTAACAACAATTATAATTAGCTTACATAATAATTTTGCATCGTGTATTAATAATTTGTCAATATTGACGCCAAATTCGCACAGTCAAATATCAACTGAAAACTTAAAATCAATTTAACTAAATGTCCTTCACAGCAAAATACACGTGGTTTTAAAACAAAAAACTCTCAACTTTCCGGAATCCGTCAAAACAAAATCATGGCCGAAAAACTCAAACACAGCCGTCCAACTTCGGTCCCCGGGCAATTCTAAGAGACGTCATAAAACGCTGCATTCATAATCCCAGCATCCCTAAGAGAGGAAAACGAAGTTGTTTACGAGTTAGAAAAGAAAAAGAAACCAACGCACTTAGAATTAACTGAATTATGAATGAGCTAGCCCTTGATTCAGTATTCCGTTACATCTTTAGGGACTGATATTGAATAATGTTCAGCCGTTTTACCTATTGAGTTTGAACAAAGGCAATGGGTGACTTGTCGAGAATAGCTTTTAGAACTTGGAGAAATCTAAGGACCGATCTCAGTTCTCGAATCGAAGACTCTAAAGGCATCAGAGGGGCGATCGCTTTGTAAGTACTAGCTTTGATTTATGTCTAACGAGCTGTGCAGTGAAGTGTTTTTGGTACTTCGAGCCGAAAATACCCGAAAATGTCACCTAAGATTTAATTTTCAAGCCTGGCTCACTGTGTAAACATACCAATCACAAAGAATTTGGATTAGTTCCTGGAAAACGTCGGGAAATCTTTCAATGAATTATAAAAATGTGCCAAGTGCACAGGCAGGTTTCATATTATACTAGCGACCCGCCCAGCTTCGCAAGGTTTTTACGACTTGACAAAACATCGAGATTTCTTAATTATCTATAACTTTAATATTAATGTATTATACACATAAACCTTTCGGAATACATTCTCTAAATTATGTTGAAAGCCTCTTCAAAATCCGTTGCGTATTTTAGAAGAACAACGCGGACATACAGACAAACGCGAAAAGCGACTTTGTTTTATAATATGTACTCGTATAGATACGATACGATAAAAAAAACCTACTTAAACTAACAGTCATGTTGAAATTAACTTTATAGCGAGCATTCACGCTGTAAATTACATTCTAACAACATAAATAAATAAATATTAATTGACTTTGGAGTCAATTAATATTTATTTATTTATGTTGCAGCAGTATTAATATCACATCGAAAATTTCGATGAAATAATACGTTTGTCTGACTGCTATAGTGTGTCTTTATCTCAGTCAACTATGTCGGTACACTAGTGCATTTTAATCTATTTTTATACTATGTAGAATTCGCTCAGAAAATCAAAGTATCTTTAAAAGTGGCCAAACTCAGAGTTATATAAAAACTATCGAACCCGTGCATGTAACTTAAGTAACTTTAAATGTGCAGGCAAACAATTGTAGAGTAGAACATTGAAAAGATTCAATTAGTAGCAGCCCGGGCCAAGTATAGTCTGGTCTAGACAAACAAGGAACCTAAGGCAATCACGAGAATCTTAGATGCAATACGGTACGTAATCATGACACAATAACAGGTCGAGAGAATATTTTCTCACGGAGAATGTTCTCCGATCGAGAATATTCTTTTCGATGGAGAATATTCTTGGAACAACAATTTAAGAGAATTTAAAATTGTTTTTTTTTTTAAGTAGTCGTTTCTACAATTAATGTAACAGCCAATATCAAAGTAACGACCAAAAACGTGTTAAATTACAAAATCAATGTCTGTTCAAAATAAATCGTCAAAGAAATCGTGACGATTATTTCGTTTTTAATTATTTAAGTACCTTTTCTATACTGTATTTTTTTATACATTCTATTGAAGCTGATTATTTGTAAATAATTAAGTTTGATTTAATGCAGAAATCCTAATTTATCATCAAGTAATAAACTCTTAAGGAAATTTTGAGAGAATTGAAGAGAACTTTAGAATTTATAAAAAAAAATCGAAAATGTTCTCACTCAGGGGAATTTACTGAGAATTTAAGTTCTGGAGTAGATTATTTTGACGTCAACTACGTAAAACGTTCAGATGTACTGAAACTATCGATATAATAGAGACATCTAATTTTTTTACCGTCGTTAATTCTCTCCCAAAAGAATGTTCTCCAGAACTTAACAGCAAAGTTCTCGTTTGGAGAATATTCTTGGGAATTTACATAATGACTACATACATACACATTCAATATTCTCATTCACTGGCATTAGAGATTCTGAACGAAATAAGTAGATAAAATGAATCAATAGTGCGTATGGAAGAATTATAAGAACGTGAACGACTTTTGCTAAATAAATATTCAATTTATTTAAAATGCATGATGTATATTACAACCGAGTATTTAATTATAATTCACTTATAAATAATTAATTATATTCAATACGAGTCCACATACATTAATAAAATAAAATAAAAATATAAACGACTTTTTGAAAATAAAATAATTTCACCTGGCCCATGACGTGAAATGAATCAATTTGTTGCCACAATAATTCATTGACCCTGACCATCAACAAATCTCTTTCTTAACGGTCATCAACCTTCCTTACACCTAAAACTAAGAAAAGATCCAGTGTCAACGTCCATCTAAAAACAATAAGCTCTTATTACGTGACAAAGATGACGTCATATCGCCCACGACTGCTCCACTGGTGTCAATATCACAAAATAGATAAGTACAGAAGGTCAGCTCCATACAACGAGCGAGAGCAGGCGCACGGGCACATAGACGCGTACGTACGGCAATCTCAAACAAATGCTGGTCGTGAGTGCGCTCGCACTCGCTATAAAGGCCTTACACGGTCGGTTTCCGAACGTGTTTGCGTGTGCGTAGCGAGCACGCCACGTGTAATCAATGTGTTCACCGCGTTCGCAGAACGATAGTGATTGACGTAAGTGTACAAGACACAGCGAGACAAGCCAGGGTACAATAATTATGATAACACCAACAACACGTCGCGTAATCGCGGCTAGCTCGTTTGGCACCCGTGGAGAGCGCGTTCACAAATCATGTCGCTAGAAACTCACTGACAAATTGTCAGTGTGATAACGCTGTAAGTGAAGCGTGTTTATGTTTCTGTGCGTTTTCGCTCATTGTATGGAGCCAACCTTCTGTCCTTTTTTGTATCAAATACCTCGCGACTAAAGGCTAACTATTAAGTTAAGTGCTTTCTTATGTCTCTCTAGTAAATCTGGAAAGAATTCACTATTTTTGGTACAATGTATTATTAGATATTTAATTAAAAGGAAACAGAATTTGGTTTTGCTGGGAAGACGTAGTTATGTGGTAAAGTAATTGTTTATTTATTTCATAAGTAGCAGTAAGAAATAAATATCGAATAATATGGGGTTTACTGAATCGAGTACTTATTACATAAGCAGGGGGGTAGGCAGAAACTACAGAACGTCACCTTCTTTTACTTATTAATTTTGTTTTAATTTTTATTCACTAGTACTTACATTGTTTTTGTCAAGAAATAGGTAGATAAAAAGAGGTTCTTAGGTCCCGCCACTGGGCTATTCGTTTTCTATGGCAGTGAGAAAATGATTTATTAGACCATTTGTTTCTTAAATTTAAAGCTATTATTTTCATATTTGTTTGACATATTTTCTATACAAAAGCTATCTAGCCGGCAATTTTATCTATTTATTAATATAATATACTTTATTGTACACAAGAAAATACATAACCAAAAATACTTCAAGGCAACCTTGGAATGGACAATTTTGTTCGTCAGATTAAATTATCTGACGATTGAAAAATTGTCCATAATATAATTATGTATTTGCAAACTTTCTAGTTTTGAACTTTGCTAAAATCTTAGAACTTCTCTTAAGATAATGTCACACCACATTCCCTGAGTACAGTGTATTTGCAGAGGTGAGTTCACGCACATGCTAAAGGGGGCAAACCAAATCCATATTTCCAAGAATTCATCGGATCACCCGAAATGTCCTCCCAACACAACACAATCAACATACATTCACCCAAACACAAATTGTGCCACAAATCTCCTACCTACCTCCCATGACACGAACTAATAACAATTACTGGGTAGCAGGTAACACAGAGAAGAGACCACTAACAGACTTCGGAGCATCTTGTAGTCTCTTGTTTGCAGTACGGCCGATAACCGCAGGTAAGGCTGTAGGGAAAAGGGTAGAAGGTTCGCTTTGTTATTATGTAAAAGGACACACGTCATCATCATCTGCCTAAAGTTTCCAAGTATGCTGTGGTCGGATTCCAGTCCAACCGGATGCAGCTGAATGGACACGCGTATAGCTTAGAAAATAGTTACTAATGCTTGGGTGTTATGTGTTACTAGGGGGTCGCTTCTTGAGAAATCATTTGTACACGCCATCGTAAAAAGATTAGCCAGACAACAAGTTAGGTAGCAAGGCTGATTGGCCACTGTGGGTACTCTTGTATCCTAGCGTCCAAATCAACAGGGGTGAGCAATTCCTTCCTAACTATTAGACATTATGAGCAACAATTAGAAGTAAGCTACGCTAAGTCAGGTTTTAGTTAACTATCCACACATAAATACAGAGTTGTGTGGAAAAGGGAGACAGAGGTCTTGCAGTGGCATAGTATAGGTATCTACTCATGCGCCCACAAGAAACACTGTCATGGCCCAATTGAGCAGTAAACTTCAAAGTCTAATTTACCTGACGTCTACTTATTAGCTGCTATTTTCAAGTAAACCTTCTGATATAATTCGTTCAGTTTGAAACCAGTGGGCAGGCCTGACATCAGCGTGTACCTAACGTGACGACTTCGAGACAAATTGAGCAGACAGTTGGTCACGCACGAAGCCTTTGCAAGTTTGCTCAGCAGTGGCGTACAGGATCGAACGTTTGCTTAGAACTGGGCATGATTGAATACAGCCGCAGTAAAAATCTCTCCGTGAAAACTAAGGTGAATTGAGCTGTCAATAGTATCAATTCCTAGCGTCAGCTGGAATGACAGCTCACTTTAAGCTCACTTCACCTTAGTTTCATGGTGGTACCTTTACAGAATACTCCGACAGGTTTGAACGTTTGCTTAGCATTGGGTTCGATTGCGTTCAGGTTTGAACGTTTACAGCAGTGAACTCGGTTGAGTACAGGACCTCGATTGAGTTGGCACAGGCACTATCTTTGGCGACATGGTTGATGAATATACTGAGAATTCTGACCAATGTAATAGGTATGTAGAGGTCGTAGCAGCTATGACTGTTTCGCTTCCCAGAAATATGATTTGGGTTTGATGTTAGAAACACAAATACTTAAGGCAATATTATGCCTGTATTCCCTAAATGGGTAGGCAGCGGTGTAAAGTGTATCTATATTTTACCGGTTTTGTTGTGAACGAGTTACGTAACACTTATTTGAGCAGTAGGTTGTACGTCCCATGTAATGAACTGAGCAAGCCTATTGCCAGTATCTTTTCTTGCACAACTCTTGTCTATCTAAAGATTTTATGTTAGTAATTGCTTAGATAAGCGATAAGGCTACCGATTTGTACTGCTTAATATTTGTGTTATATTCTTGTGTGTTATAAATAAATACTCTATCTCACTCTATTTTCAATACTTAGTGCACAAAATTACTTTTTCTGTCGGTCTGTGTGACCGCTCACATCTTCTAAACAGCAAAATGGACTTTGATGTGGTTTTTACTATCATTTAGAACATATATTCCGGAATGTTTTGAACTAGGCTATAGCACATTAATCTCCTGATTTTGACATGTCGCCATTGCCCCCATACAAAACAGGGGCGGGTCGCTAGTTCTAATATATTCCTTAATCACACAACTTGGACAGGTCCACTGAAATCTCTGTGGTTCTCTTAAGACCATTTCAGATACCAATCCTCACAAGATCTAACCAAGATTATGTCTGGACTTTAAAAGAGACTGGGATCTCTGAGTTTGTTTCGGCCTTTTTTTTCTCAGAGTAGTCAGATAGGAAACACCCCATCAATTATTTTTAAATATTATTGATCTGTAAAAGTGTACTTACAGAAATAAGATCATTTACCACAAATTCAAACCGAAAACCTTGACAAATACATCCAAAATCATAATACCTCAACACAAAAATGGCATCTAAAAATAAATGATACTAGAAACTAGTAACATAGTACATTCCACACTGTTACTGAAAGTTACCTGGCCCGTTCACCGGGGTGTCGTAAAACCGTTCCTGGCCATTATAAATCATATCTATTATGACCGGATTGTGCGAAACTATGGGCTGTGAATTTAGTTCCGATGGTTATGAATACTGAAAGATATAGTAGTTTATAGTTTACATATTTTAAAGGGTTTTATTACATTTTTTAGGGATACCGGAGAGAAAGAAATATAGAGGGTTTTTGTCTCGATATAGGTGTCGACTATTTTGTGTTTTGGAAGTGTGTGACGTGTGGCTTTATTGTGTGGGCGTAGACTCACATAAAAATGTTATACAAATATTCGTAATTGGTCACCATTTTAATTACCACAGAACATGATACGAAACTGAAAGCTTTTAGTGATCAAAACGTTTTTACCGGCAATCTTCACTATCGGTTAAAACCTTTTTGATAATTAATTTTTACTCACACATTAACTTACAAAATGTGGGTGGGTATACTATTTTTATTTATAATACGTTTCGTTTAAAAGACTTTTTTATTTTTATTAATTTATATATCTTTATTTTACTTTTTATATTTTGTGAATGTGAGAACGCTGTAGGCTTAGTAGACTAGATTTGTTGACCATCATTATTCTGTTAAGTACCTGGTACTTGTTTAAAGACCTACACTGTCCTCCCATACCTAATAACACTGTTATTTAAAAATATTGTAAAAGACAATTATTTTTAAAAGAGTAACCGTGGAATTTCTTGCCGGCTCTTCTCCATAGGAAACAACCAATTGGAACCGTGCACCTAGTTTCTGAGGTTTCATAAGTGCCCATGAAAAGGTTACGTGAAATAAAATATTTTTAATTTGATTTGAATTTGTAAACCTACTTCTTCGGTAAATATAGGTGTGAGCTTATGCTTTTAATTTTTAGTAGGGTAATTTAGAACAGATTTCATACTTTAGTCAACTCAAATCTAGTACTTCTAATCTAGGTTCCTGCTGAATTTAATTCTAGAAACAGACCACAAAGAACTAAACAAAACACAATTCTACCTCTCACATCTCTAGAGCAGAACCAGCTACCAACTATAATAACGATACAAACTTACTCTGATAAAACTTATTCACGATAAGCTAAGGCCGATCTATTTATGTCTGGACCATAGACAATGGGGCCAGGTATCAGTTCAATTACCTCCAACTTCTGGAGACACAACTTTAGATGTAAACTTAATAATAAGCTATCAACGCGGTAAATCTCTAAGGCATAAAGATCGCTGGCAAATATAGGCTTTATTGTGTATAGAAATAACGGTGATAATCGGAGTAATAGGTTATGGTACATAAGCTTGAAAGAATATGTACGCATAGCAACAAAGAGTTGTTAGAAACAGATGGATAGATAAATAGTTATATAAACTCACGCCTTCTTGCCATGGGGTAGGCGGCAGAAACTACAGAACGCCACCTGCGATTCTTTTGTCTCGTTTACGTTCATAGATCTGGTCATACACGCACGTTGGTTGCGAGAACTACGTACCTGACCTTTCTGAAGAACATCACCAATAAGGTATAATATTTGATTTATCTGTTTCATTAATAAAATTAAAAATACTCCCTCCCTTCCTTCTTACACAAAGAGACCACCTAAGCAATGTATCTTGCTAATCAAATAGGATGGAATTGGGCAGGTACAGTTTACACATTCATACACGGTTACTTTCAAGCCTTCGTCTGTTGGTTAGGTTCGATACCCACTGGTCAGAAAGATTTTATTTGAACTTTTTCTGCGAGTTTCCTAGTAACAAGATTGTGTTTGGTCTTTTAACCGACTGAATGCCTCCTATCACGACGGATTAAACATCATTTATTTATTTATTAAAACTTTATGCAAAAGTAAAAAAAATACTGTACAAAGGCGGACTTAATGCCTGAGGCATTTTCTACCAGTCAACCTTAGGGTGGAGCAGAGACAAAACATGGCAGGTGCAACATGAGTACCTAATAGATAACTTGAAAATGAATACTTACTACTACATACATACATAGATACATACATATATTATAAACCGAATAAACTTTGTCAGGAAAAATAACGATAGGTATAGGCGATAGGCTGTATCTTTTAAACTATTATGATAGAAAGAAAGAAATAAAAAGAAAGAAAAAGCGTTTATTGGCATAACAGCAGAAAAATACACCTTAAAACTATAAAAACAGAAAACAATGATTATGACGCCAAAAGGGCCTCAGCTCAGCATAATGTCAGATGACAACACATATAACAATATAATATAATAAATAAAATGTTTATTTGTACACTTTGAAAAAAATACATAGGTACACGAGGATTATAGCTATATTGTACAATCGGGTCACATTAAAGGACGAATTGATGCCTCCTAAAGTAGGCCAAAAGTCTGTGTTTTAGTAGCCAAAAGGTGTACCACCTGACGCCGATTTTCAGCTACAACCGACAAGTGCCATACGCTAGAATAATAAACACATAGGGAAGTGTGTGTCCATTTTAACAAATAAATTAAAGGTACCTAATATAAGATAGGATATATATATAAATAGCTCATAATATAAAATCAAATAAAATGTTGTGACATACATGTTTGTCCGTTGTGTTGTGATTAATGATAAACTAAAATAAATACCCAATTACTGTGTATTACCTACATTAAAATAAGATAGATAGTTAATAAAAAGAGATCGTTTCTATATATGATCTACTTAGAAACACACTCTTTTAAACATAGGCTACCCTGACGCTATAGCCTTAAGTATACTGCATTGTTATGTTGTGTGTCCAAATAACAGGCATGTAGCCGCGGGAGGGGGCCGTGGTGACCCATAATACTAATGTATATATATAATAATGTTTTTATATAAACATACATCAGACTCCAGTCTCTCGCAAAGTTAGCTTCTTGTTCGTGCACTACTGTCCAAGTTTAGCATGAAGTTCATAACTTGTTTAGAGGAAATAAACGTTTTATATTATTATAGGTACAATGAAAATCAAACTATTTATTTTAATTAGGTATACTTTATACAAGTACTTTCATAAAGTTAGAACCTAACCTAAAGGATACGTGTATAAATATGTCTGTTTATCCTTGACGATCTGAACAACGCCTCTGACGCCGCAATAAACGTGGCCACCTACTGGGCCCAAACAGTATAAGCAACATAAGTGTACCGAAGAAACGAAAATAAGGAAAAGCTAAAAGATCTAAGCATTCACTCCACCTTTGATGGAAACCAAACATTACTATTTCATATTCATTTAACTTGGATGTTTATCGTTAATTCTATATTTAGAGACTTAGATCTTATACTTGATATACCATTTATTTCTTCACAGTCACAAATGTATTTATTTTACCATAACGTTACTACCCACTTAACGTTTTTATTTGTATATATTTATCTATATCTTCCAACCCAGATAAATAAATACGATAAGCTGCTATAATTGTTCGTTTTTACTTGAATAGATAAACATCATCTGAAATTTTAATTTAATATCTTACTGTTCTTGTACGCGGCTAAGTAATAACAACCACACGGGTCGATCGAAGGTTAAGCTACGCTTTTCGAGGTCAGTCTTTGGATGGGTGACCATCCATTCATACCAAGACTCCTCCGAAAAGCACTTTAAGCCGTTGGTCCCGGCTGTCGTTTGTAGATCTTTGGCGGTCGTTACGGAGAGTCAGAAGCCTGAAAGTCTGACATCTAATGTACCAAGGGGTGTATTATGTTACTAAAATACTGGAATTTAGCTGATTCTGGTTAGACAGAACGCTGACCCCAACATAGTTGAGAAAAGGCTAAACAGTGTTTTAAGCATCAAATTCCATTCTCTAGTACTCATGAATGCAAATGCTTTGTCCTAAGCAAGGTTGGACTCCAACCGTCCACTCCTAATCGTAATAGGGTTGTTTCGTGGAACATCCATGCACTTTGCAAATAGTCGTGCAATATTACAAGGACATTCGACGCCTGAAAATGTGCACAGATCATGAACCAAGTGCGCTCGTATTTTGCACAAAGATTCCGGCTATCTGCATATACAAGATAGAGACGACAAACTATCTTCTACCTATCTATATATAAAAATCAATTGCCGTGCGTTAGTTTCGCAAAAACTCCAAAATGTTTCGGCCGATTTTGTTTCTTTTTTGTTGTTTTTGTTTGCCTCAATACTGGGATCGTTTTAAAAAAAAGAAAATTAGAAAAAACCAAAAAAATATCTAAATATTTGTTCACGTGGTACGAAGTTCACCGGGTCATCTAGTACGACAATAAATTAAACTGCGTATTATATAATGACGTTTCCAGTCTGCATACAAATATTAAATCGATATATTCAATAGTTTAGTCACTATGGCTAGTTGGTTGATCGGCAAAACCATAGTCAGCCAAGTCAGCCAGTTTATTTGAAAAAAAACACTTTTTAATGTCGATTCAAAATACCCTTACGCAGTAGTATTGGCATAGTTTTCATTGTCGTATTGTTATCTCCACATTGTATAGTGTATTCCCGTGCTGCGCATTTGTGGCACTTTTTTATTTGGTACAAACTCTAGTCAATTTTAAATAATAATATGACAGCGCTGTATTGACTGGAAAAGTGGTTATTTTTTACAAAAACTATACTCTTCATTTTTAGTCAACTAAAAGTTTCTTCAGTTTCAACTAAAAATTTTATTAAAGAATTATTACGTAGGTCGTGGGATGTAAAGCACTATCAAGAATAGAGTGGTCTATTCTATGCTATAAAATTTCAACAAACTATGAGTTTAAAACAACCAGAAACTAATCTAGAACGTTTTCTTTGAAAACGCTTTATCTAACGAAGTTAAATACCTCTGTAAAATTAATTTGATTACATTTTATTACTAAGAATATTTCACACAAACTTATGGAAACGCTTTCAATTTTAATTTAATTAATTATAGACAATTGTACTTTGTCTACGCTCGCCTCCTATTCCATGGGAAATAATTGGCGAAATGGAGGTTGTGATATACACCATTGCCTACCCCTCGGGGAAATACAGGCGAGATGTTATGGTATATCAATTTATCTTTAACTATAGAGTATGCCATAATAATAATAATTATTAACTCTTGAGACTTATCTCACTAAATATCTTTTGAAAGGACGAAACTATATGAAATTAATACTTATATAAAAGGAATCAGGAATCTTGTTTCAATACAAAGAAAATGTTTTTGGGCTACATTTTATAAAATCGTTAAAATTTATCACATGTGATTTAACTCAAACTCAAAACATTTTAATTAAACCACTTACAGGCTTTTGAATTGTCAAGGAATTGGTCAGTCAGAGAGTTGAAGCTATTTGCCCATTCCAAATAGTAGTTTCCTATGGAGAAGAACGGTCAAGAAATTGTAGTTTCCTATGGAGAAGAACGGTCAAGAAATTTCGTGGACATTCTTTTAAATTCCCAACTATTTTGGGGTCGGCTCCGTCTTTTAAATTAAAATATGTAAATCCAAATAATTAACCCACCAGCAACTTATCCCTAAATAGTTGAGGAAATACGTCAGTTCAATAGTCTTATTCCCTAAATATTTGAATAAATAGTTGGTTAAATAGTATTATTTTATTACAGTATAAACGGAAGAAAATAACATAATGACACTTTATAAGGGGCTAGAATGTTTCTCTCTTATTTCGTTGTATTATCACAAGGAAAAAAAGTATCTGCAATATAATAAATCTGTAGAGGTTTTCTTATGCTATTGGTGTATACGCGTTTCCTTATTGAGCCAGAAAATGTACACAGAAATCTGGCTGAAGAAATATTCGGGCGCGTAGAATTGTGGTTCGGAAAATATATCAAAATGTATTGATTGGAGATCGGATGATTGGATAATTAAATTTAATTTTTATTACTATATACTATTCGAATACTCAAAGTCAAAGTCAAATAATTTATTTCAATTAGGCACAAAAAAGGCACTTTTGAACGTCAACATTTAAATAATAATTGATTCTAGTTGCCCCTTCCAAAAGGTAGTTTTCGTATGGAGAAGAATGGGCAAGAAACTCCACCGTTACTCTTTTAAAATGTTTTCACAATATACTCAAATAAATTGTGCATAATGCGTGTGTATGTGTAAATTATCTTAATATACAATCTTGTTAAGAAATTGCCTCGAAATCACGCTTTCCACAAAAAAGGCGGACTAAAGGAAATACCGCCAACGCTACATAGACACAATACATCACATTTTTAATAACAAATTTATACGTCTCGTCATAAAATCTCGTCTCCAATAAGTAGAACTAGTACATAGAAAGAATTTTCCTTATATCGTCAAAGTAAATATCTGTTATTTACCTCAAAAGATTTCATCCGCACTCACACAACACTAGTTCACAATCACATCACTATATGTGCGTTTATATTTATACACACATACACATATAAAACAGTAATACAATGATACCCACACTTATTACATGTAATAATGCGTAATTTTTATTCAACAAAATTGTAATTCGTGCGGCTGGGGAGCGGCGTAGCGTGTGCTACGAGCTACGCGCGGGCTACGACTGGCGTAGACCCCACCCCGCACCGCCGCTACGTCCCGTAGGCGCTACGAATAGCTGGGGATTATTTTGATATAATTTTTTTGTTTCGAATTGTTTTGCTGATAAAACTTCGAATCCATTTATTTGTTTTTCCGAATGTGATTTTGTATTTTAAATTGTTCTAAAATAGAATTTCGAAACCACGCTCGTATGAGAAAGCCATTTTGACAATTGGCAGTGACTGTTTTGAAATCATTCGAATAAAATGCCTTGAATTCATTGATTCTATCAATAATGTCAAGGTTACTCAAGAAACCTTTGAATTAAATATTTATTTATTACTAGGCTCTTCAACAATGAGTACACTATTACTTTACATTTTGTACGTTGCAAACTTAACTCTAAGCGCCTCATTACTTAAAGAAAAGCACAGCATGCACTAATTATGCGCAGATAATAACATAATTAAATAATTAAAACAAGTAATACATAGTTTAGATAAAAGTAAAAAATAAAATATTAAAAGCTAAATTGATTACAATAAATTATATAAAATAAATTAGATAACATTTAATTTTTGTATATTATGATTAGGTTAAAATTAGATTTTAGGTTAAAGATACCCATTAAATGGCAAGCGCGGCTTTTTTAGAGCAGGTATTGATGAGCAAGAGGTCAATGTCCTCTTCGTGCTCTTTGTATGCAGCATACATTCCAGAAAGTGGACAGTATTGCCTCAAGTTGGTATGACATATTGCCATGCAAAAAAGCCTCCTACTAGACTTCTTGGCAGATTACGGGGCACATGGAATAACACCCTACTGAGCAAATCGGGACAGTTCAGAGAGCCTGTTACTAACTTCTTAACGAAAACCAATTCTAGCATATTCCTGCGTTACTCCAGCGTCACCATGTTAAAATACTTCAGTCTGTCTTGGTTCGAGTTGAGCTTTTTGCATTTATTACTATTAAAGGTGAGGTGCCACAAAAAACGTCTTTGCAGCCGTTCGATGCGCTTGATCTTATACTCAGGTAACCAGACCACACTGCAGTACTCGAGATGGCTTCGTACTAGCGAGTTGTACATAATTTTCTCTCTTATAACGAAACCAAGCATCTTTGATGTTTTTAATATGATTTTGTCAATAAGTTCGACAAAACTTAGCTTTTTATCGAACTGAACGCCTAGGTCTCGTATAGTTTCGACTTCCTCAAGCTGCTCACCATTCAATTTTTATACTGACTGCATGATATTTTTTTGTTTTGTGAATTTGATATGATGGCATTTTTTAACATTCAAAGACATTTTGTTGTGCTCACACCACTTAGTCAGCCGGTCTAAGTCGCTTTGGAACAATACCGAGTCCGCAGGATTTTTATAATCTTTATGGCTTTGAGATCATCAGCAAATAGGAATATATTCGAGTTCGAGAAGCATTTATGAATATCATTTATAAAAATAATGAAAGCATGCGGACCCAAATGAGATCCCTGAGGCATTCCCGACGTTGCCCTGTACGAATCGTAAGAGCAGCCATTCACAACAACCTTCAGCATCCGTCCAGACAGATATGATTGGAATCAACTTAAGAGGGGGTCCGAAACGCCATAAATTTTAAGTTTCGTGACGAGTCAACCATGCCATGGTCTGCCGTGTCAAAAGCCTTGCTAAAGTCAGTGTAGACTACATCAAACGCATCAACCGCTTCAACAATGCTTTCAACATAAGTCACCAAATTGGTAGCTGTCGATTTCCCCTTCATAAATCCATATTGGCTATCTATTATCAACTGTGATAAATGTCTAGATAGCACAGGGCATCTGAGGGCTTCAAATACCTCTGCAAGTACGAAGAGAATAGTGATGGGACTGTCATTGCTCACATCGGACTGATCCCCGTTTTTTAAAATAGGCACAATTTTGGTTTCCTTCCAAATGGTCGGAAAAGTACCCTGAATATACTATTGAGATCCTTGTATTATTCACACTACTCAAAGCCCAACAGATTCAGATCATTAATGCTGCATTGTTTAGCGATAGGTTATTTACCGAATATTTTTACGATTCATTAACTCCCCTTGATCTTAACTAAAATGGAAGTAACTTGTGTCTTACGGGACCGTAGCAAATGGATAAGAATTTACATAAAAAGTAAGTACCTAAGTGTCGAAATCCACATATTTATGTAGATAATATTGCGATTCCGATTTTAAATATTTAAGATTTTTTCTTGCTGAGATAGGAGCTTCTTGGCCTCGCACAGGACTTTCTGCTTTTATTTTACTTTGTTTTTTTTTTTTTTTTTCATTGAATTTGTTTTTAGTTTAATTTGAGATCTCCTATGCTTGTCTCAATAAATCCTTTTTCTTTCTTTCAAATAGTTGAAGACTTAAAGTGCACAAGACAGCTTTAGGGTAGCCTGAGCTGAGAACACCAGAAGGCTAATTCCCATACCAAAAATCTAATCACAATCTAAACTTCAAGAGAAATTCGACAAAAATAAATGAATTTGAGTGGTACTTTTAACAGAAAGGGACTGAGATTGGAATGCGAACGTTCTAAAAAAAATACAGGAATTGCCCCTCTGGTACTCGGAGTTATGAACGCATAGTTATTATTTATTTATTTATTAAACATTTTGTAGACTAACAGGTCAACCCAAGGCGTCTACAAAAAAGTTACATTTTCGTAATATACCCGTTCAGTTACCATTTGTTCTTGACATATTATTATTATTGGATACTAATTCTTAACTACTAACTTATAATGAATACAGCTTTGCCACTGTTACAATTGTGACAGTGGCAAAGCTGTATTCATTATTGTGGGGCAACGTTCAAAAAAAAAAAAAAAGAAAAGCATACTTTGGAAGTCAGAGATGACCAGGTCTCTGACCACGGTAAACTACGTTATCTAATAAATAAAGAGTGTGCGCTTATGACCATACGATACAAGTGGAAACTTATAGAATTTGCTGATGACGACTGGAGCCGAGTATACGCGATTCACCGCCGTGTATACGCCATTCGGAGTCACCGACCGACCGGTGCCGAGTATACCCGATTCAGCGTCGCCGACACGAGCGTGACGGTTCAGCATCATTCACTGTTCTGAAAGAGCGCAATTTTGCCTAAAGAAGGTTTCACTTCAAAAATACTGGCTTGAAAGACACAATGCAGAGCAAAGACCTTCTTCTCATACAAAGAAGGTATAAGCAAGGATCATCTCGATTGCTCACTGTATTATCGCTAACCTTGTAATAAAATTGGAGCATAAGTACCATAACCATGACAATGACACTTCGATTGTGTATGACAGCTGTCAACATGTTAAGCTTACCTAACTCATAAAAATGAAGGTAGTAACAAATGAGTGTTACGTTTGAAACACAGGAAAAAATATATTAAGCGAATGTTACTGGGCAACTGTACACTGTTCATTTAACGGGCATTCAATAAATTAAAAGTTGCGGTTGTTATAATTATAATATATTATGTGTTTTAAAAACTGGCCGAGTGCATGTCGGACCACGCACAATGAACTTAACATTGCAGTTGAAAACCATACATCGATATACGTCTCGGATAATTCTACAACTGCAAATTTAAGTTAGTAAACGCAAAAAAGACTGTGATAAAACTACAAATTTTCGGACTTTATCCTCTACTTGTGCTGTGAGACCTTGCTTCTTACCAAACATGATTCTAGGTCAACAGGAAGTACTCTATATCGATTTTGATTTATTTGCGGGTATCAAAATATGTCGCATAAATGGTCGTATTTTTTTATTGCGTAGACTTAGAAGCTTGATTTTTTTAGAGCTGCAAAGAACCGTAGACGTGATTACGTATTTGATATTAATTTCAATTTGATACCTCCACGCGTTCCTTATAAAAAGGGTCTTGACAGACTGACAGACGGACAGACTGACAGACAGACAGACAAACAGATGGAGAGACAGACCGACGGACAATGAAGTGATCCTATAAGGGTTCCGTTTTTTTTCCTTTTGAGGTACAGAACCCTAAAAACTCTGTGAATTAATAATATCCATTAAACAATTCATTCACCGGTTTTTAGAAGCTTACCTACTAAAGCAAATCGACTGTCCTTTGGCGATAAGACTGCCCATTGTATCACGCTATGTAACTTTCTAACTCTCCAGTTGTAATTTATATGTATATGTCGCACTAAGAGAAAATCCAGATGGAGTAACACAATAACACTTTGCCCGACCCGGGAATCGAACCCAGGAAATCATGCTCAACAGCAGCGCTTGCGACCACTAGACCAACTAGGCCCGAATGGATTTTACATATAAAAGGGCCTTCACCAGTACCAATACTAAGCGTTCATCTGGCACAGGCAACCTGGGCAGTCAAACGCGCTTCTAATCTGCTGGCTGGCTCAGCTTTTCACCACAGTGGAAGCCAATATCTGCCTTGAGCAAGTGTGGTGATCGATGCTCATGCCTTCTCTGAATATGAAGAGGCTTTTGCCCTGCTTTGAAACAATAATAAGCTGGTATCCTCACTAATATTACAAATACGAAAGTGAGTTTGTTTATTTGTTACGCTCTCACGCTAAAACGGCTGAATGAATTTGGATGAAACTTGGCACATGGGTAGACAATGTCCTGGATTAGGACATAGAATACTAAGGGTAGGTAGTACTTTCCCGTGGTATAAATTCCGACATGAACTCTAATACGTGACGACACTAAAAGAGAAGAATTCTACCATAACATATTATAAAACATCTTTAACACACAGGATACTTCCACCAATTTATCTCCCATACTTTCCATCACTCGCTTTACGATCCCAACATTACTCGGTCGCTGTAAACAGTAAACTTGAAACACTTCCACCAAGACAGTACATAAAGTATTATATTAGAAACAAACACTGCCATGTACTACCAACATAAACCCAATGTCTACTTGTTTTCCGATCAGGCTCTTCACACAACCACCAGCTACAATGAACATTGAACTCTATTTTGTAAACAAGAAGATGGAAGTTTGAACGAGAGGTATAGTCCTCATGCCCCCAGTTTATATGCAATTATATTCCGTATAAGTATCAAAACTATAGTAACAGTGATATTTAATGTGTTTGGAAATCACAGACAGTAGATGAATGTATGGAAGAAGTAATAATTATGGTGATTGGGAATAGTTTGATTGATTGGTTGTATATCGTTCTGTTTTTCTTCGATAAAAGTTAGAAGACATCACCACATCAGTTGTTAAATTTTCTATGAACCAATCTTTAGATCAAAGAGAGGGACGGCGAAAGAAGAAGAAAAACATTGTGTTCATTGTTCTGCGAACTAATCATAAGCATTCGAATGGGCGGTGCTCGTTCACGGCCAAAAAACCGTGCCCGTGGGTTTGTAATACTTGGCGCACCGTGCTCACTGTTGAAATGCTCATTACGCGCGAATGCTCACCCGCGGTGCGGACGCACTCTCTCTTCCCGAAAAATTATAAAACGGGCAGATTTTTCCAACTTCAGTAATCTTTTATTCGTATAAAATTTACGTCAACAGTTTTTGTGCGTAATGGAAAACAGCCAAAAATTCAAAATTATTAAATTAAAAAAAATACCTGAAGCAACTATAATACTGTTTTCAGTATAATTTATGACGTGTATAATTAAAGATTTTGTATATGTTTGTTCCTCAAACATAATATAACTATCGATATTTTAAAAAGCAATAAACTGCCCTAAACTAAACATTTTGGAACGTGAACGTGCACCGATAGCGTGCTAACGACTCGGTTAATGCAACGTGTTACGTTTAAATCGCAATTTATAACTGCTACGTACTGTCGAACATGCTATTCGATATACAGGCACTTACAACTAATTTTAAACAATGTTGTGTGTGCTGAGTCAGTTTTTTCCACTCTCTTAAGTATGCCATAAGCTTGAAAAGTTATTACGCAAACATTAGTTCTTTTAACTAAACATACAGCTGTGCTGCTGGGGAGTTTGTTGCGCCATTTTTTCTTCCCAGATAAAGAACTAGGAAGTGGTGAAAGGCGGACGTTTTGGGGGACTGTCATGAAGTGCTGATTCTCAGTCTAATTTAAATAAATGAGATCTAATTTTGAATTATTGAATAAATATTAATATTGGTGGTGTAGTTCAAAGATTATGTTTGCCAGTTCAACTTACCAACCCCTTACCGTAGTAACGGGTAATATTGAACCACTTGATGTAGTACTAACTAATTATAATATCGTTGTAAATTGTTCCTCGACGGTGCTTTAGTAAATTAAACGTCGAGCAACAATATACAACGATATATTGTTTATACTGTCCGCTTCTTGGAACTGTTAAAGGTTCAGCTAGCACGGCAGCGTCAAGGCGTAAAACGAGAGAAAAAACATCATAATTACTAGCATAATAATATAAAGAAAAAACCGGCAAATACCTCTTTTAACATTGTTTGTAAGTTAAAACTACACGTAACAACCTCCAATATCGCACATTGAACTTTTCTTTCTTGAAAATTGTTCATTCAGTGTGTTATTATTAAACTCCAGTATTTCGCAGATGATTTTTCACTTTAAATACTCCCTGTATTTAAAACCATCTGTAAATATCAGGCCATACAATCCAGGCCCTAAGCACGAACGCACGACATAAACACTTAACGTAAATTCAAACGATTTTTAAATCGAAAATACAACTATAATATACCATTTTGGTTTTAATTTTTGCGACAAGAACAATAAGTACACACCCATAGATATGAATATGAATAAAGTCTTCAAACTAAGGAAATATTATATACAGCTAATACAGGCCCTAATTATTTTTCTAAAACAAAATTAGTACTCCTTATAATATCAGCTATCTGCCAGTGAAAGTCCCGTCAAAATCGGTCCAGCCGTTTCTGAGATTAGGCTGAACAAACAGATAGACAGACATTTTTTTTTTAAATATAAATACAGTGTATACTTTCATATGCATTTGGTATAAAGGACATTACTAACAGGCACTTCAATTTTATTTATTTGTATACAGTATGTAAAAAAACCCTGCCTGTTCCGAAAGGTACACATAGGTACAGCAATAACATTACCAAAAAGTACTTTATTTTTATTTTTAATTAGTGACAATAATAAAGCTAAGTATTGCTATTTAAAATTCACATTTTTACTACCAATTTTACCCCAAATCCAGAAAATTTTCAACTGTGGTCATAAGTTATTACTTGTAGACACCCGCTAAACGAGGGCCGCCCGCGCCCCCGGTAAAATTCCCGATTGAAAAAAATGTGACGATTTTTTTTTCTTTATTTACCACATACATAGACTCTCAGTACAATACCTAACAACATACTCACGGATCGGACAGGATTTTTATTACATGTTGTAGATATAGATGTATAGATGAAACGAGTATTTTCAATTTTAAAATCGTTCGAATATACGTTACGTTTACTCTGCGCGTTCTTGCTAGGCCCACTAAAGAAACGGTTTGAATGTAAAATATAATGCAAGTAGCATTACATTTTACATTCAAACCGTTTCTTTCATAATTTCTTTCATATATAGAACGCCAAATGAAACTCGTACATCTCAAATTTTGCTACCACATGGAGACATTATATTATATTTAGTTTGTATATTAATATATGTGTCGATGTTATAGCTGTTAAGCAATAACTGCAAGTATTGCCGTCTCGCTCTCGCTCAAAGTTCACACGGTCCTACCACCCTTGACGCGTGGTGCAAGGCAAAGGTTTCAGCGTTTTGTGAATTTTAATGGAGATTTTCTTAGCTGATAGTTGTTCAATTCAATTCAATTTTATTCAGAAACAATTCACATTGTGTTTGAAATCATAAAGGAATAAATAAAAACAAGTTCATTAAAACTATAAAACTAACACATTCATAATACAATAAATTATATTTAAAAAAAAAACAATTATATTACGAATTAAACATTCAATTAAATTAAAAATTCAATAACATTACAAGCAAATATTACATTAAGCAATAACATTGCAAACTACATACTAATACTACCCAGTCTCACATTAATCAATATAATTTTTTTTAAACGTGGCTATGTCACCGTCTATCGAATACAGACATTTCTCCAATAGGAACGCTCTGAGTCTTGACTTAAATGAGCTTTTGTAAATTATAGTTTTTAAGTCCAATGACAACCTGTTAAAAATCCGCACTGCATCAAGCATTGAGGACTACGTTGAACAATCCTAAGTTGGGGTACTATTTTGCTTTTAAAAACATTCTTGCGCGTACCTTCCCTCAACTGTCTCTCCTCATCTGTTTCATAGTTATGCAGGTATTTTTTTAAATTCACCAACAATACTAAAACATAGAGGCTGGGCACTGTAAGAATTTTTAAATTTATAAAGTGTGGCCGACAGCTCTCTATTTGTGATATCTGGGCCATGTTTCGTATGGCTCTCTGGCAGATATATTTAAAAGTATTCCCCCAAAACTGAAAACTATATCTCAACCTTGATGCTATTAGATCATAGTATACCAGTTTAAGGTGTTTTATGTCTATTTCATCCGTAAGACTGCGTAAGGCATAACACGCCGAGGAAATATACGAATCAATGGCTT
The DNA here is from genome assembly GCA_949128155.2 of Xanthia icteritia. Lineage (NCBI taxonomy): Eukaryota > Metazoa > Arthropoda > Insecta > Lepidoptera > Noctuidae > Xanthia > Xanthia icteritia. Next base: position 18,659,816 of record OX421945.2, read on the forward strand.
GCAATCCCCTTTTCAAATTTAAATATTTTTCAATGTATACCCCTAGAAACTTTACCTCATTAACGATGTCAATTTTAACTTCATTAAGTGCGATCGTCATATTGTCTTTATTACGAGCATTTATACAGAATGTGGGCAACGTCGCAAATAGCTGTCAAATATTTCGTTGTTTTGATTAATTTGGCAATATTATTGTATGAAAATAAGAAATATGGCTATAACATAATTATATGAATATAACAGGTAAATATTTGTCAGACAAATTAATCAAAACAGGTAAATATTTTACAGCTATTTGCGACATTGCCAACATTTTGGATGAACGCTGTTAATTGTTGTCTTAATTAAAGGCTACATTCATAACATCACGCCATTTTCCCATGGAGGTTGGCAGAAACCACAGAACACCACTTGCTACGATCCTTACGTACTCCTTTTACCTCGTTTACATTCATACATCTTCATACATGCGCGCTGGTTGCGAGTACTACGAACCTGACCTTTCTGAAGAACATCACCAATAAGGTCACTATATGTCCTCCTAGGGCGTCCCCTCCCGGCGTTTCTAAATTTTAATTTAAAAACTTGTTAATTTTCAAGGCCACATGCAAAATATAATTGCTGATTTAATTTGAATAGATTTTCCCGAACGGTTTACCCTAACGACTTAACAAGGAAATCGTATCCTGAATAATAAATGAATATGGTGACGAATCATTATGATCTGACAATTGTTATGATTGTTCTATTACTTATGCTGTTTTAAACCAATTTTATCATGATCTGATTCGATTTAATTAAACTTAGAAAAAGGAGAAATTATAAAGACAATTACAAACTAACAATAAAAAAATTACGTGCTAAAATAATCATTCCACATACTACCTTTATAAAACGCTTGATAAACGATATAACCAGAGTTCAATCTAGAATAAATATAAAACAGTTTAAACGTTAAAAGTTTTTTACCTAATAATTCGTGTATTTTAAGTGCATTGACATTTTATTCCATCCTAATGTATTGTTGCAGTATTGTGTAATGTTATTTTATGTAATATGGGTTTTTCTTTAATTAGATAATTTTTATTTGTTTTTTTTTAAACCCTGTATCTATCTAACTATTAGATTAGCCATAATATCGAACTGTCGTTAGAACTTCATGTTAGAGAATGGATCACAGATATTCGACCATTCATTGAACATGTATGAAACTAAACAAATCATTATCCTACAATTAATCGCTGCTCTCTTATCACCTAGACCACAGTCCCCCGGTGCTGCGTAACGCAGGCACAATGCCTGCGCCCCGGATAAAACCCCTGACTTGCGTATTCAGCATTTTTTATAATAGTTAATTACTAACAAAGTTCATCCTTTTATACGTGGAGTTCATTGCCGCTATCATTATGAATTTGTGATTAAGTTTCATATTTGTATTGAATATTCGTTGAGTATACCAAAATTTATTGCTTTTTAGAATCACTATGTTTATAGGCTCGTTTCCTGTTACTTGCCTGGAGAAATGTGGGTGAACTACAGACACACCTCTGCCTAACCCTTACAAATACAGGCGTGATGTCATGTTGATCCTCGTTTCTTTTTACCTCATAGATCGTTTCTAAATTAATTTTAGCTAGCTCAGATACTCTGTCACGGATTCTGTCTGCTTCGTGTTGCTTTGAATCGTAAATATCTTCCTTCAATAATCCTTCCACAAGCATTTCTTTGCCTTATGGAAAGTCAGGGAAATGTCAAATTAACTACCAACTTAAATTGTCCGTATTATTAATTCACTACTGTCATTCTTTGACTGTTTTATGAAATGGCTATAATACGGCAAATTAACGTAGACTACGTCATTTGCCATATATTTAATTAAAACATCCACATTTTTACTTGGAACCACCCGAATTCCATCTAATTATTCTGCTGTTAAGTCGTATTTATTTGCATTAGTCCGAAGCACTATTCGCCGGCGGTACTAATGGGAAACAAAAGACAATGCGACTGATACAACACTGATGCTATGTCGTCTATTGTTTGTAATGGAATGATTGTGGGTTGTTTAGGCTTTCAATAATAAAGCTTGAATATAATTGTTGGCTTGACCGGACATAAACCTTGTGTAGATGGTTAAATATTGGTTTTGATCCATGATGTAGAACTTAACTATCATATAAAGCTGTTGACATGAATGAGCATATTTATTTATGTTCATATGTAAGTTGAGCAAAGACTGGACAGTCAGCCCCGCTATCACTTATCTTTTAGCCTATCAGACAAAAACATTTTTGGAAAGCTTGTAACGCCTTTTATTCTTTTCCAGTTCAATAACTAAGGTAACATCTAGAGTGCGCGCAACGAAACAAGGACGGCAGAAAATTGTGGAACTACATTTTTTTTAAATCAAATCAAATAATTGAACTGTCTGAATATTGGTACATGAGGTACTGAATATTATGCAAACTCATGCACTGACAGAGACACTAGCGCCGCCGCGTCAAATGGACTTCAGTGGTGGCACGGATTCTAAGGACTGATTACCATACTCAAATCTTTTATCCGTGGAATAAAATTGACGTCTGACAGTTATTGTTTGGAACTAAAATTGTAAAAATTCAAAACTCACAGGTTAAGACTTTGCGTCAGTTCACGCCGAGAAGTGACACGACGCGACGATGCTTGAAGAGGCCAGTGGTTTGCAACGCAGTGCTGCGAGCCGCAGCGCTTCGTGATGCGTCGCGCTACGCCGCGAGGCATCTCGAATCGCAGCGTGGCGCAGCGCGGCGCAGCGAGGCGCGGCGCGGCGCATTGCGACACTGCGAAGCATTTTTTAATTATCTCAATCAAATTTTGTATGACTATCTTTAAAAGTATGCGCAGCGTCGCGTCGCGTCACGTCTCGGTCTCAACTGGCCCTTATAATTAAAAAAGCTTGACCGTTATAGTCACAATTAAAAACAGAAAATAGTCCCAAAAGGCAATAGTCAAAGTTAGTTCCGATCGATCCAAAGTCAAAACCAACCGATTGAAAAACTTTCAGATTGGAATAATTCCGAAACAAACAGACAGTTGTTCCTAAACAAGTGATTTACATAGTGCTTTAAATCGAAACTGCTTTACTTGTTTTGTTACTTTGCTTTCATTTAATTAAATGGGAGGTGGAAAAGCCGTGTTGGTATTGTCTTTTGAAAGATTAAGGTCTTCTCTCTCTACTTCCTTCTAACCTAAACCTTGTAGTTAAAATCAGTTAATGGATCAAAATATTCACACATTAATTTTCGTTCATATAAACAACGAGAACTCGTTAGTTCAAACTTAATCCGATGCCAAATGTGAATCCTCTTCTATCACAAACACAGTGACACAATGTGGGCAAGCAGTGTTTACGTGTGAATAGTGTCGCTGCAGCTTCTTGGAGTTGCTACAAAATCATATAAAACGGTCGACGCAACGTTGACTTTGCGATGTGGCCGGCTGCTAGTGCGCGGTCTCGCTGGTGGTTGCGTTGTGGCTGCGATGTGATCTTGTTGTAGTCGATATCGCCTGCACGGTTGATTTTTACGACCAAATGAGGTCCGTGTGAATAAACTCTTCATTTTTATACAAATTAGCGCACGTCCACGTGTTGTGATTGTGGTGTGGTTGTGTTGTGGTTGTGTTGTGCTTGTGTTGTGGTTGTGGTGTGGTTGTGGTGCGGTTGTGGTGTGGTTGTGGTGTGGTTGTGGTGTGGTTGTGGTGTGGTTGTGGTGTGGTTGTGGTGTGGTTGTGGTGTGGTTGTGGTGTGGTTGTGGTGTGGTTGTGGTGTGGTTGTGTTGTGGTTTGGTTGTGTTGTGGTTTGGTTGTGGTGTGGTTGTGGTGTGGTGTGGTTGTAGTGTGGTTGTGGTGTGGTTGTGGTATGGTTGTGGTGTAGTTGTGGTGTGGTTGTGGTGTGGTTGTGGTGTGGTTGTGTTGTGGTTGTGGTATGGTTGTGGTGTGGTTGTGGTGTGGTTGTGGTGTGGTTGTGGTGTGGTTGTGGTGTGGCTGTGGTGTGGTTGTGTTGTACTTGTGGTGTGGATTTGGTGTGCTTGTGGTGTGGATTTGGTGTGCCTGTGGTGTGCCTGTGGTGTGCCTGTGGTGTGCTTGTGGTGTGCTTGTGGTGTGCTTGTGGTGTGCTTGTGGTGTGCTAGTGGTACGTGTAATCTGGCACTTAGGTTGGCAGTAATATTTTTTTAAACATATCTATCAACCAAAGTCCTCTGACATCTTAGATCGACAAATAACAGCTCACCGAGTCGACATCGCCAAAATCATCATGATTGGTAAACGCATTGTTGATCGCAATTTCTTTTTATTAGCAGACAAGATATACTGCTGCACGAAGACCTTGCTTCAGTTTTTTCTATGCCTCATAATACCATCTTCGAATACCATCGCATACCTCTAGTATTGCTGATGTTCATAAGCGTCTGTGACCACCATCAGATGAGTAGCCTTGACTGCCACCCAATTACATAAAAAGACTGGAAAAATTTTGATGTGGAGAAATTTTTCGACGCCACATTTTAGTTTGTTGTTTTTCGAGTAGTTATGTTAGGATATTATATTGCTTTTTTTATTTACTTAGTTAATTTATTATAAATTGTAATATAATTTAGCCTCATTGTGTTAATTTTAAAGATGTTTGAATTAATAAAAGGCATTTCATGAGACCTCTACACATTCGTGTATGAATTCTCCTGTACACACACATCAAAAAAAGTTTGTGATCACTAGCAAAAGCTGATTTATTTTTTAAATTTAATTTTATCAAGAAAAAGTGTTTAGGTTATATCTTTTTAAATAGAAATACACTGTTTGAAATTTAAAAATATAATTTTATTTTTACTTTTAATAACTAAAATTGAGTTTGATGAAAAGAAAAAGATCATTTAACCAAACTTATGCAACAATTTAAGTTTTTATTTAATACAATATAACTCCTCCCCTGATTCGCACACATGCGGAGATCCTCCTGGGCATGCTGAGGACCAAATTATCCAGCATTTATTGCGGTAGCCTGTCCCATTCTTGAATAGTGGCTTCCCTGATCTCTGGCACTATTTGGGGAGGTGGCGGACGGTTCCAAACAACTCGCTTAAGAGCATTCCACGCGTGCTCTGTTAGTTTTAAGTCAGGCGAGCCGGCAGGCCAGTCTCACCTTGTGATGTCGTAGTCTCGGAGACCAGCATTAACTCGTTGAGCTTGATGTGCGGGCGCATTATCGTCAACCAGTATGAATCGGTGCCCATGATTTACTCGGAATGGTCTGACAATTCTATCAATATCGACTGTTTTGTACCTATCTGCCGTCATGGAGCCTCGTTACGGGATCAAAGGCGTTCTAGCTCCAGTCATAATTCCACCCCAAAAGGACACCGATTTCCCGCCTTGCAGAAGTAGCAGTTCTTTGCCTTTCAGAGTCTCCAGGTCTTCTCCAGACACGAACACGTTGATTATCTGGATGAATACTGATTCGCGATTCGTCAACGAAGAGACAGTTTTGCCAAATATTTTCCTCCTCATCTTCTTAATTTTGCCGGAGCCTAGCCCACTGCAATCTCCGTCGCTGCCGTGTATTCAGAGGTGCTCGCCAAGACCTTCATGCTCGTAGTCCAGCCTGGTGTAAACAATTCCGAAAGGTCTGAGTGCTAACTTCAAGTCCAGAGGCGGCCCACATTTCTGCTTTTATTGTAGTGACGTCGATTGTTGGGTCACGAGCTGCCAGCAATCTGATATAACGCTTCTGAGCTGCACTCAGAACAGTTGGGCGACCACTGCGGGGTCGGTCCGCTAAGTTATCCATGCTGTGGTTCCTCTGCAACGTGGCCACGACACAGGATTGGGATACAGCAACTCTGCGTGCTATTTCTCTCGTGGAATATCCTTTTTCCCTCAAAGTTACAATTCTTGCTCGTAAAACTTCTGATAATCCTCTTGTCATTTTATCAATAACAACTTTCCTCGAAAAAATATTATAAATCCGTTAAAATTGACTAAGTCAGATTTCTGAGGGAGCGTAAGCTTGGATTGAATTTCTTTTTAAATGGAAAAACAATTGAGTTTGTTTTTTATTTCATATTCTAATTCTGTATTTATAAGTAAAGAATCTAAAAATAAGAAGAAATTATAATATGGTCTACCGTAACAAAAAAGATTTCGATTTTTCAAACTGCTCGCAAACTCTTTTTGATGTGTGTTTGTGCAAAAAAGTAGGATATGGTCGATCCAACCCTATCGTTCAGTCGTCGTTAACCGATACAGCAAGTGTTTCCCTTTCAAACACCAGCTTATCGCCGATTATCCAACACAATGGCAGTTTGAAATGGTAGAGGACTGGGTTTACTCGTGTTAAAGAAAAAAATATCGATTTGGAATATGCTTACTAGGTAATAAGGTCCTAGGGAATAAGATGAAGCCTTTTAGTAGGTAACATAATATCACGCCTGTATTCCTCAAATGGGCATAACACCTACATTTCGCCAGGTATTTGTAGTCCTATATAATAGGGGCAAGTCTGATGTGATTAACCAGGCACAAATACAAACCAGGTTGCTAAACTCGCATTAGCCAAGATAAACTAGGTATCCTAGACAGACGAGAGGGCATTCACATTCATCCCTACTTATTTTTTCTACAGAACAGCCTTTTAATCTCAAAGACTTTTCATCTCCAGACAGTAAACAATAAACAAGAATCAACACAGACAAGAAAAAACAAACATAAAAAAGAAAAAAACTGTAATCTTTGCTCAACATTAAAATTAACAAATTGTAACCCGAAAAACACATAAACGAACTTATTAACCTGCAACAAAAAAAAATAACAAGACGACGGAGCAATTTATCGAAAAATAACTTAATTTCTTTGACAAACTACAAAAGACACAATAATCGGAGAGAAACAAACATTTTTTTTCAACAAAAAAAAGGTTAAGGGAAAAAAATCTCGTCGAAATTTATGCTTGGTAGTTTCTTTTTCAATTTGCGTAGAGGGGGTGTTCGTTAAAAATTCAGAGGACAGCCCGGGAGGATATAGATTGGTCGGCCCTCACAGCCAGTGCCTTTTTCCTTTTGTGAACTCCGTTTGTCTGTGAAATGTTTTGATTTCCATTTGGATGCTAAGTTCAGCAACACTGGGTGCATGCATTATTTGATAGGCTGTGAGATTTCTGGCTAGAATTGGCTACCCTTCTTCACAAATGGATGGAGTAAAAACTGAATACGGCTGATGCTAAGATATTATCGTAATCTTCTTATTAGCGTATCGATGGCAAAAAGTTAAAACATATGTGGCTCACTGACGCAGTCATCAGATCATCAAATGCACAGGTGACTGGGTATGCGGTGCATAATGGAAGGTGGGCCATTGTCTGTGAAGAGATGCCGCATACGCAATTGAGATCTGAGCCGTCCATGAACCCCATCTGTGTAGATTTTCTTTACTCCGACCCACTGGGTTTTGAAGGCTATTTAGATATTTCCAAGCACGGTAACGCATGCCCAGAATAAGACCTTTAACGCACTACCGGCTGCCAGTAGTGCGTTGAAGGACTAACAGTATCTAACTACGCAACTTCGAGGTGTCTGTAGGTAACACCGAACCGTCTGTCAAGCCTGGTGATTCAGGCATGGCTAAGGTCTAAGGTCTTTATGTAGCGATAGTGGACTTTCAAGAGCGGATAGAAAGATCGTATTCTTATTATGTCGACTTGAGTTTTATGTAGCTCACTCATGCCTTGGTTCGAGCACATATTGTATGACATGGTTTGTTCGTAGAGACTATTATGATAAAAATTGTGTCGATTGAAGGGTAAAGTTAGACCTTTTGGACGCACACATTTTTCTTCCCGTGAATAACTACGGTTTATACGCCGTGTGTAGGCACGGTCGTCAGTGTTGTATGGATCACAATGGAAGCTTGTTGACCGACACGTTTTTTCTACGGCGTGGTATTTTTTTTGTTTGGGAAATTATCAAATAACTTCTCCCGCTCCGGCCGCAACCCCGGCAGTTCCTGCAACCCCTTACAGCACGTTCCCGTCACTTATCCATAACGTATTTCTGCCTAAATCTAGTGCATGCTATCGTAACATTCAATCAGTAGCAGTCCTACTGTCCCCGTCGATGTATCGGCGCGATAAATTACTGCAAACTGACGGGTCTGAATTATTTATTGCTCTTTTTATTTGAACGCAACATTTGTTTTCATTTTTATGAATAAAACAATTGTTTTTTTTGTTTATAAAATAATAGGTAGTTTATTTATGAACATGTGTTGTTTATATTTGTGTCAGAGATAGTTCCATATCAGAATGTCATCGTCGTGACGAAAAGATGAAAGATGCTTGATTTTATCTTGAAACAAGCGTTCCTACAATTTATTTAGGCTGGATAAAGAGGAATATAAAATATATTAAAAAGGATTAGGTAATATTTCATATGTTTGAGAAGGAGTATCCTGTCTAACTTTTACAAAAAGCTTTACAATTCTCTATTGAATATGTCTATTGTTTAAGTATTACTCAAAGTTCTATACATTAATATCTTTCGTGTAAACCGTCAGTACATTAAAGAGATCTTACAATTCTTGGAAAATCTCTTCAGGACACTAGTTGCTTGCGAGGTGCTTGCATCTCGATACACGGAAGGATGACTTAATTCGTGGTGAGACAGGCAGTTCTCACAGGGGACGGTGTCTATCTTGTTCTACTGATTCAGTAGACATAATGCCGTCTATGATACCCTGGAGGAACATGCGTGTGTTATCAAATTCGGATAGATTATAATTATAGGAAATAGATTTGGTCGAATTGGTGTTATTGTGTCTCCTTATTGGTGATGTTCTTCAGAAAAGTCAGATGCGTAGTGCTCGCAACCAGCGTGCGTGTATGACCAGATGTATGAACGTAAACAAAGCAAAAGGAGTATGTAAGGATCGTAGCAGGTGGCGTTAGAAAGAAAGAAAATACGTATATTTGCGGTAAATATGACGCAAAGAAAGAACACAAAAACAAAAAAGAACAAGTTGGGGTAAATATGCGTTCTGTAGTTTCTGCCTACCCCCCTGTTCCCTTGGCGGAAGAAGGCGTAAGTGTATGTATGTCTGTTTAAAGATGATGAATGGACAGTACTGCTTTTAAAGAAACATTTATATATTATTATAATGATGTTTGTGCCTGTAAACACGTACAAATGATAGGTCTGAATGCAGGGTTAAGGAAATATAGACTTACGTAAAGTCTGTGGAGATAGGGAGAGGAGACTTGAGTCCTAGCAGTGAGAACATTATAGGCTGATTGCATTATGTATGTTACTTTAAAAACTGTTCACTAGGATCGGTATTTTTGGCACTAAGAATAGTGCCAAAAATACCGAATACCTTAAAACTTTAGATAACACTGAAGTTCAAATTTAACCTCTAATTTCTCTCATGCATTTATTTACCCTCAAAAACCACTAACAAAATAGCACATTCTAACACAGAGGACTATCCTCACGCTTTGAACCCGACCTAATTGCCGGAGCGACAGACAACCTGCCCCTGAGACTTGATCTATTCCAATTGAACTACCGAGTACCGCAATACGGGAACATTTTTAGTGGAATTTCAGTCGTATACGGGCAACAAAAATGTTGATACCCTAAAGTTTTTGTGCGTCAGATAGTAATCTATCTATTGGAAATGTGACGTTTTAAAATGTAGGTTTTTTATGAGAGGTGGAAATAACAGTGCAGCAATACCGCTTGCCAAAGCCTGAGCTTGTTTCGGTGTTTCTTCTCAGAGTAGTCGGATAGAAAACACAGAACTCTCTCATTTTAAAACAAACGATATTTTTGAAGTGTTTTTTTTTTAACAAATTCCTATAGTTTCGTTTATTTAGACTGCCTCGATGGTCTGAGTTAAGCTTTGGGTCCTAGGTTCGATCCTTGAGACGGGCAATGTTACAAAGACTTTTATTAGGAACTTCTCAATAGCAGGCTCTGGATTTATGGCCAGTTAAAATCAATAGGCTAGCTACCTATTACATTACATTAAGTTGTGTGTAACTTAAGTATACCCTTTCAGAAATAGAGGCGTGTTGATATTTTAATTTTCAAGAGTTTACCGAACTACATCTCAGTTATCCTTTTGTTTACAAAGCTACCAAATAATATGTTATAATCTCATAAAGATATATTAAAAGAATTTAACTCAGCTTCTTCCACTATATTATATCATCTAATTGATAGGGCGACAGACAGCCGGCCCGGGGGAGCATGTGCTACGCGCAACGACAGGTATTATGCGACATAGTGTACTACATATGAAGATAATGAATTAACGGTGTGAAGACTACTGCTGTCATGTTCACGGCTACGATTTAATATTACAAATAAATTAAATATCATCTAAGTAAGATGGCTCATTAGAAGACTGTATTAATTTGCAATCATTATAAAACATTTAGAAGATTACAGTATCAGTAGTCAAACTATAAACAGTTGTTAGGTTCTTCATGAATTTTAGTATTTATTTTGATCTTAAAGTTTATTATTATGGCAAAATTTTAATAAATACACGTGCTAGTCCGGAAGTAATTTTAAACAACGTTTTAAAATATGAAGGGAGGGGATATTGTCGGCGGCGACGGCAAATGGCATTCTGACTCAAGCACTTGTAGAGTTCGGACGTAAGCCGAGCCTGGTAGTGTTACTTACGTGCGCTGAACTAAATAATTGGTCTGTGGTTAGTGAATAAGTGATAATTATTAAGATATAAGCATAATAGACGAAGCGTGATTATTTAGAGAAATAAACGAGTGTGTCATTTTAAAAGTGAGTTTTATTGTTCTTTTAGTACTTAGTTTTCTCACAATGGGCGGTCTACGTGTGGCGGGTATTTGTACTTTATTTGTTCGAGCCCTTTAGTACTCTAGTATAATCCTATACAGTATTAGTTGAATTTTAAACATAAGTACGAGTAGTTAAATAAATTATGGTAATTAAAAAAAGATAAAGGAATTAGAAAAAACACGTTTGCAAAAATTCTGTTTTTTTTTATCTGTGCGACAGAGCGTTTTGATAATTTTACGATAAAACATAACATAACACCTATAACTACCATAGGGTTAGGCAGAGGTGTATCTTATAATATACCCACACTTCGCCAGTCATGTTTAATTCCCATGTAATAAGGGGCGAGCCTATTGCCGAATCAATCGGGCACAAATCCAGACTCCGGGCTGCTACTGAGGAATTCCAGAAGGCAAAGCCCAATAACACTGCCCAACCCGGGAATTGCACCCAGAACCTCATGCTCAGCAATAGCGCTTACGATCACTAGACCAACGTGATAATCAAACATCAAACCTTTCTGGCAATAAACTTTAATAGTTCTAAATAGAGAAACCAATCCCAATAACCAACAATGACAACAACTGACCTACATTTAAAACACTGACATCCACAAACTATTCTATGAGCAAACAAAATTGATTTTTAAACCTGGCAAAGCGAAAAAATCTGGGCATAATGGACGCATGGCCGAACCAGCTAATCATGATAGATGACCATCACTGGTGAGCGAGGCAAATTGATAGCAGCACATCGAAAACATCATGGCTATAGTTACTGCCGTAAAATATGGTATTGGGGACAAGGCAATACAGGACGCTTTATGATTTGTGCATGCAAGGTTAATTAAAGATTTAACAAACATACCTAGGGGAAGTTTGACCATTTACATGAGTCACTGCATCCGAATCGATTTACAAACCTACCCAACAATACCAACGGTTTTTTTGAATCGCCACCTTTTTCTGTAAAAAGTGATCATACAAGATAGTAGTAGATAGAGTTTCACGCAAGATAACATGATTGCTATAGCTTGAGTAGATGACAAGAAATAGTGAGGCGAATCACACCAGCCCCTATAAAAGAAGCTACATGAGGACCACGACCGCTTTGACAAGAGTGCTACTGAGAAGAAGAAGACACAAAAAATCTATATATAAAAAACAAAAAATGTTTCTATTTATTTCCGTTATAGACTTTGAAACCATCCAACCAATGTGCCATGGTTTCATTTGAAAGGCAATAATGCGAAGATGGTTTTAGAACACAAAAAAAAAAAATCTATGAAGAAAATTAATTTTTTCATAGGTACATTTTGTATGGAACAGATTTCTTGATGATATCTCTAGCTATAGATGCCATAAATCCTAACAAAAAGTACAACGCTTGTATAAATTCACCAAATTATTAAATTTTTGGAAAATCCACTGGAAAAGACTGTTCAGAGCAGTACCTCTACCATGAGCTGTCATCGAAAACTTACTCGCTAGACACGTTCAGTGCCGGGAGCCCTCCTGGGGGGTTTACCTAGTCGCATATGGGGTGCGCCGAGGAGGGCTCCTTTTAAATGTAGGTTTTTCTTAGCGAAAACTAAGCCGTGAAAATAAAATTTTATTAGTATATGCGTTGATTTTAAAATCCTAGAATTTTCATTTTCATAAAATATCACGTCTATAAATATTCAATAACAATTTAAATAGTAGGAAACAACGTATAGCGACAGAGGATCTCGTGGCTAAGTAATAACTGCCGCACGGCAGGGTCGGTCCACCAGGTTAAGCTACGCTTGCCGGGGTTGGTCTGTGCATGGGTGACCATCTATACACACCGAGACTCATTCGTGCCCCGGAAAGCACGTTAAGCCGTTGGTCCCGGCTGTCATTCGTGGATCTTTGACAGTCGTTACGGGTCGTCAGAAGCCCGAAAGTCTGACAACCAGTCTTACCAAGGGGTATCGTATTACCCAGTTACTGGGTTCTGGAGTTCAGATAAGCAGTCGCTCCATGTAAAGTACTGGTATTCAGCTGAATCCGGTTAGACTGGAAGCCGACCGTAATATAAGTGGGAAAAAGCTAGGCAGATTGAAACTACGTATAGCGATAAAACCCCTTGAAAACACTATTTTACTTCGTTTTACAGTCTCTTATAACACGGTTTTAAACCTAATTCCGTTGCGGTCCGCGATGGTTAACTTTAGCGCAAACATAATGCCGGTGACCCTCCTGGAGGGTTCACTTCCAATATGTATGGCGGCATGGCGTATGAGTTCTATGAAAAGTGGTAAGTAAGTTTTTATCCAAATCTATAGTGCTCTTGGTACAAATTTTAATTATTTCTGTGATCGCTAGGGGCGCTGAACAATATATTTTCAAATAAATCATTTACGGAGACGCTAGCGAGTTTTGACATTATCGAAATCTATTTGATTCACGTTAATATGCTTGCGAGTAAGTTTTCGATGACAACTCATGGTAGTGGTACAGTAACCTAACAAAAAGTACTAGGCTTGCATGAATTCACGATAGTATTTCTATCATTAGGTAGGTAGGTAGGGCAGGTCGGTAGGTATGTATTTATGAATGGTAGGTAGGTAGGGTAGGTACTTTACAACACAACTTAGATGTAGCATAAATGTGAAAATCGCATTCATTCATTTCAATTTTACGAATGTATCTGGTTATATGACTTTACAAGTAATTGCGTTTACGTAAAGATCATTTTCACCTAAAGCAGTAATAACGATTGGCGATTTTGAAGGCGCACTCGGTTCGGGTGGTGATCGGTTTTACGAATTTTGCCGATGCTACATCTAAGTTGTGTCTTAATGTATGTATGGTAGGTAGGTAGGGTAGGTAGATGTGTCGTAGGGTACTTAGTGTTACCCGTGCGAAGCCGGGCCGGGTAAAGCTAGTATTTGATATAGACGCGCATCTAAGTGATTGTAAATCCGTCTCCCCCAACAAAAAACAGACAGTGTAACATTTATGTAATATCAATTAAAACAATTTCTAACTACTAACCACATTACCCATTTTACAATACCAAGCTAGATAAAAACGTCAAAGTATGAGTTGTCACGGTTCAAATCGGGGCTTATCTATCGGATGGAACCGGACCGGGCCTGTCGGAACCGGCGGCGACCGGATCGAACCGGATCCAACGTTCTACTTTGATTGATAGCTTTTAATTTGATAGCTATCGTCGTTTATCGACTGTGTGCGATGAAAAACGTTGGGTTAGGTATTTTGAAGTTTATTTTGATATTAGGTTAGTACAGTGGAATAGAGTAACAGTTTGGGGAAAAAAGATAGAAAAAAAAAACTAATACTATGGTTGTGAGGATGTTGGCTACTCAATCATGCAGTAATGGCTGGTCAAAACTCCGTAGATGGATACGGCAAGATTTACCATGTCCTTTTTTTTTTTTGGATGGGAAATTATCACATAACTTCTCCCGCTCTGGGTGGAGTGGGAGGGCGTGTCAGACTCTTACTGACTAAAACCCACCCATGTTCCTTCCGTTGCCTGTACGTTGCCAGGGGCCACGGTATCCCTTTCGGACTTTCCCGCAACCCCGGCAGGCATCGGTCCTATCGGACCCCTTCAGTTGCTGACATCTCTTTGAGAGATTTACCATGTCCTGAATTACAGATACGATATTTCTATCCGAGTGCATGCCTTAGTTTTCTTAGAGAGAAACCGCGGGCTAAAGCTAATGATTTTACCAAAGAATCTGCCCACAACATTTTCCTTCATAAAAAGCCAAATCTTTTTACCTCAAATACTCCTGCTATCTATTACCTACCCCATAGATATTCAGTAGTCCCCTGTCCCCTAACGCACCATCTGATTCCCATTACTTCTCGCCTGGCTGACAATGTATGACATCACAACCGAACAGGATAACCCGCGTCCCCTGGGCGTGGTATCTGTTAACCTACCAATTAACAGAGTGGGATGAAGCTCTAATAGCTCTAACGAGCATTTATACGTGAGAATTGTGTTATTGGGTAAAATTATTATTATTATAATTATTGGGTAGAAAGCATCTAAAATATTTGATACTGCAACAAAAATAAAGTGACTCGAGAAAATCTTCCTTGCCTAAGTTATTGAATAAATTATCTTTCTGTATTAAGAAAGTAAAGCTAAGATTGCCGCGGGCGGCTCTTAGTTGGGGGAGCATCCATTACAAATCGAAACCCCTTCATGCCTCGGAAAGCACGTTAAGCCGTTGGTCCCGGATGTCACTCGTAGATCTTTGATAGTCGTTACGGGTAGTCAGAAACCTAAAAGTCTGACAACCAGTCTTACCCAGGAACAAAGTGTTACCTAGTTCCTGGGTTGTGGAGGTCAGATAGGTCGCTCCATGTAAAATAATGGTATTCAGCTGGAAGCCGACCCCAACATAGCTGGGAAAAGGCTATGCATATTGATTATATTGCAAAAAGACACATAACACAAGAACACAGTCAGTCGCTCGCGCGCATTCTAAACGTGCGCTCGTGTGTCATATTATCGGTGTCCTTATACGTCACGCGATTAGTGCTACCTTGCGTTTTTGGTTTATATAATGAGTAGTGGAGATGAAGATGAAGACTCTGCTGATGAGGAAAGTTTACCTATCAACCAACAACAATTGGAGAAATCGCCATTGGAGCCAAGTAAGGTGCAAGATATAACAAGTGAAAGTGAGAAGAGATTGGTTGAAAAAAGAAAAGAAAGAGAAGATGAGAGTAACGAGGATGATGACTTTATTACTGTTAGAAGGAAACCTAAACGTTTCATTCGAAGCGATTTATCGGATTCTGGAAATATGAGGGTAGATGTGGAAAAAAATGTGAACTTCCTTAATAAACACGAAGTATGTATTACGTCCGTTGAAAAGATGCCTAAGCAAATGGCATTAGCAAAATTACTTAGATCTGAGAATATCAAAAACGTTATAAGAATTAAATTCAAAAGTTTTAACAAGGTATTGGTTCAATTTCAAGACAAGGAAGATGCCGTTAAACTATTAAATTGTATAAAATTTAAGGAAATGGGATGGAGATGCCAATTGATTAACGAGTTGTCAATATCCTATGGTGTGGTAAAAGGGGTTGATCTTGACATAAGCGAGGAGGAACTCATGGAAATATTTGAATCTAGTACCGAAATAGCATCTATAAAAAGATTAAAACGAGTTGATTCGGACGGTAAATGGATTGACAGTGAGTCAGTGAGAGTTGGTTTTAAGGGTAAAATATTACCGCTTCATATTTATGCGTACGAGTGCCGGTTTAAGGTTGAATCTTACGTGTTCCCTGTTACTCAATGCTCAGGATGCTGGCAATTTGGACATTTAATAAAATATTGTCCCACGAAGAAGAAACTGTGCCCAAAATGTGGGGGTGATCATGTGAATTGTGATCTTAATAATTTCGTATGCCTTAATTGTAAGGGTGATCACCTTGTCATTGACAAAACTTGCCCTTTTTTTTTGAAAGAAAAAGAGATAAGGAATATTATGAGTACCGAGCAATTACCATATCGAATGGCACTTCAAAAAGTTATTGAAAAACGACGAGAGAATTATACTCCCAAAAACCCTATAAAACCCACAAACCTAGAAATCCGAGTTGAAAACTACGCTAGTATTATTTCAGGAAACGAAAAAAGATCAATACAAAATCAAGAAGAATTTGTCGCACAATCAGCTCAGGAAGAAGAGGAAGAAACGGAAGTATCACAACAAGATCAGCAAGATAGCATGGAGAATACACCTAAAAAAAATGGAAGAGAGGGAAAAAAAACAAAAACTAGAAAAAGTCAGAATGCTCTAAAACAACCCATCCAAAAAGAAATAACACAAACTCAGAATGAACATAAGGAAAGAAATGAACAATTACGATATAAGTTTGAATTTAAAAAGTTTATTAATAAGTTAAAAAATATGTACAAGTCTGAAGGTACTTTTGAGGGTAAAATTATATTGGTGTTTAAAATTATTTATGAAGAAATTAAGGAAATGTTACTAAGTAAGTTTTTAGGTGGAGGGTTTTTTGGAAAATTAATAGATAATTTAGATGGATAGTACACACAAAAAAATAAAAATTAACTTATTGCAGTGGAATTCTCAAAGTCTACGTCCTAAACTGATTTCTTTTTCGGAGCTCTTAAATCAAGAAAATGTTCACATAGCAATCCTGAGTGAAACATGGTTACATAATGAAACTGATATTCATATTAGTGGCTATAACATCTATAGATCGGACAGATATGATTCCTATGGAGGCGTCTCAATTGTAGTGCATAAATCCATACAATCTCACCTATGTTCAGTTCGAGTTCGAAACAGTGGAATAGAAATTGTTTGCGTTAAATTGATTAATTGTAAAGATGTAGAAAACGTTGTAGCTATCTATTGCCCGTCTTCTGTCCAAACGCAGTTTTCAGACTGGGAACAAATATTTTCTTTGTTCTCAAAAAATACCTTGATAGCAGGTGACTTCAATGGTCATCACACCAACTGGTCCGTTAAAACGGATGTGAGAGGTACACAAATATTGGACGCGGCACTTGAAACGTCATTCGTCTCTCTTAATAATGGTGCGGCTACACGGGTTAAACTAGTAAGCGGTAATTTGCAAGAAACTTCACCGGATATTTCATTCGCATCTTCAGACATTGCGATTAAATTTAACTGGCAAGTATTTAACGAAAATCTGGGTAGCGATCACATGATTATTAAAATGTCAGTCAGTATAAGTGACGATTTTATTATAAAAAAAAAAAGAAACTATTCTAAAGCCAATTGGAAGGAATACCAGAATTTCCTTACACAAAATGTTAACCCCCCAAGCGACAATATTCAAGGAATGTACGATTATTTATTACTTCAAATTAACAATACTGCAGATAAATATATTCCGTTTATTAAAAGTAGTTGTCAACCCTCTAGTAAGTTTAAACCAAGAAATTACTGGAATCCGGAACTATCTAAAATAGTAGCACAGCGTAGATTATGTTTATCTAATTTTCGACGCAACCCAACCCCTGACAATTTGACCAAACTAGAAGAAAAAACTAGACAATCTCAAATATTGATCCAAAAAGCAAAGTCCGTAGGCTGGCATAGACTTTGTGATTCCATCGATGAAGTAAGCTCAGTGTCTGAAATGTGGCGTCGAATGCGTTGGATAAAGGGCTATAAGCAACTTAGAACTTACCCCCCCATTGAGAAACAGAAAGAATTACTGTACGCTTTAACACCTGATTATGTTCCAAACCAAACGCCTGTGTTTGTCTCTAACAATGAAGTCTTAGAACGCGAATTCAATATTCAAGAACTTGAAAACTGTTTAAAAAAAAAAGATTCAGCTCCAGGCGAGGATGGTATATCATATTCTATGATCTATAATTTACCTGTCTTTATTAAATTTCATCTGCTTAATATATACAATAATATTTTCAAATTTAGTATTATACCACAACAATGGCGGCATATCCAAATCATTCCAATCCCTAAAGCTAGTAACTCTAATACTGATCCTAAATTAAGACCTATATCTTTAATTTCATGTTTATGTAAAACTTTTCATCTAATGATAGCAAAACGATTAGAATGGTACGCTGAAAGGAAAAAAATATTATCACCTAGCACCGTTGGTTTTAGAAGATCTTATTCATGTCTTGATTCATTAGCCCGTTTGGTCACCTATATCCAAATTGGATTTTCGGAAAATATTCCTACATTAGCATGCTTTTTGGATATTCAAAACGCCTATAATAACGTTGCGATCGACGTAGCAGTTAGTATTTTGGATAAGCTTGAAATTGGGTCAAAATTCTGTTCTTATATATGGGCGTTTTTGAGTGATAGATATTTAAAGATCAAATCTGATAATAGTGATGAGTTAACAGCTAGGTGGACTAATAAAGGGTTGGCTCAAGGAGATCCTTTGTCCCCATTACTTTTTAATTTAATAACACACGAACTTTGTCAACTTCCGCTTGATGTAGTTGTATCTCAATATGCAGATGATTTTGTGCTTTATGTTAAACACAAAGAAATTAAAGTATGTGAAGTGTATGTACAAAATGCTTTGGATTCTATTGTACGGGTTTTGGATAAACTTGGTTTGGAACTTTCTTCAAGTAAATCTACCTTTTGTGTGTACAGTAGGGGCAGGCGTAGAATGCTTCCTACCTTAAAGGTAAATGAGCAAACCTTGGGTTTCTCAGAATGCATTAAATACCTAGGTATGTGGCTAGATAGAAGTCTACTTTGGGGCAAACATATAAATGAAACAGTTAGTAAATGTTTAAAATTTCTAAATCTATTGAAAGTGCTAACGGGTAGCTCATGGGGAATACACACAAAGCATATACGCAGGCTATACATTTCACTGATTCGAAGTCGTATTGACTATGGGTGTTTTGTGTATGATTGTAGTGCAAAATCTCATGTTTCCAAGCTAGATAAGTTACAGAATCAAGCCCTAAGAATTGTAGGTGGATATATCAGAAGTTCCCCAATTCATGTAATGGAGTCTGATTTGAGTATCCCCCCTTTATTTTTAAGAAGAAAGTATTTAGCCTATAAATATTGTTTAAAAGTAATGTCATGGTCAAATAATATAACAGTTAGCTTGATTGCGGATTTAAGTGTCCTTTGTAGTATTAAATATTGGGAAAACAAAAAAGTACCCTTATTAGTTAAAATATATAATGATGTAAAGCAGATAGATGTTTTTTCAACAGATATTAATAAAATGTACACTTTAGAAACTTGGACAACTGCTATTGTGACTAAAAATGTAATTAATGTTGATCTAGAATGTGTAAAGGTTCCCAAATCTAATTATAATCCAAATTTATTAGTTTTCGATGTTTTGGCCGAATTAAATTCTATGTATGGTAATTGGCACAAAATTTTTACAGATGGTTCAAAGGGAACTTCTGGTTTAGGTGCAGGAATATTTGACCAAAGCATAGGAACTAAGCTCGGTTTTAAAGTAAACAGTTATGTATCAATTATGACACTGGAACTCATTGCAATTTATCAAGCGATCTTTTATTGCCGGAACCAGAATTTAAATCGAGTCGTTATTCTTTCAGACAGTAAAAGCGCACTACAGCATATTGCTCGATGTGCCTCTGGTTTCAGAGGTGCATCGATAGTGTATGATATTCTGGAAAATATTATTTTATTATCTAAGAATAATATAGAAATTAAGTTGCAATGGGTTCCAGCTCACATTGGACTACGTGGTAATGAGGAAGCTGACCGATTGTCTAAATTAGCAGCAGTAGAGGGTACAACAATTGACTACTTACCTGATTATTGGGAATACATATCCAAATATAAATTAATTTGTTATAAATCCTGGAAACAATACTTTGATAACATAAGTCAACAAAAGGGTATATGGTATAGGAGCATACAAGGCGAGCCTCCTCGTGTGCCTTGGTTCGATGTCGATCATCTGAGTAGGAACTATGTAAAATTAATTTTAAGACTTCGCTCGGGACACTATCCATCAGCGAAGTTTGCATTCCTCATGAAAAAAACTGATTCACCGAATTGCAGAGAATGTAATCAGATTGAGGACGTGCAGCATTTGCTGATGGAGTGTGTACGTAACAGGCGCGAGAGGGAGTTACTTTTGAAGGATTTGGACTTGAATAGGCTTGACGTAGGATTAATACAAACTATTTTATCCCAACCAATTTCAGAAGGTGCCAAAAAATTAGGTCGTTTAATTACAGTCCTTTATGAGTGACTCCTATCTACATATATAAGTATATATCACAATTTGTTTTATAATAATTAATATAATTATTATAACGTTTTAGCATAGTTCATGTTACAATGTAAAAGGCACGATGGGGTTGACATATTTGTTTAAATAAAAACCCCAAAACAAATAAAGAGAGAAAAAAAAAAAAAAAGAACACAGTTAGCTGATAAGGCGTAATTTTAAATTCAAATGAGTTTTTCTTCGCGATGTCAAGTTTGTTCTCATAGTAGAAGTGGTTCATAATAATAAGTACAATGACCCGTGATGAGGTTTTCAGTTTTTTCAACTACACCTTGTATAATTTCCTCCACATTAATAAAGCATCGCATAATTGGCCTATAATGTTTCCACTGCTGGGTCTCTCTGTGACAGGGAGTAGTAAAGCATGCACTTTTACAATAACTTGGTTTCCCCTATTTGTCTGGAAATGCTTGGCGACCACCTCAAAGGTTTCGCTATTCCTTTGAGTCGCTGCATGGACAAGCAAGACCCCGGTATAATAACGCATTGCCTTTGAGTGTTAGAGCACTTAAACCAATGCACTTGCTGCCCGGTACGCCCTTGATTCCAAGGAAGACTGAGATTGTAGGTACTATCGTCTATCTGTTGTATATCCATAAATAAAATAGGTATTCCGAATTAAAATTAGAATCCTAACTAATATTACGAGTATAAATACGAAAGTGAGTTTTTTTCTATATTTGTTTGTTTGTTACGGTTTCACGCTAAAACGGCTGATCGGATTTGGATAAAATTTGACACCTGGTAGACCATGACCTGGGTTAGACATAGGATACTTTTATCCCGATATTCCTACGAGATCGAGACTTATATGTATGGTTTTAGGTAATGTTATTGCACTACCTATGTTCCCCTTTCGGGTCGGATAGGTTTTTTTACATATTTTATTGGTATCCATTCTTGTCAACACTTTTATCTTTGCTAACCCCGAAAGTTCATATGCAACTTCCTAATATCTAATTGATTGATAAAAATAGCAAAATGATATACAAACTTAACTAAAACTATTGAAAAACTAAAATATAGCATCGAAAAATTCATCCGCATCGCTGTCGACTGGTAATGTACCCAAGAGACTGGCCGCGTTGTATGGCAATGCTTAGCCTCTGGCCAAGGTAAAAGCCTGCCCTTGGGTCACAGGAAGTGTCAAGCAGCCGTTTAGAGATTTCATTGAACAGACCATGAGCACTCGGGCCCCACGGCCCGAATAAATAAAATAGATCCTCTATAGCTACAATTCGGACACCATCGAAATGCTAGTTATTCGTTTACGACGTTAGATTGATAAAAATATATAAATGGAAAAAGATGTTGACGAATTCTAGCTCTAATTTGTTTTGTCAGAGCTTTTAAACTGTACGGGTCTGACTTTACGGTGTCAAAAAACGCTTTCTAGCGAAACATGCCACCACTTACATCTCAGTGACGTTATTCGACGGTAAATTGCGGACGCTATATGGCGCCCACCGCACCGCAGTCGTAGGAATCCCAAGCTTAGGTGGCAGAAAAAGGTGTGGTCGTTGGAGTTCCCTGAAAGAACTGTTTCAAGGAAATCTACTACGACCATTGATATTGTGTCATTACATACATTATTTCGGCTTATTACGTGTTACACAAGTCTCTACCCACCGACCATCATACCAGATGGATAGATAGATACATAAAACATTTAATTCAGTGCACACAAAAGTACAATTAAAAGATAATTAATTACATGAATATTATATAAAAACAAGCTGCCAATATACAAAAAAAACTTACATAAAGGAATATAGAGTGATAGTATGACATACTTCAAATCAAGTAACGTATATACAAGATGCGGTGTGCGTCTCAGAGTTGCACCAAACGGGAGTCTAACTTAGCATGTGTCAGACAAATATTACTGACATTGATACTCTGCTAGATCCCTGCAGTGACATACGGACGTCGAGTAGACGAGATAAATTGATGTTGTGACAAAGTGTTATGCGCGTAGTGAAATTATTTTAGTATACTAAAAAACCCACAAACAATTACAGTTTCATAAAATTTCCTGTTTGTTGAATGGCAATCTAGTGTAAAATATTTATTGGAAATGTCTTAGGCACGCGACAGTACGCTGGCGACGCCCGCCGGTAGTTCGCGATCGGCTAGTAATTTTTGCCTCTGTTTGGTTTGTTTAGGAACCGAACAGGGTAACAGGCATTTTAAATGATAAATAAAAAATATTTTATTAAATAACATGAGATTAAACATAACTGGCGAAATGTATTATACCTCTGCCAAACCCTACGGGGAATACAGGCGTGATGTTTTGTTATATTTATTTTAATTATTTTTCAGTCCATGTATTTCAATGTACGAACACATCTTCTAAGGTACGATTGAATACAAACCACTTACATGGAACGACTGCCCTCAGACCTGCCGATCTATTCTGTAAAAAGCTCACGGTGAAAACTTGGGTGAAGTGAGCTGTCATTCCACCTGCTGGACTAGGGACTGACAGCTCACTCCGAGCTCACTTCACCTAAGTTTTCACGGTGAGATGGTTACAGAATAGCACTACTGGACAACCCAATTGCTGAGCTATACCAATATTCTGAGGTTCGACGCCGTAAGCTGCCAGTCTTTCAGGCTTCTGACTAACTGTAAATATTCTGATCGGATATTTGTCTGACATCTGTGATTAATACCTTGCGTGACCTTGTGAAGGCTGCAGGAATGCTCTAGATGCGGGAAACACAGAACCGGCCAAAGTGGCGGTGCTTGGGGGAGGCCTATGTCCAGCAGTGGACGTCTTTCGACTGAAATGATGACGATGATGATGTGATCACAATATGTAGTGGTTTTTGTTAATTATGAGTAATAAGTGTCAACATTAGCCAGCTAATTTGGAACAGAGAAAATATCTCTTCTCAAACAAAGAAGAAACAAGCACTGATCACTTAAATTTTACACCATTACGTGTTCATTTACTAAACCTGTACAAAATATATTGTGTATTACCTAATAACGTATTCTAATACGTTATGTCAATCACAAGCCCAGTATATTGTAAAATTAGATTTTCAATACATATATCGTATAAACCCGCGTCTTTCCCGGCTTATCCATTCCTTTTATCTCCGTATATTAATAATGTAAATATCTACATGCTTACCTTCCCTTTTGTGGTAACCAGAAATATTTAATTGAGTGTTTAAATTGTACGTTCACATCGGGGCCGAATGCTTGACATTCTGATGGCTATGCCAAACATGAGATTCAACATTAGTATCGCTAATTTTAAGGGGTCTTTGTTGATGTAATTTATTTTAAGTATTATGGCTTGGCGTTTTTAAATAACTCTTAGTTATTGGTAACAGCAGTGAGCCTAGTGGTGTGACCATCGGAGTGCCAAGTCATAGGTCTCCAGTTCGAACCTAAGACACCTCAGAGTTTTCGGATTCATGTGCGTATTGTATAATTATCACTTGCTTCAAAATCGGTGAAGGAAAACATCGTGAGGAAACCGGTATGCCTGAGAGATATTTCTCGACGGCATGTGAAGCCAAGTCAGAGGCCCATAGGAGGCATAAAAACTCTGACACCAGGTTAGTCAGTAACCACACGGAAAAGAAAAGAAAGTTATTGGTGAGTGGCAGATGGATCGGTGATCTTAGTTTAGGCAGACAAATGATGATGCAGGTAGTTAATTTGTTTAATAAATATAAACCTTAGTACCTTTGTACTCAAATTATAATTTATGTGGTATCTCTATTAATTTACTGTGTGTACATAAATAATAAAATAAATAAATTGTATGTGTATTAAAAAAGGTCCAAGTTGAGCTACACGATTACCAAAAAATGCGTGCACTTGTGGTTATTTCCACAATACACCATTTCAAACACTAATCTGCATGGTCTTTACTTGATCCAATCAAGATTATGTCTGGACTTCGTGTTCGGATGAACATATCATTGATCATCTATCGAACATAAAAATTTACTCAATAATATACAAATTACAAGACTTGGAAGGTAATCTCTGGTGTACGTAAATGTAATTTACTACGACTATCAGAAATTAACACTATTTAAAAATCTTCAAAGAAAGAAAAGAAAGAAAAAAGAAAGAAAAATGCGTTTCAAACAAACCAGTCAGCTACCATATTCTAATCCTTGCGAATCACCCAGAATGTACTGGCGTGAACAAAGCAGTTTGTTAGTGCAGTACTTTTGCCTTACACCGCGCCTCTCAAAACGTCGAGTGCTTTTTCATTTCCTGCCGCCAGGGGCGACGGTGTTTATTTTATTTTCGCTAATGCCCTCCAACCGGCGTTATACAATTAAATTGTTTTTGGGAGTTATTTTTTTGTCTGCTACCTTGTTTTGGTTTTGAGCAATGTTTTTGTGATTTGAATGAAGAAGTAGTATTTAGCGTCAATGTACGTTAAATGTGTAAGTAGTTTTTAATAACGCACCGGTCGATCCATCAGGTTAAGCTACGCTTGCCGGGGTCGGTCTGTGGATGGGTGATCTTTACATACCGAGACTCCTACGTGTCTCGGAAAGCACGTTACGCCGTTGGTCCCGGCTGTCAGATAGTCGTTAAGGGTCGTCAGAAGTCCGAAAGTCTAACAACCAGTATTACCAAGGGGTATTGTATTACCCAGTTACTGGGTTGTGGAGGTCAGATAGTCAGTCGCTCCATGTAAAATGCTGGTATTCAGCTGCATCCGGTTAGACTGGAAGCCGACCCCAATATAGCTGGGAATAGACTAGGCAGATTAAAGTAGTTTTCAATAATGTTTTTAAAACCCTCCTTTTTTCTGGCTTTTTCTCGCAGTTGGTCGCAGCAACCAAGCTGGGTCCCCGATCAAAGTGGTTAGGTTAGAACTGTGACCAATCGTGCACAGGTCGAGCACGTCATCCAAGATGGTCGCAGCTACTTAGTATTTTTAGGACCCCAAAGGTTCACAAAAAGGAGCGAATTCATTATATTAGAGTGTTCAAAATATTTTAGGGAAGCAAAATGAGTATTATTTGAGGTTCAATTAATATTAAATACACAAGAAGCTCTATTAATATGTAGGAAGTCTCAATTTACCTAGTAACCAACTCACTCCAGTAATAAAGCCACCAACACACCTAAGACTAAAGCGATCAAATTAACGTCCGCCATAAATTAGTATTATCTCTATAATCATAATAAAATCGCGCATAAACTGTGGTCCGAAAACAAAAGGGAGTTATTCCTTTGTGTAGGTCTTGTGCACATGTGCGCAATGTCGTAGTAATTTGATCGTGTGTGCTGGGTCTAGAAGTACTGGAAGAGACTTTCAAACACATTCTATTAATGGTCAAAGGTGACCTGCATACCACACATGCCAAATCCAAGAAAGTCGGCCGACCTATTTACACATGAAATGACCACCTAAAACAGGACATGTCTTACTTCGAAAAGGAAATCTATTTTTGGATGGACATGGCTAAAGATCGAGATAAGATTAAGAAGACTGCTAGCGAGATTTACGAGAAACCTGAAACGGATAGCAGAGAAACCTCAGACGAAGAAATTGGAAAGAGTAAAGAACAGATACACCGGTGAAGCTGGACTTGAACAAACCTGGCGGCGACGTCGTAAAAAGATGCCCATCTATAGATAAATATCCGTTTCTCCTACTCTCTAGGATGCATATCCGATACAGCTCGCAAATCCTTCCAAATCCTAAGGGCACGTCTTCCCTACCATTACCGCGCCCCCCGGTCTGCTCTTTGATGTGCAATGGCCTCAGTAGCCCCATGAAGCATGAGGCTCCGGTTCCAGTGCAAATCTTAAGGTTCATTCGATTTATTGAGTCTGGTTAAACCACGCTGGAGTCGGTGCATTTTTTCATTCAAATGTTACTAAACACCTGTAATGATGTTTTACTACTGAAGTCACGTGAATAACCAATTCACGCGCCGTAAGAGCAATTAATAGCTTGTATTAGAAGCGATACTGAAGAACATGGGGTGGAACCAGTCCTAAAAATAACTACTAACCCTTTGCGACAAGTAAATCCTTTAATCACAGTATAATGTATTTTCAATAATACAGCTAATTATTATTAATAATCGAGGTAGTTAATTCATAAGACCTCTTAAACCTCCTTTAACAAAATCGTACTTTTTAATGTCAAACTATTAAATGCGTTCGTTCTGGATTTTTTCAGTAGCAGCTCGGAGTAGCAGCCGTGAGGCACACTATTATCGCTTTATAATTATTTTCACTTTTTTATTTTTATTTTTGTATTATGTGTTTCACGAACTGTGTTCAAATAAATATTATTCTTTCTTCTTTTTTTAGTCTGGATATTTGCCTGGTTGGTTTGGTTTGGTTGGTTAACTGGCGAAATGTGGGTGTACTATAGGTATATCTCTGCCTAACCCTTCGGAGAACACAGGCGTGATGTTATGTTATGTGTATTCAATTTGTGACGGATAACTTTACAATCCGAGATAATTATATTACTTGGTTGAAAAAGCAAATACACAAAGAATGTTTAATTTGATCGCAGTAAGCAGAAGCCTTCGTTTCAAATATATATTATATGTATATATACAAGAAAATAAAAAAAACCGGCCAAGAGCGAGTCGGACTCACATACGAAGGGCTCCATATCTTATTGAAATCAAACAAAAAACGCCGAAATAAACACGTTTCTTGTATGGGGACCCCTTTTAATTATTAAACTTTATTTAATTTTTATTATTTGTTGGTGCACGTCTGAATACTGTATCATGAAATTTTAATGCATGCCTACTAACCAGTGTTTTACATGTTAGCAAAAATAAATAAATAAGAAAATTTCAACTGTCTACCTATTACGGTTCATGAGATACAGCTCGCTGACAGACGGACGGACAGCGGAGGCTTAGTAACAGGGTTCCGTTTGGCGCCCTTCGGGAACCACAAAAACCATCTATTTTTCGCTAGTTTTTTCAAGGCAGGGTAACCTTAAAAATAAATCCACGCGTACACTACACATCTAGCAACTACTATACAACCGTGTAGGACAATTCATTGCGACTGTAATTTCTTGAGCATTGATAGTGCCACCATCAATTTTCGATGAGCCGCAGTGAAAACAGGCTAGGGTGGGATTCTGTTTGAAAATTATAATTACAATTGATTCCACCCTGTTGTTTAAAACCTGATATTACTATTAACGGCTGAGATATTGTAATTTTATGTTGTAATAATTTAGTTGGGTGATTATCTTCATATCTTTATTAATATTGGTAATCTGTAGGATAACAGCCGCACGGTTCGATCTTTAAGGTTAAGCAACGCTTGCTGAGGTCGGCACGTGGATGGGTGCCCATACTTTACATACCGAGACCCCTCCGTGCCTTGGAAAGCACGTTGGTCCTGGCTGTCATTAGTAGATCTTTGGGATTTGTTACGTGTAGTCAGAAGCCCGAAAGTCTGACAACCAGACCTACCAAGGAGTATCGTGTTACTGGGTTGTGCAGGTCAGATAGGCAGTCGCTCCAAATGGATCGCTACCTATCCGACCTGCACTATGTTAAATATTGATAATTAGCCACATCTGGTTAGACTAGAAGCCGACCCCAACTTGTTAGGAAAAGGCTGAAAAGGCAGATAATATCTTGTTGTGAAATTAGGATTAAACAATTTACACGCTTCCAGTCTTTTGATCATACAGATTTCTTAAGAAATGAAATGACATGCTAGTTAAATTAAATTAAATTTACAGATTTTCTTTGACAACAATGATCCATATGTCAGTTAGTTACAGTAAACTAAAAGTTATGTACGTAGTAATAGTTTGTTCAACGGATGTCCTGCGAAGGCCTAATGTCTGCGATATTGAAGTCTATCTAATGAGTCGTCAGCTGCGCTAGTCTGGACACGTTATCAGGGTGCCTTTTTTTTGGGTGGGTAATCATCAAATAACTTCTCCCGCTCTGGTTGGAGCGGGAGGGCGTGTCAGACTCTGACTATAACCCAACCGTGTTCCTTCCGTTGCCTGTACGTTGCCAGGGGTCACGGTATCCCTTTCGGATTTTCCCGCAACCCCGGCAGGCATCGGTCTTATAAGACCCCTTCAGTTGCTGACATCTCTTTGAGGCGCGCGTGGAACACAACGCGCCGTCGACCCGGGCCTGATCCTTATCGGACGGCGAGCTACCCATTGCTCACCGTCTGCAAGCCCGTGCCTACGGTGTTATCAGGATGCCTGACGTAAGGATAGGGCGCGCGCATCTTCATTTCTGAACTCAAGGACCGCAAATGGAAACAAGCCGGCCAGTTCCTCAGATACAAAGACGTTAAGAAAATATATATTAAGAAGAGATTCAATATAGATCCCTCTCATTGGAAGCAGTCACTCCATGTCTAATACTGGTATTTAGCTGCATCCGGTTACCCTGGAAGCCGACCCTAGTTTAGTTAGGAAATGGCCACGCAGATGATGATGATTCATCTATGTCGTAAAAATGAAGCCGCTTATTCGTTTGCAGGCAGTTTCCTTTTTCCTTCACAAATATGGTAGCGAACCCAAAATAATTAATTTTATAATCTTTCTAAATAACCCTAAAGATAAACAAACCATTTTATTCTACAAATGAACCTATAGTATCATAGCTATGAAATTAACACGCACAGTACTATTAAACTTACAATAAATAATAAATCAGCTACATAATATACACGGGTAAAATAATGTCTATCATGACACAACCCATAACCTTGGGAAACAAAGCCTTACAAACCGCTCGATACATTGAAAAACCCTTTGCGCATTCGGAACCCCAAAATAGATTCTGCCAATCCATTCAAATATCATGAAAGATCTACTTAATAAATATCTTAAATTATTTCATTCATTCTCTCATTCATTCATTATTTCATTCATTCTCTCATTCATTCATTATTTCATTCATTATCTCATTCATGCATTCATTCGATCATTCATTCGTTCATTCCCTGTCAGACAACGCACAGCCTTAACCGCTGGGTCTAGAAGCATGTTTTGCACAAGAGTTTCTTATACAATGTGTAACTGCATTAATTCACAATATGAAAGTAGTTTGTTCCGAATCGTTTACCGAATCGATTTTATCATTTTTAGTATAGGTAATTTTATATCCCAAAAATAATTTAAAACGGTAGTCAAAACAAACCAAACTGGACGAAGTAACTATTACGCCAGACCCTTATACGTGTGCAACTGTGTGCGTGCTCAGATTTTTAATGTGACCACAATTTTCTCCCACCATCAAGTATAACTAATTTCAAATTCATTTATTAAACTTACACATAGTACACAAGCATACAAGTAACATGACATGAGATTCTAACCAACAGAAAACTTAGACAGATTGAACAGCGGGTCCCAAACTAGGCACAGCCTGTATCTTGGTGACCCAAACACTACACAAAGTTAGCAATTTAAAGGGTTCTGCTAGCGCAAGATTGCTATTGATAATTTTAAAATTAAGTTTAAAATAATAATAATAAAATTTAACAAATATGTGTTTAATAAATAAAAAATGTTTTATACATAATAGTAAAAATTCAGTGTATTTCTTATGGTTAAAACATATTATTCTAATTCATTAAATTCTAAAGTACTTGGTGGTGTGCGTTAATTCCAGGACATGTCTTGTATAGCGAAAGTGACCAGCAAGGAATGATTTTTGAAAATTCATCGCTTGCGCAGGGCTTGGCATGAAAATTTGACATTTTTATCACTAAAATCGCATCAAGATCACAACACAATCAATTTCAATATTCCATCCCAAAATCTTGGCACGTAATAGGTACCTACATAATTCTAACACCAAAGAAATCTGATAATCCAGGCCCAGCCAGAGCGTATCTAATTGAATCGTATTCTTGCAGGGATTTCTTACAATGGCAATGTTTGTGAACGTCACCTCAGAGGCTAGTAGTAGCCGCATTTGTTCTGCATGAGACTAGACCGACCTGGGTTCTGGAGAACGAGGAAATAAATTTTGGAGGAGGTTTAGCTGTTGAGAAAACCCACTGGGCTTACAGACGACATAGTAAACTGTTAGTTATTTTTTCTTCGTGTTGACTGACGGAATAAAACCAGAGAAATGTAATTTTACGGTCAAAAACTTACAATCATTAGGTAGTGTATTTTTCCCCACATGAGTTTTAAAATTTACCAGAATTTAGGCGGTTATGTTAAAAGTTCCAAGTCGCATGTAATAAGGGGCGACGCTATTGCCATTTACACAATGTGCACAAATCCAGACATCGGAACAGCGACTGAATGCCTTGATGAAAAATTAATTCAATGACACTATCTGTGGATCGAACCGCAAAAGTTCGCTCAGCAGTCGCACCCTCGAAAACTAGTCCAAACAAGGACTCATACTTAAAAATAGTCTCCAAAACCAAACATCTTCGTAGCTCTGCTCAAGTGATGTATAATGTATGTAAACCGAACGCTAGCAACCTTTGTTAAAAATAAAATATTCCGGCGGTCCGGGAGTTATGTAATTCTATTATGAAAACTTATTAAACTTTCAGACACACGATTGTTTGTACTTATTACTTTTTGTGGATATCATGGTTAAATAACAAGCATCCGATGAAGCTGCAGATACTAATGTCAAAGATTTAAATCTTTAGATTCGCCCTATACGACGTCAAAATATGGCCGCCTTTCTGTTTCGTTTTGACACTTCTGATTCTCACAACGACGCAGTGTTCGTTTTCTATGACAATCAACTCAAGTTGATTGTCATAGAAAACGCTATTATCATTGTGTGAGCTCACTCTCCTCGGTATGGATACTTTTTCGCGCGACTACTACCGATGTTGACTACAGATCTAACGATTTAAATCTTTGCAAGCAATAGGAAATTGCTACTGAAGGTGTCGACCTCAGGACGACGAACTGCTTCTTGCACGGACAACTGTACGGCGCTTGCTCCCGCGTCACCAATTCTAACTCTCTGTATATTTTGACTAAAACTTCAAACGAAGTATACAGTTAGTACGATATCGATCACGATAGTAGTAGTTTTGCAAAAATGTGGCTGTTATTTTAGTATATTGTGGTGTCTTACAACTTCCACGCGAATGAAGTAGCGGGCAGAAACTAGTGAGAACTAAAAATGTTACCACATGTTACTAGTATCAACTGGTTTATTTTTATTTTATTTCAAGAATGTTTGCTTAACTAAACATTATTAAAATTAAATCTAAGTTAAAACTAAGACTTATTAAATTCACCAATGAAACTGAACGCAATCAGCACATCTAAACTGCGTTCAACAGCTGTCAGTATCAATATCAATGCGGTTTTTCGCGGGTCATTGGTGTGGCTCTGTAGGCAACGACTCCGTATGTGGATACAGAGTAGTTACCCGCACAAACATAGATTCTACAATCACAGCTACTTCACTCAGCGGCATCAACCAACGAATATCGTGAGACAATTCCATTGTTTTTAAGTTTTTACTCCGAGTAAGGTAAGCAAACTTAAACCCACGACATTAAAAGGGAACAGGGCCTGAGAATACAAATGTTTCCCCTTTTTTCTTCTTGAATAATGCTTCTAGAGCAATCATTTTTTTTTTCATAAAATCAAGGTCTGCTGTAGACAGGCTGTAGACACGTCCCTGTTATTTCCTTTTTTTCAGAAACTATTGGTTATGAAAACTGGTTATGAAAATATGACCCTCCAAAAATTACAAAAATGCCCCACTTTTACCGCCGTGATTAGAGGACTATTAGACAAATTCGAAAAGTTTTTAACATAAAAGAAAATCATTGGAACCTAGACATACTCTTTCTTTACAATTTTAATGTAATAAATAATTGAATCGGCTCAGTTTTCGAGGAGAAAAAAGGAGAATACGAAATGTCAATCTCATTCGTTTTTGTGATATAATCAGCCTGAGCTGCAGCTGTCCCTATCGCACTCTGCGGAGGCAGACTTGAGGTAAGACGACGGCAATAGTTTTTTCAAATACGTATTGTTCAAATTCCTCGCAGGCCCTGTTCCCTCTTAACCAACCGAGTCCGCCGATCGACCGCAGCTACTATGAACACATCGACACAGGTAATGATTCCTTAGGACACTTTTATGGTGGTTTCTACTTTTGACACGGTCTATTATTAATTCTTCAGGTAATTCATTAATTACTGTAGGTGTAATCCGTAGTTTCGTACGCTTACTAACTGAATTACTGCCCCATTAGTCCCGTGGTCGCAAGCGCGACTGCTGAGCGTGGGGTGCTGGGTTCGATTCCCAGGTCGGGCAAAGTGTTATTGGGTTTTTCCATTAGGAATTTCTTAGTAACAGCCCAGAGTTCGGAAGTTGGCGGTAAAGTAATCGGTAATCTCCTTTCTTAAGATATCGTACATACTGACTGCCGTATTCAGAGACTTCACTTAATCTACACTAATATTACAAAACGAAAAGATTTGTATTTTTTTTAAATTACCCCCGTGCTTTGGAAATCACGTTAAGCCGTTGGTCCTACGTCTGATCTCTCTCCGGTCGTGTTGGACTGCCGTCCCATCGGACTATGAGTGAGGGAAGAGAGAGTGCACCTGTGTCTGCGCACACACTTGTGCACTTTTAATACCTCCCGCGCCGAAGGCTGGTCTCAGCTGAGATTGGTCCCTTAAAGACATGAGGGGGCAAAATTCTAAGAACGCCTCAAGTTTTCGTCGATAGCAACATGATATTTTAATAGGTAAACTAATATTGGAAAAATAATTTAATTGAAAAGCTGTAGGCACAAACAAATTGATTTTGCCTGAAATTGTCGAACAATGTTTCGATTAAACTTTAATTTCTTCAGTAAACTGTCTTCTATTTTACTACATAACTTGATTAATTTCAAGACAAGATTAATTAGATTCCTATTATTTAATCTACCTACATAAGGTTTTAGGCACATGAAGTTATTGGAAAATTAATTTGTATACAGTTTGTTGAAAGATTGAGGGATTCGTGGCTAAGTAATAACAGCCGCATAAAGAGAACGATCAGGTTAAGCTACGCTTGCCGCGGTTGGTTCGTGGATGGGTCACCATCTTTTCATACCGAGACCTCTCCGTGCCTCGAAAAGCCCGTTATGACGTTGGTCCCGGCTGTCATTCAGTGTATTTTGACTGTCGTTACGGGTAGCCCAAAAGTCGGACAACTATTCTCACCAAGGACTAAAAATGTTACCACATGTTACTAGTATCATTCTTTTTTTCTTTTTTTCACGAATGTTTGCTTAACTATACATTATTAAAATTAAATCTAAGTTACCAATGAAACTGAACGCAACCAGCACATCTAAACTGCGTTCAACAGCTGTCAGTATCAATATTCCCTAAGAACACTGACAATGACAGCTCTTGAATGCGGTTTTTCGCGTGGTGTGGCTCTGTAGGCAACGACTCCGTATGTGGATACAGAGTAGTTACCCGCACAAACATAGATTCTACAATCACAGCTACTTCACTCAGCGGCATCAACCAACGAATATCGTGAGACAATTCCATTGTTTTTAAGTTTCTACTCAGAGTAAGGTAAGCAAACTGAAACCCACAACATTAAGAGGGAACAGGGCCTGAGAATACAAATGTATTCCCCTTTTTTCTTCTTGAATAATGCCTCTAGAGTAATCATTTTTTTTAAATAAAATCAAGGTCTGCTGTAGACACGTCCCTGTTATTTCCTTTTTTCAGAAACTTATTGGTTATGAAAATATGACCCTCCAAAAATTACAAAAATGCCCCATTTTTACCGCCGTGATTAGAGGACTACTAGACAAATTCGAAAAGTTTTTAACATAAAAAAAATCATACGAACCTAGACATACTCTTTCTTAAAATTTTAATGTAATAAATAATTGAATCGGCTCAGTTTTCGAGGAGAAACAAAGGCAATACGAAATGTCGATCTCGTTCGTTTTTGTGATATAATCGGCCTGAGCTGTAGCTGTCCCTATCGCACTCTGCGGAGGCAGACTTGAGGTAAGACGACGGCAATAGCTTTTTCAAATACGTATTGTTCAAATTTCTCGCAGGCCCTGTTCCCTCTTAACCAACCGAGTCCGCCGATCGACCGCAGCTACTATGGACACATCGACACAGGTAATGATTCCTTAGGACACTTTTATGGTGGTTTCTACTTTTGACACGATCTATTATTAATTCTTCAGGTAATTCATTAATTACTGTAGGTGAGATCCATCGTCTCGTGCGCTTACTGCATAACTGAATGACTGCCCCATTAGTCTCGCGATCGCAAGCGCGACTGCTGAGCTTTGCTAGGTTCTGGGTTCGATTCCCAGATCGGGCAAAGTGTTATTAGATTTTTCCATTACGAATTTCTTAATAAAAGCCCGGAGTTTAGAAATTGGTGGTATGATACCCCCGTTCTTTGGAAAGCACGTTAAGCCGTTGATCCTGCGCCTGATCTCTCTCCGGTCGGATCGGACTATGAGAGTGAGGGAAGAGAGAGTGCACCTGTGTCTGCGCACACACTTGTGCACTTTTAATACCTCCCGCGCCGAAGGCTGGTCTCAGCTGAGATTGGTCCCTTAAAGACATGAGGGGGCAAAATTCTAAGAACGCCTCCAGTTTTCGTCGATAGCAACATGATATTTTAATAGGTAAACTAATATTGGAAAAACAATTTAATTGAAAAGCTGTAGGCACAAACAAATTGATTTTGCCTGAAATTGTCGAACAATGTTTCGATTAAACTTTCATTTCTTCAGTAAACTGTCTTCTATTTTACTACATAACTTGATTAATTTCAAGACAAGATTAATTCGATTCCTATTATTTAATCTAGCTACATAAGGTTTTAGGCACATACATGAAGTTATTGGAAAATTAATTTGTATACAGTTTGTTGAAAGATTGGGGGGCTCGTGGCTAAGTAATAACAGCCGCATAAAGAGAACGATCAGGTTAAGCTACGCTTGCCGCGGTTGGTTCGTGGATGAGTCACCATCTTTACATACCGAGACCCCTCCGTGCCTCGGAAAGCCCGTTATGCCGTTGGTCCCGGCTGTTATTCAATGATTTTTGACTGTCGTTACGAGTAGCCCAAAAGTCGGACAACCATTCTCACCAAGGAGTGTCGTGCTACCCAGTAACTAGGTTGTAGAGGCCAGATAAGCAGCCGTTTCATGTAAAATACTGGTACTCAGCTGCGTCTGAGTCGACTGGAAGCTGACCTCATAAAAGTCTGCCTTGGCAGATTCAATAATGAAATGTTAGGTAAAGTTTCAAGGGTACTTTTATTGTTCCAAATCAAGTTCAGCAGCGTTTTGTTACGCTTTGTGAGGTTTATAACTAAGTTAAATCCTAAATTAACTATATTTAATGAGGATGACGTTATCACGATAACTTAAGAAGACAGAACAGTGTAAATAATTACTCTAGCTACAAACATCAATGTGAACAAATGTAATCAATATTGTTTTGGCTTATTCCGTACATTTTTAATTGAGATACCAATTGGACGATCATTATTTAAAAACCTTACGAACCCAGCACAGCCTTTACGGAAAAGGCTTGGGTTACAATGCAACAGACTCTACCCTAAAAAAAAAACTGTTAAGTCAAAGTCAAATCATTTATTTCAAATAGGCCCTTATAAGGTACTTTTGAACGTCAAAAATTTACAAAAAAATTGAAATGATTCTAGTCGCCCCTTCCAAAAGGTAGTTTTTGCATGTAGAAGAATGGGCAAGAAACCGTTACTCTTTTAAAATGTTTTACAATATTTTGTATAAGTACATTAGTTATATAATTATATGTGAGGACGATGCACCTAGAATAAAATTATTATACCACAATAGGTAAAAAGAATTAAGAATTGCATGCATCCCTTTGCCATGTTATTGCATAATTATTAGTAATATATAAACGTTCGAGAGAGCCTTGACTTTCATAGTGCAAGTTTTACTTAGTTTGGAAGTCAAGAGTTTCAAAGTGTGTACCAATGTTTCTTGTGCAATAAACGATTTTTATTTTTTAATTTTTTATTAAAAATGAAGCAACAACAGATAGACTAATTATGTGATAGATACATAGTGCTCACACGTTAAAAATGGTGAAGGAAACCGGCATGACCTAAAACCAAAAATTCGTAAACATGTGACATCTTCCAACTCGCGTGGTGGATCCCTCCCCTCATCCCACTCCCTCTCACTTAGAGGAGGCCTGTGTTCCAGCAGTGGGTATCTATAGGCTGTATGAGACTCTACCCTAAACCAAAACATCCATCCAACTCAAATCTTAGGATGGTGGGACATAGTTTGCGCCACAGCTCTGCCCCACTCTGCTGCCGTACGATCGAGGTAGCCCCACTTTACGAGGTTGTTGTTACATCTTCACTATCCTGCCGTCTGTGCCCCAAAAACTCAAACTCAAAGCATTTATTTCAATTAAACCATTTACAGGCACTTTTGAACTGCTAAGAAGTCGGTCAGTTAGAAATATGAAGCTAGTTGCCCATTCCAAAGCATAGTAGGTACCTATGGAGAAGAACGGGCAAGAAACTCCACGGACACTCTTTTTAAATTAAAATATTGATACAAAATATTGGTTACATCATTCATGTTGAAATTATGCATGTGAGAACAATGTAGAAAGACGTGCACGTTTGTAAAAGCGTCCGTAATAAAAAGAAAAAAACAAATAAACATTCAAAATTTTTAAATAAATTAAAATAAACCATGGCAGCTAAGAGATGACCAGTCCCAACTGACGGCGCCCGTTCACGAACATGACGCATGGATCAGCACCATTCAGCTCAACCATTTTGAAGGGAGCTAAATGACCCAACACACGCGCCACCATCAGCGAGACATCTGAGTGAGCATGACATACTCACAGCCGCCAGGGCACATTCAAGTCAATGAAAGACATAATATTACCCGGTAATCGGTAGCTCTTTAGTACATAGTACTCACACCTGTGCTATACAAAAATAAAATTCAGCCATAGTGACCTCTGCGCTGCCACCAATAACGCCGTGGAAGTGAAGAAGTTTAGATCCAACTAGATCTTATTCACTGTCGTACCATCGATACGACGAAGAACTCAAGACTTGCAAGATAACAAGAAGCAGACGTCACCAACCATGGCAAGCCTTCATCCCAACATCAGCGTAATAACAGAACGACTATAATCTTGACTAAACCTAATCCCGAAATAAATCTCCTTTCTTAAGATACCGTACATACTGACTGCCGTATTCAGAGACTTCACTTAATCTACACTAATATAACAAAGCGAAAAGATTTCTTTTTTTTTTGTAATTAATAAACTCAAAAACTAATGGACCGATTTTTAAAATTCTTTCACCAGTAGAATGTTATATTATCACGAAATAACATATATAATTTATAAAGATATCTCGTGGACGAAGCCACTTGCGGAAACTAGTAATTAAAATAAATCATTAACTTTTTTACCAACCATATATTGGTTAAAAAAGTTAATGATTTGGTTAAAAAAATTGGAATGTTCCAAACCATCATATTTTTTACTTAAAACGTTCTAATAAGAACGAAGGCCCCAGCACGAATGCTCGTAGTAAACGTAACGTTAATTCGAACGATTTTTTAAATGAAAAAAACAATCCTATAGCATTTTGGTTTTTATTCTTGCACAATTTAGTATCACCCACAGTTATGAACAAAGTCTGCATTATCATCATTATAATTTCAGCTGAAAGACGTCCACTGCTCAAGACTCGCCACATCGACCGGTTCTGTGCTTCCCGCATTCAGCGAATTCCTG
The DNA here is from genome assembly GCA_949128155.2 of Xanthia icteritia. Classification (NCBI taxonomy): domain Eukaryota; kingdom Metazoa; phylum Arthropoda; class Insecta; order Lepidoptera; family Noctuidae; genus Xanthia; species Xanthia icteritia. The sequence goes on from OX421945.2 coordinate 18,698,259, forward strand.
CGGCCTTCACAAGATCTTCTGTCCACCTTCCAACGCTATGCCTTTCGTTACGGGGTTGCCACTCCAGAACGGCCCCATCAGCCATCTGTTCTGCGAACAAGGGCACATTGTTCACCCAAAGTCAAAACAAAGTCTTAAAACTAAGTACATAATAGTCCTCCAGACCGAATGTGCTTCAATCTCAGCGGAGACCAGCCTTCGGGGCGGGAAATGTTAGACTGCACAAGTGTGTGCGCAGACACAGGTGCAATCTCTCTTCCCTCACTCTCAAAGTCCGATGGGACGGCAATCCGACACGACCGGAGAGAGATCAGGCACTGGACTAAGGGCTGAACGTGCTTTCCAAAGCACGGGGGGTATTAAACCACCAATTTCCATCTAAGTAAATATTATTGTGTGAAAAAAGTATTATAAATTTTAAAATCGCTTGAACCTCCATTATGTTTACTCCGCGTTAGGCCTGCTGGTCAATTAAATTTTATGATTAGTGTATTATTAGGTGACGTCTCTGAATGCGGCAGTGAGTCAGATATGACGCCAAGAATATAATTTTACGCCAAAAGTCGTTTTGCTGAGTTCGCCGAAACAGGGCGGCGTCGCCGAAAAACAGTGAGTATCGCGAAGTTTGTCTGAATTAATTAATTTCGGTTGAGGATGGTGCAGCATTCTGATAGTGAAGGAGAAAGGACATAGATTATGGATAAATAGATGTAGAAGCGACTGTTTTTTATACTACTGTTAACAATTGTTTTACTTCCTATTGGTATTCTTTTCTGGCATGCTTGCAGGTGCCACGATTTTTTCATGAATAACAGAATATATAATATATTCATGAAAAAAAAAACGCAGGTAAGGAAGGCAAATGTTTTCGAATATACAGTTAAACTAATGGAGAACCGTAATGAATAGATACCTAGATAATTAAATCATTTATTGTACACGAGCAAGTCCATGTTGTAACCAAGTTGCGCAAATTTATTTTCACGCTTTGGAATCGATTCAGCAAAAAAATTTGCATGCCTTTTGTTTTTCTTTAGATATGGAATTATCAAATAACTTCTCCCGCTCTGGGCGGAGCGGGAGGGCGTGTCAGACTCTTACTGACTAAAACCCACCCGTGTTCCTTCAGTTGCCTGTACGTTGCCAGGGGCCACGGTATCCCTTCCGGAATTTCCCGCAACCCCGGCAGGCATCGGCCTGGTCCTTATCGGATGGCGAGCTACCCATTGGTCACCGTCCGCAAGCCCACGCCTACGGTGGCCGGGAATCGGCTCTTGATTCCCGACGCCCAAGGCATCTCCTGCGGTGGCTAGGAGCGTGAGGGTGCGAAATTTGCCTCTCCCTCACGCGTTCTGCCTCCTCCTTCGCGAGCATTACTGCTTCAAATGTTGTATGCCTGTGACTACTATTCATCTTAAGACCAGGCACTCTTAAAGACAATTTCCACACAAGCTCCGCCCCAAGCACTCCGCCATTCCGATATGTGCTAAACGCTAACACATCAGTAATAAAGTTGAATATCGCGTGCACTCTTTGATCGTGTTCGAGCACGAAACTAAATGGCGTAAGTCTCAATTTTTATTTTATTTATAACTAAAGTAATAAATTGATCTAGAGAAAAAATATCTTGTGGCAGGATAATAAACTTTATTTTCCTACTGTTAATTCTTATTTTAGATATAAAAGCCGAATAATCTTGATTTTATTGAAATAATCTTTAAAAAAGTCATTATTTTACGAATAAAAAATGAATCGAGCGAAAATGTGTCAATTACGTAACTGTAAACGGAAAGAAAAAAAATCCAATAAATCATATAGGTAGGTTTCATTTTGATTGTATGCGTGACTGTTCCAGAATATTAATGCAAATTAACATACAATTTAGAGAGCCTCCTCTTAACGCTAGATCCCAAGAAATACAAATAGTCGGCAAAGAATATATTAATTCAATAGTTTTATTACGGCCAGAAAGTTCAGGATTTTTATAAGAATTTATCTTTTCCTAGAATCTATGAAACCCACTTAAGTAACGTTCGCCAACGGATACACTAATTAACATTTTGATAAAGTAGATTTTATTTTTAAAACCAAGTTCTGCGAATAACTTTTTAAATTGGTCAACAAGCTATTTATCACAAAGATTTATAATCACAGAGAACATTTGACTTAATGGAGGGCCTTTAAAAAATAATTGAACAGTAAAATATAGTTGAGAATAAAAAATAAATTAGCAGACCCGAATAATTTAAGCTTTCGAATAAAACATTGAACCACACGAATAATAAATATGTATTTGATCGTGGATAAGTTTACGTTTAATACGTACTTATTTATTTCATTTTAAATTAATGCTAATTTTATATTAAAAATTCAAAAACCCTGCCCTGTTCTCAACAATTAGTCTCCAAGAATGAATGAAAAATTAGGTACAATATTGGGCAACCGTCTTGACAACTCTATGCCAATGACTAAGCCGCTGCAAAGTGTCCACATTACTCTTTAAGTGAACCCGTAAGGATAAGTGCTCAACATTCACTATTCAGCAAATAAAAGAGCCATTTTCCTTGGATCTGACCGGGTAATGGAAAAACAGAGGACGGTGATCCGCCGCGAACACTGTGAACCTAAACCTTGTTCGATAGCATTTTTGGGTTGGTTTGCGTCAAAGAAATTCAGATTCTCATTTCAAACTTTTCAGCTTGTAAGTAATTTTATTCAGTAAGCATGAAATTTCAGAAAAGCATCAAAACTTTGAGCAATACAGAAGGAAACGTACTTGAGCATAACCCATCAAAAGTCAAATATACGGATTTCAAAATAATAATACCGGCCTTAATTTTCCATCTCTCTGTTACCGTAGCCAATATTTAAAGCATTTCGACTATAAAAAAAAATATTGTATAGTTCCAAAAACTATTTACGTATTAAATAAAACCAGAAATCTCAACCCCCAAAATTGCGCTAAGTTCGCACACCCACTGGTCCCGGAACCCCGCTTCGAGTGTTCGCCGGAGATAAATGTGGTTAGACGTATAATTTGTACTATTTATCCAGCAGTTAACAATTATTCGGTCAGCCGGCTTAATTTATTCCACTCTGAAACCACTATTTATATGTCCACATTTTTTTATACCACCCATCGCGTTTGAGGGTTTTTTTGTGGTCATTCGCCAACTTAGTGGCAAATCTGATAAGGGTTTAATTTTGCATGATACACGAATAAAGTACTGTTGTAAATAATGGTTTTTAATTTTATGTACGGTTTATTTATTTTATTCGAAACATAGATAAGAAAAAACATCATATTCATGATATTGTATAACTACACAAACTATACGAAATGTTAATTTAATCTATGCATATTATAAATTTATATATTATATTTATATTATAAGTCGCTTTTTGTGTCTGTATGGCTTATTGGTGATTCGCCCGAATTTACTCGCCCGAATCGATATTTTTAAATATTATTATTTTATCTTGAGGCGATTCGCACGAAGTTAATTTATTTGTAGGCGAAAATTGATTCGCTTACAAATGAATAAACTTCGTGCGAATCGCCTCAAGAAAAATATCTATTATTTAAAATTGTCGATTCGCCCGTTTCGGGCGAGTGTATTTGGGCGAATCACCAACCGCGTTGTTCTACTAATGTTGTGAAACTATGCTACGATTCTGATGCGGTCTCCACCATTTAGAAAATGTATTCCGAAAGGTTTACGTGTATAATACATAATATTAAACTTACATATAATAAAGAAATCTCGATGACGGGTTGCTAACGCTGCTATTCACAACATTCTATTTTAATGTTCTTCGCGGGAAACGGTCTGAGTTCTAGGAGTTTCAATAACAACAAAAGCCGCCATTACAATAGGTACCTACATGAAGCACATTTCTTCAGATTTTAATAACGCCCCATGCATATTCCCATGACCCAAACAAAATCTCAACGACCTTGTTATCGGGCCTTTTCACAGATTTCCCGCCCACCTTCGAACCACTGAATAGAAAGATAGGTACAGAAGGCCGGCTCCATAAGTCCACGTTCGCACGGACGTAAAAATATCGCGACGGGATTTTATCACGCACTAGATTTTCAACCCTCGGCGCCAAGCAGAGCGTTGAAAATCCAGTGCACAAAAAAAATCGCCGCGATTTTATTACGTCCGTGCGAACGTGGGCTAAGATGAGCGAAAACGCCCGCACACATAGAGCCGCTTCACGTACAGTGAGTGCAGACGCACTCGCAAAATTTTATTTTGTACAATTAAAATGATTATTGTTCCCTTATTTTTATTTTTATAAATATCTATATTTCTAGGTACTTTATATTATGCTTCACTGGTCGATAACTTAATACATATCTACGCCGGTTGTCGTTGAAAATCAGCGCTGTGGCTGTTTTGTTCGCGAGGTTGTGACGCATATTTTCCCCATGGCTTTTTTGTGCCTTATTTTTACTGTTATGCGTCAAATTAGGCGCAAATATTTTTTTAAATATTTTTTCTTTCTTTTCTTTTACTCGCAACTGGTATTCGTTTGAGACAGTTTGAAGTCACGTACGCATCTATGTCTGCGTACGTCGGTTGTACCTGGCCTTCTGTACTTATCTATTTCATTTTCGAACTGCCTTTAGAGAGAACAATGTTTGGCCCGTCGAAAAAATGCCGAAGTAAGCTTGGCCCCTTCTATTAAAAATAAAAACGTTGGGCCAATTTGGCTGCTAATCAAAGGGAGCTGAGCGAGCGATCTTACGATAGCTACTGTTTGTGTAGCTGTGAGAATGGTTGAGGGCTGTGACGTCATATTTTGAGTGGTTATAATGTAAAGTAATGTTAATTGAATATTATAGTTTAAACTATGAATTATGCTATTATGGTTACAGTTTATATCAGAAACTGGCATGGTGTTAAGAATATCGTAAAACCACAGTTTAAATAAGATGATAATCTCATGTTGGCGTATACCTAATTCTCTTCTTACAAAGAACACATTACATAACATCACGCCTGTATTTCTCGAAAGGTTAGGCAGAGGTGTACCTATAGTACACCCACATTTCGCCAGTTATGTTTAAGTCCCATGTAATAGAGGGCGAGCTTATTGCCATCAACCGGGCACAAATCCAGACTCAGGGCTGTTACTTAGAAATTCCAGATGGAAAAACCCAACAACACTTTACCCGACCTGGGAATCGGACCCAGGACCTCATGCTCAGTACCTCTTGCGACCACTAGACCAACGAGGCAGTCTTGAAAGAAAGAATATGATAATTATCCGTGGTTGGTTTTCGGTAGTAAATACATAGCCATAGCGTTCTTTGCCTGTTAATAGGGATGTTGACTGGGTTAAAAAAAAACTATTTAGTTCGTCAGTCAGTCAGATAATAAAAAAATATTAGACTCGTATTTTTTTGCTTTATCATATTAATAAAAAATTATTTAGATAAAACGCATTAAATTTGGGAAGTTACGTCACAATTCAGTATCAAATCTACCGAGGAGTGAAGTCATTTAACTTTTTAACTCAATGTATAGCCGTAATATTTTTATTACGTAAAAAAAGAATTATGAAGATTTTTTTTAATAAACTATCTGACGGACAAATTTTTTTTTTTTTGTGAACATCACTATAATGGTTAAAATCGTTAATTGTCTTCTTAGAGGCTTATCATGACAACATCGTATTGATCAACCTTTAATCTTCACTTGGCAGTATTGACTCAATCATCCATTCATCAAGACAAAGCGTCTTCACTCCCAAAAAATAATACATAAAAGGCTTTCCCAGAAACAGGTCCCTACAAACTCATTGGAACTCGAAGTTTATAATATACAGGGCAAGTGAAATGGCTCGATACTGGAGAGTCCTCCAAAGTCCTCCATGAGCCTTCACAGTCCTCCAAGGTTCTCGGCCTCTGCTCGGCTGAAGGACCATCGATGTTGCGCCACGATTAGCGGTAAGTGAAGGCTGCTGTTCGTCTTGTGTGCCTAAGATTTGAATGGGGGGTGAATATGTATGGGCACTGTTTTGTGGGGGGTTAAGTGGCTATATTAGGTGCATGGTGCCATATTAGGGCGTATATCGGCATCTAAGAGAGCCGGTTCATCGGTAACTCATGACTCATACCTCAGATAGCTTTCTCTATTTAAGGTTGTACATTTTATTAACCAGTGCCTCTTATATAATTTTTTAATAAATAAAGATTTATGATTATGATTATATTGATGCAAGAATACTACCAAAGCAAAGTCATTCACTATGTAACTAATATTTATAACAATATAAAGAGTGTCCGTGGAAGTTCTTGCCCTTTCTTCTCCATAGGAACCTACTACGCTTTGGAATGGGCAACTAGCTTCATTCTTCTCCTTGACAATTTCAAAAGTGTCTGTAAATAGTTTAATTGAAATAAATGCTTTGAGTTTAGAACGCGACAATGTTGCTATAATTTTGCACGCGTAGTCTACTCACTATTAATTAATAATTATATAATATACATTAATTGACAAAGATTATTATTAATTGACAAAGTTTGCGAAATCCTAAACTCTGTGATCAGTAAAATCTGTTGTCAAATATTAGACCCATTATGTGATGACTAAAACAATACCTTCCATTATATTGACGTGACATTTAACAACACAAAAACAAATAGACTTCGTAAAATCGAGTTAAGATTTCACTGAAACAATACTCCAGCGTAAATTATTGTTTTACTCTATTCTTCAGTAAATATTCGACAAGAAACTTGATTTGACCTATCAACTTTCGTATTTAATTTCCCTTTTAGTTTCTCAGAAAAAGCTAAAGATCGTCTAAAGGTCAGAACGGGGTAATACACTTACGTCAGTATAGAGCTGGCTACACACATCACTATATTTCAATATGGAGACTAAACACGGTGGGAATCCGATTTAATTGTGCATTATTGTAAGAGCTACATGCTCAGCCACTTCTTGGGATAAATAAAGTTGTGTTTGATGAATGTTTGGGTACAATGCTCCCTGATTTTCGAAGGTCGAATGTTTTCTTCTTAAAACAAGCCGTGGCGGTGGCAAAATAATACAATATAGGAGCCGAGGGTGCAATATTTATCAAATTGAGCATAGCATTATATTAATCCAATGTAAATAATATAAACGTTTGAAATATTACGCTCTCATTTGATTGCTCAGTGCAATAAGGCCCGTCTCGAGAGTGCAATGGCTCCAATTTATTTTTATATTACATACAATTTTAATAAACCACGCCATTCAATAAAAAATAACGATTTTGTATCAGATATTAAAGAAAAGCAGCGATTACACCCATCTATTTCATTTAATATGGCTCAGACTATAGAAGGAGTGCGAACTGTAAGAATCCAATCTAATTATACTGTGTCGGCCAGATTAAGTGTGCATTACTTTGAAAGCTACGCGCCCAAACACTTTCTTGTGGCGAATAAAAATCTATTCGGTATTGGAGTACACAATGTTAATTAGCATTGGGATCAGTAATAATAATAAAGAGTATTTTGGGCTAGTTGAAAAAGAAAGAGTTTATTTCCAATAATCTGTTGAAAATAGGACATTACAAGGTTATAGAGTATTTTTTTTTTGTGTTTATTTATTCAATGGATTTTTGTACAGATATGCGACGTTGTCAATCCCATCTTGCTTTAACTAATAACGACTAACTCCTCAACTAAATTAATTTTAAGATTTAAAAACTTATGTTATACAAATGAAAAATTAATGATGACTGATTCCTCTCTACATAAAAGTCTTTTCACAGCTACCTCTGATTTTACATCACGTCATCAAGTGACCTTTGAAGTAATTGTGGAATGCAAATAAAGTATTGGGTGTTGAGTAAAATAACTGTAAAATAACTGCCGATCAATTCTGTAAAAAACTTACCGTGTAAACTTTGGTGAATTGAGCTGTCAAAAGTGTCAAACCTTAGCATGTTGTGGCGGCATCTACATCGCCACGTGCGAACTACGCATCAAAGACCTGACGTCACACAAATCCTGCATCGCGCAATTAGAGTTTACAACGCGAACGACATATATAAGACTATCCGACATCAATCGTTGGGCAGTTGCCCGCCAGACACGAAATCCATCTGGTTGGAGGATCCTCCCTTTTCTATAGAGTATGAGTGAACTTTACACCCTGTTCCTCATGCCTCTAAAATGAAGTGACAGCTCACTTCAAGCTCACTCCACGTAAGTTTGCACGGTGAGATTTTTACAGAATATACCGGCTGTAGTAAGATTTTAAAAAACCGGCCAATTGCGTGTCTAACCAAGCACAAAGAAGGGTTCCGTAGTTGGAATGAAATTATCCCAAAAACAAACTTAACATTGTAGTTTAAAAACATGTTCTGCCATACATCGATATACGTCACAGTCAATTCTCCAACTTATTGTAAGTTTGTAATCGCAAAAAAAGTTTTTTTTTATGTGATAAAACTACAAATTAACAATTTCGGACTTCTTCATTTACTTGTGCAGTGAAATTTTACTCCTGGCCAAATTTCATGATTCTAGTTCAACGGGAAGTACCCTATAGGTCTATCAAAATATGTCGCATATGTGGCCGTATTTTTTTATTGCGTTGACTTATATGCTTGTTTTTTTTAGTGCACCAAGGGACTGTAGAACTGCATATTTGATATTAATTTCAACTTGATACCTTCACGTGTTCCTGAGAAAAAGGGTCTTGAAAGACTGACGGACAGACACAGACGGACAACGAAGTGATCCTGTAAGGGTTTAGTTTTTTTCTGTTGAGGTACGGAAGGCTAAAAATAGTGGCATCTATTTATTTATTTATTTAATACTTCAAGCACAGAAATGTACAGAGGCGGACTTAATGCCATAGGCATTTTCTATCAGTCAACCTTTGGGTGATGCAGAGACAAACAGTGGTAGGTGCAATTACGAGAAATTGAGGAATATTTTTAAAGGAACTATAAAGATACACATATACCTATTACAAACTATTAATATAATATATATGCCAAATTATATATAAATATAAGCACAAATAAATATACATAAATACACGAATATACTAGAACGAATACAAATAAGACAAACAATAAGAAAACATTAACGTTGTAATGATACTGCCAGCTTCTTACGAATGTGCTCGCGAACTTTAACTTTAAAGTCTTCAAGACCTCTCTAGTCTTTAAGATCTATCTTTTATATTACTTTTTAAGCTCGAAACGTTTTCCCAAAATCTTTAAACCAGTACGCTTATCATAACAAGCCTGGAGAAGGCTGACGTGCAAACACCGTATTTACGTTCAGCCCACACTCAATAAGCTTCGGCAGTAATCGGCTCTTTCCGTCGAACAATAACGTTTCACGAGCGGTCTAAGTAACTACCCTCGTATTGTTGTGTTATGAGCTAGGGTTAAGAGTTTATTTTGGAAAAAATCTGGGTTTTTGTTTATATTTCGTCATGATTTTTTGATTGACACGTATATATTTTGAAAATACATTAAATCTTTCCGAGACGAAAGAACGATTCTGAGTTTGTGAATACTGCTGACGATGTATCAAAATTGATCTGGAAGAGCAGTGGTGGCCCAGTGGTAACGGCCGCGACTTCCGAGTTGTAGGTCGTAGGTTCGAACCCAGACAGGCGCATTACTTTGTGTAAATTCTTTCATCACCCCTGCTCTCAAAACGGTGAAGGAAAACATTAATTTAATATAATTTATTCAATAAGTATTTTGTACATGGTATACAAAGTTATCTTATATAATTAGATGTTATAAATAAATAGAACCAGTACAACACATATAAAATGGGTCATAGGACTCCCTTTCCTAAATCTTAGGAAAGAGTATCCATTCACAGTGAGTCTTATTACGGTTACAAAAATATTGGTAAGTGCAGTAGGCGAACAAGTACTTATGTCAAATTAAAGTATAAAAATAAAAAGAACAAAAGATGAAATAAAAACATGAGTGTGTGTGGGTGTATGTGTGTGGGTGTATGGGTGTATGGGCGTGCCGTGTGTGTGTGTGTGTGTGCGCATGCGTGTGTATATGGGAGTGCTTACATGCCTGTGTGTATGAGTAAGTGGATGTGTTGTATTCTGTGTGTAAACCTATCTCTTTACTGTATAGTGGTTAGAAGCTCTTCGGTATCACTATATGTCAATGCCTGTAACCAGGAATTTAGCTTGTTTTTTAACTCGGCCTTAGTCAAGGCGTAAATATTTAATTGTTTGTGGGCTTTATTATACAGCCTAGCACGTAGGCCATTAAACTGACGTCTTGCGAAAGCAGTCCTGCTAGAGACAGCAGGACATAAAGGAACATCCTGAGGAAACCGGAATATCCTGGAACCAAAAATTCGAAGACATGTGACATCTACCTACCCGCACTGGGCCCGCGTGGTGGATTACGGCCCACTCCCTCTCACAGGCCTCCTCGCCTGTGTCCCAGCAGTGGAACATTAAAGACTGATAATGGTATCAAAATAGATTAGATGTGACAGAAAGATAAAAGCTCCCCGTATTTGTGACATTAATTAGGAAGTTGCATATGAACTTTCGGGGTAAGCAATGATAAAACTGTTGACAAAAAATGGATACCAATACAATATGAAAAAAACCTGGCCGATCCAAAAGGGGCACACAGGTACTGCAATTAAATTACCAAGAAGTACTAAAAAATCTTATTATTATTGAAAATAAAAAAGTTATTGCTATTTAAAATTCACATTTTTAGTACTAAAATTGCCCCAAATCCATTAAAAATTAATTAGCAAATTATCAACAGGGGTCATAAGTTATGATTTGTAGACACCTGCTAAACGACAACCGCCCGCGCCCAGTGTACTAGCCCGGTAATATTCCCGATTGAAAAAAAAAATGTAGAGATTGATTTTTCCTTTTTTCCTGAATATTTCCACATATATAGACTCTCACTACGATACATAACAAAACCCTCACGGATCGTACAGCGTTTTTTTTACATATTGTAATCCTAACTAATATTATAAATTGAGAAAGTGAGTTTGTTTGTTTCGCTTTCACGGTAAAACGGGTATGGGTAGACCATAACCTGGGTTAGGACATAGGATACTTTTTATCCCGGTAGTACAGTCCCGTGGGATAATTTCCGACCTCCACGCGGGTGAAACCGCGAGTAAAAGCTAATACCTAAATAAGTATAATAATGATGAAATACATTTTCAGACTCTCTTACACATAAATTAAGCATAAAATAATAATAAAACATAGGTAGTTGGAATTATACGCCATTTTCTTTCAAGCTTACGTTTCGAGTAATTACTTCTTCTTCATAAAATTTCTCATAAAGCCTTATAGATACGATTCGTTGGTTAAACGTTTAATTAACTAAGTAAGAATTAGAGGCAACCCCGAAAATATGTGGGTCATAGCATGAAGAATGTTGGCAGGAAATATGTTCAGGCTTTCATGAAAGGTGTTTTTCTTTGTATACAAAAATAGTATGTAAATCGATATAATATAGCTTGAGTGTACTATCAATGAGGTAGGCAGAGTTGATCGAAATATGTCCCGGGGATGATAAGGTATCTTACCGCACAAGATAATTATATGAGTATTCAATCAATCATTTGTCCTGTGGCTGAGTTATGATGGATTCAACCGTACGTTAAGTATGTCAGCACCGGGCGAGTTTCCTATTTGCATATGTACTTTAATACGCCAGAATTTCAGAGTGTTAATGTTAGTTTATTAGAATACAACCAAAACAATGAACCATTCGCTTTTTCATACCGAAAAAAGAACAAAAAATACTTGCCAAATTGAAACCTCGTTCCTAAACACCAGTTAAAAGCATCAATCCATCACCGAAGTCCGCCTCAAAAACATAAAACATAAACGACAAACGACTTAAATGTCAAATCAGGCCTTAATCAACAACATAGAATGATAAGCAACAAAACGTTGTACTTATTACGAGCTTCAAACGCAACGCAGAAAACCGCAGAAAGGCGCTGCTCCACCACAGCCCTCGGCTAAGCTACGCACTTGTACTTATTCACATAAAATTAAGGCGGGATCATCCACTGCGACCCACAGCCACGCTACGCACGAATTCGTGGCTGGAAAACAAATGAACCGTGGCAGGGTCGACTTAAAGACGCCGCTCCACAGCAGCCTACAGCAAAGGTACACACATCTTAGCTGCGCTTTCAATGAAAATGCGTGTCTGGCAAACAAATAAACCGCGCGTAGTAGTGGACGGTCGACTTAAACCACTGGGGGTTATTTTAAAAACGTTCTTCAAATACATTAGGGGGGGAAACAATTACTTCCGCTCAGTTAACTTCGCTAGAGATGTACGGCCCAGAATCCTGTATTAAATTGATTTTTAAAATATTGCTCGAACTTGCCACAGTTCGCTGTTTACTGGGAAGTTGTTATGGGAAATTGTGCGCTTAACGCAGACTAACGCTTTATGTTGTGGTGTGGGCAGTGCTTGCAGTGTTTGATGCAAGTTTAGTAATATTGGAGCGTGGTTTTAGTGAGATTAGAGTCGATTTACCGCTTGAAGTAACCAGTTGAGCACGTGTTTAATTTACTGTATGTAACATAGACATGCAGTAAATTTCAACTGTGATCTGCACAGTAGACAATAAATGGATGAGTTTGAATAACTTGGTCGGTTAGTCCTCGTCCTTGTCGTTTGTCGCAAATCTAGCTTGCTTGGACTACTATTGCGCGAGATCCCTAAGGGCTCCGGAGAAGTTTTACCAGTACGTAATCCTAGTTTCAGCAATGCTGGTAGGTATTAAGTTTAAACAGCATGCGTGCGATGAAATTGTAGCCACATAAGAACCAGGGATGGTAATTACTTATATTATTTTATTAACTACCATAATAAGCGAGTAAACATGTTTTTATGTCGTGTGTCAGAGTATATTTTAAAACAACAAGTTAACCGCTTTCCAACAATAAATCTTCACGTACAATGATACAGTTTTACCTTTTTTACGTATTTTCGCATTTATAGCCACCAGTGTTGTATTGAAAGAGCTGGGTTCCGTGGGAGTGGGGAAAAACTGAGAGAGTGAAAAGCTATCAATGTTTACCTACATCATTGAAGGTATTATTTATTTATGAAAACTTTATGACAAGTAAAAAAGTACTGTAGGTACAAATGCGAACATAATGATCGAGGTATTTTCTACCAAGCCTTAGGATGATGCAGAGAAAAAACATCATACTATTAAAATGTGGCATCAATGTTGCGATTTACATTATTATAAACCATAACAGCCATTTAGATGGGTAGGGAGATCAGAGGGCTTCACTTTATGCCATATCCATTACCCATATTTCTATGTTTATCGTAGACATCCTGTTGAAGATCTGACATACGGTTGAAGAAAAAGGACTAACACACAATGTGTAACTGAATTTATGCTCATTATAAGTGTCCGTATCGATTGAGGAGCCATGTCTCATATAGTAGTAAATTTGCCTATTTTGTAGGCTCAATCCTGGAATTTGTAGTAAAACCCTTCAAAAGTTACAGGGCGTTTAAGGTGGCATATTCAGACGTCTAAATTGAGGAGCCACCATAGAACTCAGAAACTAGCTAACGGATATTTTTGAAAATTCGGTAGGATTTAGTAGTAATGATGCTCTATAAAAAAAATGGATTTTGTGCGGCTGAAATTTGAGATAGCTAGTATATTTTGATTTAACATACAATCCATAAATTTCACTGCGCTGTTTTACGTTAGACCCTTGTTCACGCCAATGTGAACCCCGCGCGCTAGGGGCGAGCGCGGGGTATGAAAAGGGAGCGGGGGAGGTGAAGCCGACCGACGCGCGCGCCGCGCGCCCCGCCGCCAGAGCCATCACCGCCACGGGACCGCGCACACGCCATACTACTCTCCGCGCCACGCGGCTAGCCCAGTTTATTGTAAAACAAGCGATATTAAACGCCATAATAGTAAAAAGAAAAACAGTGGTTATTATTGGTGGCTCTCACCACATCTTAAACAACCCTTATACGGTAGATCTGTTTAGACCTTTATACGGTAGATTTGTAATGTGACCACAATTTTGCGTTACACCCTTATACGGTAGATCTGTAATGTGACCACAACTTTGCTTTAGACCTTTATACGGTAGATTTGTAATGTGACCACAATTTTGCGTTACACCCTTATACGGTAGATCTGTAATGTGACCACAACTTTGCTTTAGACCTTTATACGGTAGATTTGTAATGTGACCACAATTTTGCGTTACACCCTTATACGGTAGATCTGTAATGTGACCACAACTTTGCTTTAGACCTTTATACGGTAGATTTGTAATGTGACCACAATTTTGCGTTACACCCTTATACGGTAGATTTGTAATGTGACCACAATTTTGCGTTACACCCTTATACGGTAGATTTGTAATGTGACCACAATTTTCTCTTACAATCAGTATAACTAATGTATTAAATAAACAATGTTTTGAACAAAAATTCAATGTATGTATATGATTATAACATAATACATTAGGGTGTTTGGTCGTGTTTGTCAATTCCGGAACATGTTGAAAAAGTAAAAGTTTGACCTGGTCGACCGAGCTCTGCTCGAGGGAAAATAGATAAACATATCGTCCAGGTATACCAACGTTGTATCATATTCCCGAGGCTGTGAAAATAGAAATAACGAATTTTCCCAGATATGAGACCTGTCGATTTTTCGCCCCCGTAAACCCCTATATTTCAACTTTCATCGAAATCGTATACATATATTTGTCATCACGTTCTCGAAAACGGAAAAACGTAAAATAAATACGTTACTGAATCAACTAATCGGGACGCCAGCGCCGCCTAGCGACGTTCGACAGAGTCTACTACATAACGCTCGACCCGATAAGCAGACTTCATGGCTGGCGGTCTAGCAGTGAACACGTTTAGAAACTGTCTCTCGTTTCGAATAATTGTATCGTGTACCTACAGTGCTTGAAATGCCAGTGATTAATGTTATCGTAAATTATAATTTGATCTGAACTGCAAACGATTTTTCTATTACGCAATAACCAATACTACCCATTACCCAGTACGCCCACAGTAATTAAAATATGCCTGATAATAACGAGAGAGACACATACTCTCCTCCGTTATATATATATATACAAATATTGCTCATTTAAGAGGGAACAGGGCCTAGGTAGGTAGGTAGGTCATAGGTATTTGAAGAAACTATTGCCGTCTTCTTACTTCAAGTCTGCCCCCGTAGAGTGCGATAGGGATAGCTACAGCTGAGACCAATTCACAAAAAAAATTGACGAAATCGACGTTTCGTATTCCCCTTTTTTCTCCTCGAAAACTGAACCGATTCAATTATTTATATACACAAAAATTTTAAGAAAGAGTATGTCTAGGTTCCTATCATTTTCTTTTATGTTAAAAACATTTCGAATTTGTCTGGTACTCCTCTAATCACGGTGGTAAAAATGGAGCATCTTTGTTATTTTTGGAGGGTCATATTTTCTTTACCGATAAGTTGCTGAAAAAAAAGCAATAACAGGAACGTACAGCAGACCTTGATTTTATAAAAAAAACACATTTCTCTAGAGGCATTATTCAGGAAGAAAAAAGGGGAATACATTTGTATGGAGAATCGCAGGTCCTATTCCCTCTTAAAAGTATAGGATAAGTCTGATATTGCCAATCCGCATTGAACAAACGGAGCAATCAATCCTGGTGCCTTCTTTTTACGAGAAGAGGCGTAAGTCCTGCCGTAGGACAATAATAATATAGTATTATTATTAGTTTAGACCGAAAGCCGACTTCAGCAAAAGGTACCGATGAATGAATCAATTTTATAAATAGCGTTTGTTTCTTGGCTGAATACGAGGCTTTTGGCTACTTTTGTATTTGTGTATTTTGTGTTTTTATTTTATTTAATGTGCGTTTTGTTTGTGCAGAATAAACGTATTTTCTTTCTTTCTTTCTTTCTTAATAACAAGACAGAAGCTGATTGGACTATGATGATGATTACAGGAGACCAACCATGACACCACGATCCCATTAGAAGAGCAGGGACGGCATTTCAATCCACACAGACCATTTTTTTGCCTAAAAAATCCTACAGAACCACACAAAATCCAGCACTGAAAACGCGTTTTATTGAAAGAGTATGCTTTTACCGCTATTGGCATGCCTGTACATATTATTCAGCGCGGACGAAATTTTTTGCTAACGGTACTCGTTCGTGCGACCGCTGGACATTTTTTGTATGATTATTATGGTTTCCAGGTGTTTTAAGCACTTAATAAAAAGTCATATCAAAAGCTTTTGTAATTATTCGGCGTTAATTTTTGTTTTATGGGTTTAGGTGAAATGTATAAAGGGTTTTATTACAGTCGCATTTTTAAAGTTCTTATTGGTATGAATATTGAATTCAATCACTATCGGCTTTACATAACCTACATCTATATAGACAATAATATCTATACTCGGTTTTCGTGTTTGTCTCTATGTCCGCGTTGTTCTTCTAAACCACGCAACAGATTTTGATTAGGTTTTCACCATCGTGCATCGTTTAGAGAATTTATTCCGGAAGGTTCATGCTATACTATTAAACGAGCAATATTTGTATATATTTATATATATATGTAATCACGTTCTCGAAAACGGCTCTAACGATTTCGATGAAAGTTGCAATAAAGGGGTTTACGGAGGCGAAACATCGATATAGCTAGGTTTCATATCTGGGAAAATTCGCGTCTGCCTGTGTGATCGCGTTGTGCTTCTAAACTACGTAATGTTTTTTATGCGATTTTCACCATCATTTAGAGAATTTATTATTAATCTTTATTAAATCAGACTACAATGGTCCATAGTTGGTTGGTTATTCCGAAAGGTTTATGTGTAAAACATTAAGAGGGAACAGGGCCTGCGAGGAATTTGAAAAATAGGTATTTGAAGAAACTATTGCCGTCGTCTTATATTACCTCAAGTCTGTCTCCGTAGAGTGCGATAGGGACAGCAGCAGCCCAGAACGATTATATCACAAAAAAATTGACGAGATCGACGTTTTGTATTCCCCTTTTTTCTCCTCGAAAACTGAGTTGATTCAATTATTTTTTACATTAAAAATTTAATGTCTAGGTTCCTATCTTTTTCTTTTATGTTAAAAACTTTTTGAATTTGGCTGGTATTAGGATTTGAGGACTCTAATCACGGCGGTAAAAATGGCACATTTTTGTAATTTTTGGAAGGTCATATTTTCTTTACCAATAAGTTGTTGAAAAAAAGGAAATAACAGGAACGTGTCTACAGCAGACCTTGATTTTATGAAAAAATATAATTGCTCTAGAGGCATTATTCAGGAAGAAAAAAGAGGAATACATTTCTATGGAGAATCGCAGGCCCTGTTCCCTTTTATCATTAAATAACTTACTCATAATAAACAAATCTCGATGTATTGTCAAGTCGTAAAACCGTGCGAACCAGGGGCGAATCGCTTCTTCTTTTCGTGTGGTTGGTGAGTAACCTGGTGTCAGAGTTTTAAAGCCACCCATGGGCCTCTGACTTGGCTTCTCATGCCGTCGAGAAATACTTCTCAGGAATGCCAGTTTCCTCACGATGAGACGACGAGTGATAATTACACAATACGCACATTAATCCTAAAATTTAAAGATGCGTGCCTTGGGTTCGAAGACCTATGACTTGGCAGTCCAACGGTCACACCATTAGGCTATCACTGCTATAGGGGCGAGTCGCTAATATAATATAAAGCACGTAAGATTCATGCTTGTATCTTGCATGCAAGTAGCTGGCATGCTATTCTGCCATCACAACTTCTGATTGGTGAATGACACCCAAGCAAGTTTCTTGCCCAGTTTTAAACACGTCATTGTGTATTTGCGGCTTAATACGGTTCCCACATCTTTCCCTTTTCACTGACGAATCACGATATGCAGCTTCAACATTATTTTGACTTAATTAAAAATATAATTCTACCTGTGTTAATTAGGGGCTAGCCTTAATCTCTTAGCTAATGTACTTTTTTCATGCCAGTCCCGCCTCGCTTCTAGGAGAAGTTTGGTCGTATCAGATTTACTGAGGCTTTGCCGAGGAATATTATTTTTAATATGCTTCAGTAAAGGAATTAACGTCTTTAGTTACCCAGATTCTTAATGAGTATTTTCATATTGCATAAACTATACACGTAAACACGGTGTACGGAAATTATAAGGCTCAAATGCTTTTTATAATAGATTTAATCCATGTTAAGCATTACTAATGTTCATTTACAGTCGAACCTCATACTAAAATAAAAAAAAAACAAAATTCAAAAGTCATTTATTCAAACTAGGCTGAGAATCAGCACTTTTCGAACGTCAAAATTACATAAGACAGTCCCCCAAAACGCCCACCCTTCACCACTTCCTAGTGCTTTAGCCACGAATATGAAGTGGCGCAACAAACTCCCCAGCAGCACAGCTGTCTGTTCAGTTAGAAAAAATTGATTCTATATAATAGTATGCAAAATAATTTACACAACGCAACACAAAACATAATTTATTAATAGGCCATATGACAGCTAGCACACACCAATATACCAACCAAAAACATCGAGAACATAAATAAAAATTACGAAACGAAAACAATATCTAAATAAAGACAGACCTTCTTATTACACATATTCAGGCAACATACCACAAAGACACTCAATTTCCAAAATCAGAATCGAGAAGAAAAATCGTCTCCAATCAACTGTTCCAACAGAAATCGAGCACTCGTAACTCAAGATATTTCTCGAACATCGGACCGAAAAAAAAATCATTTCCTAAAATCATCGAGGCCAAGCGAAAATGTATCGCGCAAAGGAAATAAAAAACACATGGGCAATAGGGCTGGCTGCTGAAATTATAAATCATACTGCTCCGAAAACCTAAACATGTCCAGTTGACAAAAAGGGTGATTTCTCAAAATTTATGGGCAGCCCTAGGTACGTAGGGACGTGGGCACATTGAGAGTTATACGGCGCTGTTGACGTTTGTTTGCCCACGGGGGGTCAGCAGATATGAATGAAGGTGGCTTGTGAATTCGGTTTGTGTTTTAAAATATTATAATGGTTGGGGGCTTAGTTATCCATCCGTCAGTTGGCAAATCCAAGCTCTCCCTATGAGGGTGACCTAGTCATACTGATCTATCTCTGACCCACTGATCTGACACTTTTTATCTAGGTATAGTATGTTCCCGTGACACAATTTCCGACATCCACGCGGATGAATTCGCGTTTAAAAGCTAGTAAAAAAGGATTGCTCCAAGCATTGTTTTTTCGCAAAAGATCATCCTCAACTTTCTCTGTCGTGGTTGACAGCGACCTCGTCTGATCACCCTGTGTCCTACGGACCTACAGCTCTATCGCCATGCAGCAGACATGCCAATTCCATTTAAGCTAAAAAGCCTTTTTGAGCCACCTCTACCATATGCATTTTAGGATGAGGACTAATGCCATAACGACAAGAACAGCCTGTCACCTGTCACGAACTGCGAATATATATTATATATTTTATGTGATAGTGGACTAACATAAAGGAGCCAGTTAGCAAAATGTGAACATCATTGTTTATGGATATTATGAACCCATGGAGAGTTTCAACCTAAACTATTAGGTACTCTAGGCATTAATCAAGGGGAGTCATTAGTCATTACGGTTCGAGTGAATTTGATCAGCAGTTAGCCTAGCAATTATAAAAATTTGATTATGACGACTCTATGGGATAGTTTTTCAAATACAATGTTAAGTTTGTTTTTGGGATAAATTCATCCCAACTATGGAAGCCTTTATTGTACGTGGTCCGACACGCACTTGTCTGGTTTTTTCAGTTACCATCCTTATATTCTGGTAGTTATTATCAGAAAAAAAACATTAAATCTTATAAACATAGTAAAGCTAAGCTTTCCATCGACGGTACTGCAATCAGTTAATGAATGCATGGAAATCATGTGATATATGCAAAACGCCCCGCTTTGTGCCGCTGGATGAAACTCGCTTTGTCTTAGCTGATCTCATTCCGATTTCATATTGGAGCTGCGCGTAAAACTCTACGAGAGAGACTGATTGGCTATGCAGTTTGTTGTTTATCTCTTTTTTTAAACATACCATAACATCACGCTTGTATTCCTCGAAGGTTTAGGCAGAAGTGTACTAATAGTACACCCAAATTTCGCCAGCTATGTCTAAGTCCCATGTAACAGGGGGCGAGCCTATTGCCATCAACCGAGCACAAATCCAGACTCCGGGCTGCTACTGAAAAATCATTGTTGCGAAATATTGACACTGACAGCTCTTGAACGCGGTCTAAATGTGCTGATCGCATTCAATTTCATTGGTGAAGTTTTAGCCTTAGTCAATTAGTTTAATTCGCCCGTAGTTGATTACTATTGCTTTTACAGCAGTGATAGCCTAGGTGTGACCGTCGAAGTCGGACTGCCAAGTCATAGGTCTCGAGTTGGAACCCAAGGCCAACTTTGAGTTTTCGGATTCATGCGCGTATTGTATAATTAGCACTGGCTTCAAAAACGGTGAAGGAAAACATCGGTGAAGGAGACATTTTCCCAATGGCATGTGAAGCCAAGTCACAGGCCCATGGGTAGCATAAAAACTCCAGGTTAGTCACTAGCCACACGAAAAAGAAAGGTATAATTCACCCTCGGTACTGAGGGTGAATTACAGAGATATAAAAAAGAAAAGAAAAAAAGAATTTTAATTTCCAAGAAGCCAATTTCCCAAGAAATAACTAAGTATGTATGAAAACTGTTAGAATATTAATTTGAGAAATTACCCGCCCAATTAATAGAGCTACTTTACAAATACAACATATATAAGTAATTAAAATTAATAAAGCACAAAACCGTACACATAATAACATACACCGTACATACATATACATACATACGGCATCGCCTGAGCAACGAGCACCTAATTATATCGTAACCTAATTAATTCGTACATCAATTATTCGGCGGCCTTGCTGAGAGGCCGATGTGTGACCCAGAAAATATTTCAAGTGATAAGTTTAACAGATAATTATGCTCATTTATGTAAAATCGAAATTAGAGAGATGTATGATTCTAGTTGTGTACATACATATTTGTTATGGTCGCGAATCATATTTTGATCAAGATAAAAAAAACATAAATTTTAATTTCGCGGATCCACTACCACTGGCACCTGGCAACGTACAGGCAACTGAAGGAACACGGGTGGGTTTTAGTCAGTAAGAGTCTGACACGCCCTCCCGCTCCGCCCAGAGCGGGAGAAGTTATTTAATAATTGCCCAAGCAAAAAAAAAAAACAAATAAATAAGTGTGGTGTAATGTTACATTATTTTAGTATTCTAAAAAATACCTCACACCTAAAGGTGCATTAAAATGTCCAGGACTGATGATATACTCAAATGTTATCTACATTTCGTCCACCGCAACGACTAACCATTTTACCACTTTGTGAATCATTCATACATAACACGTGACTGCCTCGTTGGTCTAGTGGTCGCAAGTGCCACTGCTGAGCATGAGGTTCTTGGTTCGATTCCCGGGTCGGGCAAAGTGTTATTGAGTTTTTCCATCTGGATTTGCTCAGTAGCAGCAGATTCGTGCCCGGTTGATGGCAATAGGCTCGCTCCCTATTATATGAGACTTTAACATAACTAGCGAAATGTGGGTGTAACTATAGGTACACCTCTGCCTTACCCTTCTGAGAATACACGCGTGGTGTTATGTATGTATGTATGTCTTAGATATCAAATACATAATATACATACGTGGCTAAGCATATTCGTAAACAAATACCTGCAGTCCTGTCTATACCTGTCGATACAACAGCGTTGTCAATTCAATCAGATTAGGAACGCATCAAGTCGGCACTAAGTCCAGATTAATATCTAACGTACGCTGCGTACGTAGCATAGAAGAACACGGAGTAATATATGAATGGAGGGACAGTGTGTGAGCGGAAGACTTCACGTACTTTTAGGTCCGTTTATCTTTTCCGCGACCGAATTCAATCGCTTTTCGAGAGAGTCGAAAGTCTCTGCGTTGTCTCAGCATAAAAAAGGTAAGAGTAGACTGACAGACGAACGTGATTTTGTACATCATCTGTGTTTTCAAAACCACATTATTTGTACAACCCAACTATACTTTTCAGCATCAAGCAAGTGTGTGGTTTTGCTTGTATGTTTTCTTAGGTAATTTTGCATTTTGCCATCATAACCTGCCGCTAAAACTGACTTTTTCGATTGGAATATCATAAGTTTTAATCCCTCGCGGGCCCGATAACTTCGTTAGTCATATCACGGCAATTTTAGAATGAGTACTCCATTTACTTATTACTCAGTGGCAGACTATGTATAACAAGCGAGCTCCGTCAATTAGTGACCAATGCACCGCTTCATCTGTATTTATGAGTGAAAACTAGGTCGTTTCAAAGCACTATATAGCAATAATGTGTTTGTTTTTGAATGCGAGATAACAATGAGTTTTCCAGCTACCTGAAACATTAACCAGAACTGAAAAACTAGTGTCTTTTTTCGTGGGAATAACCTTTATAAAGATGCGCAGATTTTTGTCTAAAAGCCAGTCGCATTATCTACAATACACGGAGAAAAACAATCTGGTCTATTAGGTTCTGATGAAAGATTCTCCTAAGATCCGATGGTTTTATTAAAAAAAGGTGGTATTAGTAAAAAAAGTTGTGCAATTTACAAATACAAAACCTGTTTCAAGTCGCCGTCTACCAACCAAGACAGTCTGCAGTTTCATATAAAATCCTGTTTCTATGATTTCACTATCTATTTGGCCCTGGTCTCTTAACTGTTTAAGACCGAGTGATAAATAAAAAATATAAACCATATTTACCCCAACAAGGTCGAAAACTTGTGGTCTAAGATGCGACCTACAGACGAGTTAGTAGCAAAGGTTCTCCTTGAAAACTCTTTCAATTGTTTTAAGTCTTGCAATTTAAAAAAAAACATTTTTGAGTTTTGAATTATACACCTCTACCAAGGAATTTTTTAGCCAACATCCTAAAGGAGACGGGGACTTCTGGGCCTGATAGTAATAAATTGAGGTATAGCTTAAAAAAAAGCTTAAATTTTTCTATTTCATACTGTGAAAAATCAATTCAATTTACAATCTGGGAAATGAAAAATCCAATATTTAATTTAGGGTTACGAAGTAATTGGAATATCGATTCAATTGTAAAAGATTATCGTTACAGAGTTCATACTATATACGAAAATGCTTTCACCGGATGATTTATTTAATTAAAATAATTAAATCTATTAGAATTAGAGTATTAAGAGTTTAAATTAATTAATATCTACATAATTAAGATTAATCGATTCACATTTACTAATCGATTATTGTATTTTTAATCTGTGCTAACTCTGACAATCATGCATGACATGACATCGATTGACACTCGTTTCGTATCGTCTATGCGTGTGCGTTCTCAGTGTTTTTATTTTCCTCCCATACTTTTTTATTGATATTTTCCTCGACCCGGCTTTCCTACGGACCTCTGATCTTCCTTCTTCTACGACCCTTGCCTTGCTACCATACCGGACACGGAGAACCCCGCTTAAACGTTGAACTTGTACTTGTTATTTTGGATTCGACAAACGGCCTACCGATAGGATATTGATAGACATCATGGATCGTTGTATAAATTATGGCATAGCGACTAGTCGCTGCAATACACTAGGGCATCGAGCTTTGGATGACGAAATGATATTAGCAGTGATTCGAAAATGGCGTGAACCACAATCTGTAAGCGCGTCTTCCTGTTTATTAGCTCACCAGCGTCACTTTGAGGGAGTTGATAGGCCCATTGTAATATTTGATGGAACATATTGTTACATTGAAAAGAGTTCGAATTATTCATACCAAAAAATAACATAAAGCTTGCACAAATATCGTAATGTAATGAAACCGTTTTTAATATAATGAGCTCATACTAATATCACTAGGCACGTATCAAATAAAGCAGGCACGCTCCTATTTCGGTGAACATGTAAGGGGCAATGATGGGTATGTAATAGAAGTGTGCAGGGAGGTCGACAGCAGCCTACTTCGAGAGCTGTCGCATGAGGCTTCAAATTCCTCATGCGACATAAGTCGCAAAACGTATTTTGTTTGTATTTTAGTTGACAGCTCTCGCAGAGGTAGGGAAGCAATATTAAAATATTATTGTAACTGCATCGTAGGCAAACGGACTGTAGGCTGCTGCGCCATGTTATGTCAATAATATGGTACCTTAGAAGGGCTAGGTACCAAGAGAATATTGTACCACCTGCACAATTCCTAGATGACGTTCTTGTAATAATTGAAGAATAAAAAATATTAATTAAAAATGATTTTTATTTTTAAACTCCTCCCACTCTATCCCTCTCCATCCCACTCTACAAAATATGTTTAACATCCTGTCTAAAGAAAAAGTAATTAAAATAATCATAGACCTTGACTGCTTTGAAATCACCTCTTAAAGCCCTTTTTTTTGATAACCCGCACGATCAGTTTGGAAGAAAAAAAAAATGAGCCCCAAAATCCTATGGTGTCGAAAAGTCGCCATTTTTTCAATTTTAATGTAGCCAGTGACACTCGCAAAATTAAGACGAATCGTTTTTTTTTTTTTTTTTTTTTTTTTTTCCTTTGATAAAGTATCGTAGGCGATGATACTTTATTCACATTACAATCTAGCCAAGCTAGCTAATAAGTAAATTAAATATAACTTAAACTACTAAGTAACTATAAAATTAAGAAATCGTCCAATAACGTCTTTCTTTTTCACTTTATGTTAAGGGGAACACTTCATTCACGTGTTCTATAAAACAATCAACACTTGCACTGCAGTTTTTAAATTCACTCACACTGCACTAAAGTAACTCAAAAGGTTTTACCCTTTTTAGTCTTCGCACTAATTCAGTGATGTCAAGGAGTTGGATCGCCTCGACATTCACATGATGATGAAGTCTGTGTTCATGAGCTTCTGCATATTTTTTTATAACTATGTTTACGACATCCATATCGAGGTCCTGGTGAAGGTCGCTGTTTCTAATGTACCAGGGCGCGTTGACTATATCCCTTAGTACTTTGTTTTGAAAACGTTGTATGATTTGACGATTGCTCTGGCTGGTGCAGCCCCACAGCTGTATACCGTAAGTCCATACAGGTTTTAAAACTTGTTTGTATAACAACAATTTATTGGGTATTGACAATGGCGACTGTCTACCAAGTAGCCAATACATTTTTTTGTATCGAATATCCAGTTCGGCTCTTTTCTTTTTGACATGCTCTTTCCAGCGCAGTTTTTCATCCAGTGTCATGCCAAGATACTTAGCAGTATTCGCGTATGGTATTTGTTGATTATTCATGAATACCGGGAAGTATTGTGGCTTTTTATTAGTGAAGTCAATGTGGATAGACTTGCTTTCATTGAGTTTGATACGCCATGTTGCAGTCCACTCATAGACACGATTTATGGACTCTTGAACCTTATCTACGGCTTCCTTGTGACTACTTCCAACAGCCATGATAGCTGTGTCGTCAGCAAAGGTTGCAATGACATTATTATCTAGCTCAGGAATATCACAGGTGTATAGTAGATACAGAACCGGACCTAGTACACTACCTTGTGGTACTCCAGCTTTTATTTGCCTAAGGTCTGAATAGGCATTTCTTTGTCTTATTCTAAACAATCTGTTTGATATATAGGACTCTATGATGTCTGAAAACTGTTGAGGCAGCATTGTTCTTAGTTTATAGATAAGACCATCATGCCATACTTTATCAAAAGCCTGTGCAACATCAAGAAAAACCGTGGAGCACACCTTCTTGTCCTCTAGTGTTCTTTCAATAATATTAGTAATTCTGTGTACTTGGTCGAGCGTAGAGTGTTGTTCTCTAAATCCGAACTGGTAATCGGGGATAAGATTTTCAGCTTCAATTAGAGGCTTTAGTCTCTTTAGAAATAATTTCTCGAATAGTTTTGACAACACAGGTAACAGTGAGATTGGTCTGTAAGATGTTGTTTCATGAGGTGGCTTCCCAGGCTTGACTATCATTATGACTTCAGCTACTTTCCACATGTCAGGAACGTGTTTTAACCGAAATGCAGCATTAATGAGCGTGGTAAGCTTAACTATAGCTTTACGTGGGAGATTTTGTAAAACTTCTCCTGTAATTAAGTCGTAACCAGGGGATTTTCTTCGATTAAAATTACACTTAATTTCTCTAGATACTTCTTTTGGGGTAACCAACTTAATATCTGAACTATTTTGAACACCCTGAATTAATATCCTCGCATTGTGAGTCTGGGATTCATTTGGTTGGAAAATTCGTTCTAAATGGTCAGCGAACCTTGAGGCTTTTTGTTCGTCCGTCACTGCCCATTTTCCATTTTCTTCCTTGATGGGAGGAATTTGGATGATGGGTCGTTTCATGTGCTTTGTAGCCTTCCATAACGAGTAGCCGGTTTTAGTATCACTCGTTAATTGGCTAAGGTAGCTGTTTGTTAAGGAGTCATTGTAGTGCTGAATTTCTTGCGTAAGACGCTTAGTAAGGTTGTTCAGCAATCTTTTATCTTGTGGACATCTGGTCTGATGCCATCTGTTTCTTTGTTTCCGCTTTTCAGTTATAAGACACCTAATTCCTGCAGGGTAGGCGGTTGCTTTGACCCGGTGTGTTTTTTCCGGTGTGTTTTTCCAGGCTGCTTGCTGTATACTAGTTGTAAATTTACTTAATTCTAAATCTAGATGTTCCGGAGTTTTTAATGGAACTCTTAATTCTATTGTATTATCCAGGTCTATTCTGAAACTTTCCCAGTCTGTATAAGTATTTACAAGTATAGGATTGCTCTACTTGTAAATACTTATACAGACTGGGAAAGTTTCAGAATACGAATCGATTGACGCAAGAATCATCAAAATCGGCTTACGCGTTTGTTCTCTAGAACGATATAGAGGAACAAACATAAATACATACAAATATACACACGTATACTGATAAAACCATTACCCTCCTTCGGCAATCGGGTAAAAAATGACAATCGCACTTCAAAAATTGGCTATTATGTATAGATTGTTACGTAACCTCACTTTTCTTAAATCTCTTATATCTCGGCTCTCAGATTGCCAAAATCTGCAAAATTTTCAGCGATTGTTTGTTAACATAGTAGCTATCAATTGACACCAGTTTCATCTTTTTACATCCAGGCCCAAAATTGTATGAAAGCGTATCCGTCTCCTTTGATTTAAAATAAAATACTGTTCATCCATAAAACAAATGGGCGAAGGTCGTTCCTAGGTCGGATCCTCTACTGTAGGCACATGAAACAAAACACATCCAATCGAAATAACACAGAGACATGTATCCAAATAATTACTCTCATTGTACAAATGTGAAATTGCCTATTTCGTATCAGATCGCATGTCGCATATGTTAGGGTTGTCAGTGCACTGATAAATTATTGTTTGTGGTTTGTTTTTGACTCGTAAAATAAATATGAACATTTTTAGGCTCGAATTTGTGGCGTGTTGGTTTGGATTTGCAGGATATGTTTCATTTAATAGTAGTTCGTGTTAATTTTGTGCAGATGATTAATTATGTGGCTGGTAACTAATCATTAGTTTGAATTAGGTAGTATTCAATCACATTGGGTATCATTTCAACCATTGCTGCTGATAGAATATGTGTGTTATTCATTTTCTATTACAGGCAAAATGTTAATGTCGAAATCGGGACTTCTCTTTTCCGTTGAGACCTTAAAAGGATCACACACACATCTTTATGCTACGTAGGGTTGAATGGTGTAGCCTTAAAATTATTTAAGCAAAACTTTCCAATTTGATTCATAAAACGAAGTAAATAATTTGGTACTAAAAAAAACAAATGCAGTAGATTGAACTTACCTAATGATAGAAGTAGCGCATGTGACATCATATTGAATGGAGAAAATATGAATTTACTAATCAAACGGTTTTTCTAGCAATCACTCTAGACGAATTACAATGGGAAACTCATAATAACATATCTCGCGGGGCTAAGCTCGGCAGCTTATGCTGTTAGAAAGATAAGACAGTTAACAGATGTAGAAACCGCGCGTTTGGTCTATTTTAGCTACTTCCACAGTATTATGTCGTATGGCATTTTACTGTGGGGTCGGGCTGCTGACATTGAATCCATCTTTATTTTACAAAAGAGCTGTCAGAGCCATTTACAATCTACGTCGTCCCGAATCTCTCAGGGAACTATTTGAAAAGATTAATATTGATAGACAATTTTAATACTAGAAATAAAAATAAAATAGATCAACCATTTTTCAGATTATCTAAAGTACATACATCTTTTATGGGATACTGTGTTAAATGTTACAACAAAATACCTTATGATATATTACAATTAAATTAAAGAAAATTTGAAACTCGTAATAAAAGTACACTTTGTAAACAAGCATAATTACAAATTAGAGGATTATATCCAATATAAGAATGCTTGGACACATACTGGTCCTGCTCCATAGGACAATTTAGAGTCTAGACAAAATCAAACTGGTTGCTAATTTAATTGAATAATATTATTTTTTGTGACATTAATTTTACATTCTGTAATTACTTGAACTCACACACTCACTTATTAGTATTACCTACTTGTTAAAATGTTAGGAATATCGTATAATTTCATAATGTTTGTAAATACATATGTGAGCACCATGTATCTATCACATAAATAATTTATCTGTCATTGCTTCATTTTTCATTCTTTTCACCTATCGTG
This sequence comes from Xanthia icteritia, assembly GCA_949128155.2. Lineage (NCBI taxonomy): Eukaryota > Metazoa > Arthropoda > Insecta > Lepidoptera > Noctuidae > Xanthia > Xanthia icteritia. The sequence continues at coordinate 18,727,074 of OX421945.2, forward strand.
GTATAGTAATCTTATTATTGGTGCATCGTCTTCACATATAATTATATAATTAATGTATACGAATAATTTAATTTTAAAAGAGTAACGGTGGAGTTTCTCTACCATTTTTCTGCATACGAAAACTACATTTTGGAAGGGGCGACTAGAGTCAGTTCTGTTTTTTGTACATTTCGACGTTCAAAAGTGCCTTTTATGTGCCTAATTGAAATAAATTATTTGACTTTGACTTCGAAGCAAATAATTCTATTCAATAATATATTTTATCGGTCAACTCTAAAAATAAAACTTCACATCTCGAGAAAATCGTATTTCTATATTGTCCCGAAAATTACAGGGTCAAATGAGAGTGACCCTTAGGTAAATACGCGTTTATTTATTTTATTCGAAAACTTTTGCACATTTAATTACGTTGTTGTAATATGGATTTGTTAGTTTAACTCTGCACCACTGCTAGTTTTTCAGCTAAATATTTCAGTAAATTACGGTGTAAATTATTTTATTAGATACTAGATCCTTGACTCTGTCCGCGTGGAAGTCACATATCCCATAAAACATAATATATACTATGGCCCTCAGTGACAGTGAAGTTTTCTATTAATCAATGATTTTTTTTAAATACTCAGTAAGTACTTCCAGAGATAATCTCAATACCTGATAAGGCGAACGGTCGTGTTTTCTATTATCACCACGTGCTGCATCGAATTTACCGCGTTTCCAATACTAATCTGTTCTGATCGGCTTAATCGTTGAACATTTTTGTAATTAGTGTGTGTGAGTTAATAAATACACAGTTCCTTCAAGTTTTCGGAGTATTATTTTTAATCTACGGCCATATGTGACCACACTGATAGCGAGGCGCCCCGTCTAACCTCGTTATATAGGTCATTCTTGATGTCACACAAACATGATAATGTGTGAGTGTAATTAAGTATCAATTTGAAGGATTCTTAGCATCAATTAAAACGAGCAATTTAACCTAATTAGGTAATGTTGTACATTATTACCTAATTATGTCTAAAACAAAATTATTTTTCTTGGTATTGATAATCCCCAAATTACGACAGTTTTGATCGTCAAATTAAAAATTTAACTCGTTTTTTCACCAAGTAATTTTCGTCACAAACACTCCAGCACTTAACAGCCAGCCAATCAGACGCTTTCCATGTCGCATACAACTCAACAACTCTACCCACCCCCGTACACTTAACAGAGCGTGAAGGTAAGGAAGGAAGGAGCAATATTTCATGTTAGCATAGCCCTGTCTCCCTTGCTGTGCAAAAACTTCACGGGATATGCTCTGGGGGGGGAGGGGGGCAAACAATACTCATCATCACTTTTTACATGTTAATGGCGGAAGACCCTAATGTCCTTTTGCGGGTCGCTGATTTATTTAAGAAGTATTTGTATGTTGTAGGCATAAACAGAATGACGGGCTCGCCAAATTTAACTCAAAGCATTTATTTCAAACTAGCTGCGCCCCGCGGTTTCACCTGCATATATCTCACAGGCGCGAGGCTATCGTATAACCCACTTCCTACCGGCTTCCCTTCGGAAATTCGGAACACAACCACTCTATCGTCATTGAATAATCACACTATAAGCATTTGATACCTACACCATAAAATTCAAACATTACAAAACGCCAAAATTTTTTTTTTGCCTCTATATCGCAACAACAAAAAATTTCGCGCTAAAATAACTCGTAGGCGCGTCCGGATTATCGTGAACTCAATTTCTTTAGAAAATAAAGTCCGTCATGACGTCACTTAGGTCATGATGTTTTTTTTAAACATTTTAATCTTTCCCTTTACGATAAATATCAATGTCTGACTAGCACTTTTAAATTAAATAAAATGTATTGTTTCCCGTGTTTACTTTTCTCAGATTCTAGTAGTTTATGGAATGAAGGGTGTATTTTTTATATTTTGTGCAGTTCGGGACTGGTAGAAATACAATTATTTTCACAAATTTTCATGAAGCTTATAATAGAGAAGTAGATTGAATTAGGAATTTAATGAAACAGTTTATTGACACCGTTATTTTTTTAGGTAAACAAGAAGTCACTTTTCGCGGCCACGATGAAAGTAAGTCCGAATTGACGTCATAACAATATTAATTTGTTAATGTTTTTTTTTTTTGCGTCTGCTTACCTGTCCCGTTTTACCTCGCTTCGCCACTACGACCCCATAAGAATATCGGGATAAAAAGTATTCTATGTCCTAACCCAAGTCATGCTCCCATGTGCCAAATTTCATCCAAATCCGTTCAGCCGTTTTAGCGTGAAAGCGTAAAAAACAAACTCACTTACGCATTTATAATATTAGTTAGGATACACAGCCACTTTTGAATTGTCAAGGAGTTGGTCAGTTAGAAAGAAGAAGCTAGTTGCCCATTCAAAAGCGTAGTAGTAGATTTTGTTAACCGCTCTCTTCCATAGGAAACTACTCCGATTGGGAATGGACAACTAGCTTCATCTTTCCAACTGACCGACTCCTGGACAAATCAAAAGTGCCTGTAAATGGTTTAATTGAAATAAATGCTTTAAGTTTGAGTTAGATTCCTGCTCAGGTTATTTTTTTTTATCTGACTTTACACGTACATTTCATCAATTATTTATATATACACCATTCAGTAGTGGGCGAGCTTTTTGCACGTTTTATAAACTCGCGATAATAATACAGAACCGTTCATATAAAAACATCGTTATTATTAATTTACCACATTGTTTGCATACATCTGGCGCATGTAGTTCAGGTCAGTGCCCTTTCCGTAAAAATCATTTTAATATAATAAAACACCAACTTCTGACTTTCGCGTATTACCAACACGACCACTGCAGATAACTTCATTTAAAATAATAAATATTGTATTTCAAATTCGCATTGATTCTACGAAGACATATTGCCAGGAGCATAAACATAATTGTTTGCTGAAATTGTTCAATAATAAGCGTTTATTTTTCATTATATTGCAGCTATTGTTATTCTTATTTGATTACCCTTGCTTACTCTGAGATTCTTCATTTTATCGGAAACCTCACTTGATATCGCTGCGATAACGCACGAAAAACCCCCATGACTATTTTTATAAAACAGCTCCGTTATGTAAAACAGCTGAACGACGTTAAGAGCTGTTTCATAATTATTGAACTTTAACACGCAGAATTGCATAAACGTTTTGCATTTATCAATGCAGCGGGTCAACGATAAAAGGTTATGTAAAACAACGTGAAATGAAACGTCAGATTGTAGATTTTAGTTTGTCGCTCGTGGCTTTGTATCATAACAACAATAATGGCGTCCGAAACAGAAATAAATACAACGAGTAAGAGTGTAAACAGTGATCTTAATGACAATTTTATTAAAGTCAGTCCTAAAAATACTAAATAGCAAAGTAACTGCGAGCAACTTGGAAGTAGAGCTCGCACGCCGCTGCCGCGTCACCGCTCGCTTCGCTCACTCGGCTCAGATTGTTCACAGTTCTAACCTAACCTAAACCAGACCTAGCCAGGGTGCACTAATTTTGTTACTGTGACCGATTCGGCATTGGAAACCACACTAAACGCCTATAATGCAGATAAATCATTCTGCATTACGTCTTAACGAGGGTGACAGTTTTGTGAAACGTAACGCATGAGTTTTACATAAAGGAGCTGTTTTGTAAAACAGCGGATTCGACAATCCATCTGCGACATGTACATAATGCATCAATTTGCAGTACTTACAATACAAAGTGATTTATACTCGTGTTTTATATAAACACACAGCCGGATCCACGTTAATTCAAACGAATACAACAATGGCGCTCACTAAACTGCAACCACCCTGTATTTCAACTATTTAATCATTGCGTCGAAATTGTGTGTCTAAACGCCCATAACGGGGTAGAGGTGTGGGCCCACTGACATTGCGGCGAATTACAGCATTTAATTCTCTATGCGAACTGCATTTAAGTGTTATAGGGATTTAGGAATTTAACGGATTACTTCCGATGACTGGGAATTATTCTAAAGCTCCGCAAGCTTCAACCGAGACCTTTGTTTAGCCAATTTATCAAAACGAAATTAAACTACTCAAAATTTTTTTTTGTTTAATAAACCAGTTTTTTTTGCATGCAATGCTTGTATTTACATCTACTGTCAGTCGAGCTAAATCAGAGCTGAATCTAACCAGCGGGCTTGAAGAGTCCAACATAGTGTTATCTACCTTTTGTATTTTAATATTTTTAAATAGGATATGAATAAAAACTGAATAGGTCTGCAAAATTCCAACCTTACATCATACAGGCTAGTAGAAAAAATACTCTGGATCCATCCGATCACTCAACGAATTTAGTATTGGAGTGTGCACCACGAAACTAGGCCCGCGGAATATTGTGAAACAAAATTTGTAGGGTTCCTTAGTCAACAAGGAACCCTTATAGTTTCGCCATGTCCGTCCGTCTGTCTGTCCGTGGCTTAGCTCAGAGACTGTTAGTACTAGAAAGCTGTAATTTGTCATGGGTATACATATTAATCACGCCGACAAAGTGGTTAATATGTATAGGTATACCCATGTTGTCTATCTCCCCTACACGTAAAGGCAGGATGTTTTTTTTTTTCATCTATCATTTGGTGACGTTGGAAAGATCGTTCAAAAATATTGTGGGTGTGTGACAACCATTTTTGGATTCAGGGAACCGTTTGCGAAATATTAAGCTTTAAAGTGCTAATTTTTGTTAGAGTCAAGTGTGTGTCCCTGTGTCCCTTTTTTTTTGTGTGGGAAATTATCAAATAACTTCTCCCGCTCTGGGTGGAGCGGGAGGCGTGTCAGACTCTTACTGACTAAAACCCACCCGTATTCCTTCAGTTGCCTGTACGTTGCCAGGGGCCACGGTATCCCATTCGGACTTTCCCGCAGTGTGTGTATCCCTGCCAGCTAAATGGTTTGTTTTGGAAAATAAAAGAAAACTATCACAGCTAAGTGGCTCTACAAGTTAACGAGTAATAATCTAGCAACTCGAGCTCGAGAATGTAACAATCGGAGAACATATTTTTCAACTACAATGTTAAGTTTATTCTAGGGACAAATTCATCCCAACTACGGAACCCTTCATTGTGCGTGGTCCGACTCGCACTTGGCCGGTTTTTTTTAATGCAATGTTATAGACACTGGCACCGCGTCAAAAGGACTTCAGTGGTGGCGCGGACTCTAGTTTCAAAATTGTATATATGGCTATTTTTTCATAAACCAACAGCATTGTGACAGGCGCGTAAAAGTGAGCACGTCCTCTTAAGTAAATGGCGAAAATTCAGTATTGTTTTTATTTTCTTAAGTAGCGCCTATATATGTGTAGATTCCGGTACTAATCTCTTTCCTCATACACTCTGCCACTGTGCACTGGGACCTCACCCCGATACCAGTCAAAGAGACCATCTCAAAGCAACCGGATGCAACCAAAATTCATAATCACAAGATACCGAGGGATGCAATGAAATTCTGCTTACTATTTAAATACAAACCGTAGAGTTACGTCGGAAACTTCACGTTACGGTTTTAGAAAGGATTAACTAATGAATATAACATAAAACATAACATAACACGGTATTCCCCGAAGGGTTGGGCAGAGGTATATTTATAGTAAAGCTTGTCCACTCTGAAATGGCGCGCCCCGCTACCGCTTTTTACGCACACGGTAATGCGGTAGTGGGGCGCGTAATTCAAACCTCAAAGCATTTATTTCAAATAAACCAATTACAGGCACTTTTGAATTGTCAAGAAGTCGGTCAGTCAGAAATATGAAGCTAGTCGCCCATTCCAAAGCGTAGTAGGTACCTATGGAGAAGAACGGGCAAGAAACTCCACGGACACTCTTTTAAATTAAAAAAAATCAATTCAGAGTGAACAAGCTATACACCCGCATTTCGCCAGTTATGTTTTTTAAGTCCCATATAATAGGGGGCGAGGCCAATTTCCATCAATCGGGTACAATGATGACCTGGGAATCGAACCCAGTAGCGCATGCGACCACTATACCAACGACGCAGTCGAATTAATGAATATTATCGTATCGTATCGTAATGAAAATCTATTTATTTTCTAAAAGGTTGAAGTCTCGGGGAAAAATCTTTATGGGTATATAATCCGAAGAGTTTTAATTTTTTATTTAGGTACCTATTACTCTTTAAATAGACTGTTTGACTTTGCTTTTTGTTTGTCAGCCCATGGCGAGGCATGTACATTAATTTATTTTGCTCAATTTATTTTTAGTACCTGGGCGACCGAACTCTGCTCTGAGAGAATGCTCATTTAATAATAGAGGAAAGTTCATACTAATTCCGTGTATAGTACATACTAATTCCACGCTGCCATGATAGAAAGAAAGAAAGTAAGAAAGAAAAAAGTATTTATTGGGACAAGCACAGGAGATCTCAATTAAACTAAACACACACTCATTAAAAATAAGAAAACTATAAAAATAAAAACAAAATAAAATTAAAATAAAGCAGAAAGTCCTGTGCGAGGCCAAAAGGTATTAAAGATAGGGCCCGCAATGATGTCACGGAAAGATATAGAAATAAATACTAAATAAAAATAAATAAAAAAATTAATGGAAGTATGAAATATAATAAAAAATAAGTAAGTACTTACTAATCCCATACTTCCATGATAGCAGGTACTTACTTATTCCATGCTGCCATGATAGTAGGTACTTACTAATTCCATGCTGCCATGTCATTATTCTAAGGTAGCCATCTTGTTCTAAACTTTGGGTGACCAAGCTCTGCTCGGGTGAAAATACTTAGAATTTTTTTAATCGATTTTTCGCCCCCGTAAACCCCTATATTGCGACTTCCATCGAATCCGTTAGAGCCGTTTTCGAGAACGTGATTACAAATATAATATGTATATACATATATATATACAAAAATGGCGCATTTAATATTATATATTATATTTTATCTTGATAGCACCCTATCAATACTTAATTGACCATTTTACATAGGGTAAATTTTAGCGTAACAAACAAACAAACTCACTTTCGTATTTATGATATTAGTTAGGAATTATTTTGTAACAATGGACCAATTTTTTTTTCTTATTCTTCTTATTGCCTCAGACGGGCTAGAAAAATGATATCAATCTATCAAAAATCTCATTCGCCTTTAAAAATAACACCGAGTACAGCTTCAAAAAGACACCACTCTCAACCTACCCTTGGTCTGCACGCAGCTGCAATGGTGACGAATTTTCACAAAATAGACACAGCAAACGTTTAACTTTTTCGCACGTACACACTCTGCACACGTGGTGAATGAGAGCTAAATCGAAAAAAGTGTAACATTTTGTTCATCGACACTTTTGTTATGTAACAAAAGTGTCGTGCCGTGCTTTTGCGCACTTGGCGTATGAGAGCTAGACCGAAAAAAGTGTAACATTTTGACCGTGGAGACACTTTTGCTGTCTTTTTTTCTTTGTTCGTTTGTATACGTTCTTGTTGCCACACAACACTTCAGTCATCTTTAGTCGAAATATTTTTAAGCTGGCTCAAATCTGATAGCAGCAGATTTTACGTTGTTTTTCATTGAAATTGTGACATTATTTTTCTTTGTATTACCTACTTTTGATTGGTAATTTCTCAAAAGCCTCTAGCAGTCGTATGTTTTCTTCATACAGCAGCATCTGCGCTGCGGCGCCTTCGTTGGTCACAGAGATGCCATAGATACTAAAGGCTAACAGAATGGATACACTGGCCGAAAATAAACAATGTGAATAAGTAATAAAAAAAATGAATAAGTTTTTCAAAAGCAACAAACTGCCTAAATTTTGTTCTCAAATAAAATAAAATTATATCGCGTATTCGTTATAAATTTGAAATTCCATTTCTTTTTTGTTTATTTTCGGCCAGTCTATCCTTCGTGAAAAGTAGGTTGGAGTCTCATTTCCCACCAAATGTAAGGGAAAAGTTTTTTGTGATTTGTGACTTTTCTAGTACTCAAATCTCAGTTGGTCCTGTAGAGTTTTTTCATCCTTATAAGAAACAGGATCGATTGGCATAAAAAAAAGTTTTTGTGAAAACTGCCTATTTTCTTGCTGACTGTACATTTATTTCAAAATCTGTGAACGCAGATCAAGATTTCTCAAAAAGCTAAGGTCAGTCTCCTAAGACTGTTTTCCTGTACCTACAACGGTTAGGGTAGCTGTCCTTACTGCCCCATCTCAAAAATCCACCTAGTATACTTTTCCTTTCTATCTTTACCTACATAGTTCGCGCAGACGAAGGTCGTCAAGACGAAGAACTATATCTGCACATCAAAACATACCTACCTATACATCAACTATCAGTGTCGGACATCCGATGCCTTGTAATTACTGGCAGGTATACTAGGAAACTGGATTGTGTTAGACCTTAATTAATGGCCCACTAATAACCGCGTTAAATGCAACCCGAAGCAATTGGTTTGAAAGTTATTTAAGGGGTCGAAAACAATGCACAGAGATTATAAAAATGGATCCAGAGACTAACACTCAGGTAACTTATAGGTCCCCATATTTAACGAATCACTATGGCGTACCACAAGGGACTGTGCTAGCCCCAATATTGTTTTTAGCATATATAAACGAATTGCCAGAATCAACAGATCAGTACATTATACTATTCGCAGATGATACCACTGTTTTAACTAAAGAAGCTACTATTGATCAGGCGATAAGCGTCACCAATGAAGCTCTAAAGGGTATCCATGACTGGTTAATTGGAAACAACTTAGAAATAAATACCGATAAAACTAAATTCATGAGATACCTGACATATAATAACAAAAGTAACAAAAAAGACACAATAGACTTGCCGATAAAATATAATAATAACATCATTGAAGAAGTAAATGAAATAAAATTTCTAGGAATAAATATTGATAATCATTGTAACTGGAAATCTCATGTAGATCTTGTTTGTAAAAAAATTCACAAATTTGTTTACGCACTTCGTAAAATAAAAAAAATAACTAATAAAGAAACAGCACTAATGGTATACCACAGTCATGTCTGTTCAGTATTAAGGTATGGGATAATCATATGGGGAAACTCTACAGACGCCCAGAGAGCTTTTATAGCCCAGAAAAAGTGCATAAGGTCAATTTATAGTCTCAAGTGGACTGATTCGTGCCGACCAGCATTCACTGATAAACGTTTACTTACACTTCCATCCCTATACGCTTTTGAAATGTGTAAATTCGTTAGAAACCACCTATCACTTTTTGAGCTGGATGATAAGGCCCAATTTAAAAGGAAAATAGTACAAAAACCACTGGTAATGCCTCGAAGCAGATTAAAGTTATGTGACAGAAACTGCTACACCATGGCGGTGAAAATTTATAATAAACTACCGGAAAAAATTAGAAAAATGAATAACTTAGAATTTAATCGAACTTTAAACAATTGGCTTTGTGACAGATGTTTTTATTCAATAGATGATTATTTAAATTTTAAACAGACATGATATAACAATTCAAATTACAATTCTTGACATTATTTTCTAATCCAATCAATAAATCGATGAACTGTTTTAACTGTAACATACAATCTAATAAACTAAATTAATATATTTTGTAATGTAATATGCTTAATTAATATTAAATTTTGTTATGACTATGATGTGTATGACTAAAATGACATTGATGTAATTTCATGATATTATTATGCATGCATACTATAAATATTTGCACGACTGATAAGTCGAATATAGTGAAACTAAAATTACTCTACCATGTTATTATGTACCTATATTCTGGCAAATAAATAAATTTCATTTCATTTCATTTCAATTGCACGGATTTGACTAATTGTTGGTAGATACGTGGTTTCGATCTGATTACATACAAGCCAGGGGCACTCCGCATTTTAGATATCTGCTACAGGTACGCGTCGGGCTCGACTTGTCGGGCCAATTCAGTGGTCGTAACGTAGTCAGAAGATATAAAGAGACCGCGGTAGAAAGAGAGGCAACTTCTTGGTGAATATAACTGTAAACATAACGGTAATTAGCGCTGGGCGACCTGAATTGCACTTTATTGTGTGGTAGCAAGAGTCGCTATTTATTTAAATGATTTTGCGGAGTGAATCTTCTGTACTTGTACTATTATGTATTCTGTGTTACATGTAAAACGAATATACGTAAATGCATGTTTTGGTGTTTTGGCGCGACAGCATCGTACTTCTTCGTAGGTTAGAAAAGTTTTTGTCAGAAAAATTACCTTGTCCCTTTTTATGTACTTTTCAGCTGCAACTTGCAAGGCCCTTGTTTGCAAAGCCTGACCTTTCCTGTGTCACTTTTTGAATAGAAACTTCGTTCAGTAGGTTTAAGAAGAATGCAGAGAAATAATAATAAAAGATTGGGGCTTTAGATACTGCAAAAATGACATGCCTGAAACTGTGTAATATTCTCGTAAATTCCCGAATAAACACAATTTACCTAACAGATTTGCTCCTCTATACCTAGCCCAGTTTCACATAGAATTACCAAAGTGATGCACAGCGTATGCTAACCGCTGCACGACAGCACCAACCTGCGGTCTGCCGCTAAATGTCAGCGAAATTAACGTCTCACTTGAGAAGGTGCAGCGCTGCATCAAGCGCTTCATATTGCGATCATAACTCACACGGTAGGTAAGCATAATGTTGTGTGGTGAAAAATGAAGCGCTTTTATTCTGTATGTTTTTAAATTGTGAATGCGTTCGAAAAGAAAGTTGCTCGATGTTGCATAATGTGTTTTCAATTTGAATGATGCGTTCGGAGAACAAAAAGGTTTTACGGAACTGCATATTTGTAAAAGGAACGAGTTTGTTTTCGTTTGTTTTTTAAAGCTTTGTGCAATACCATTCATTATTGAATAGGGAATATGTATGTATTTTTTTTTTTCATTAAATCAATAAAGACAGTAATATAAACCTAAGAAAAGTATTAAAAGATAAATTCAACTACTGCGTGATGCTCAAAAAAATTATGAAACTTCAACGATTTTCTACTAATGTTCAAAAGTCCGTTTCTGTCGCGGTCAAGATGTGACGTTATTTGGCACGTTACTGCTTTATTTACATCTGTTTTTTAAGGTTTTTTAGCACCAAATCATATAAATTAAATTGTTATTGTGCTTTATTTAAGCAGAAATCACACTTCAAAACTTACCTTAGTTAGAATTCATGCAATTTGCAAAGAAAAGGTATTTATTCACATGCCTTTCGAGTTTGCGTTCTGTTCCACCAAAAAAACATAAAGATAAATAATGAATTGTAAAATAAGCAATGCATATATTTTTTTTTTCTTGACTCCTATATAATGTATGTTTAAATAATGAATAAAGGTACCATTCCGTACCTGACCGCAGGCAGCGACTGCACGCGACGTGTCGCGGGGTCATAACGGGGCGACACATCGCGGCGTCATGTCGCTGCAGTCATGATTCCGAACCCGACCGCAGGTGGCAGCAGCCCGTATTCCAGTCGATAGATAGAACATAGAAAAACGTGTTATCGCTCGAGCGTTGGCAGCACTACCGTTCTTCGATCGGGCTGCACGTGTCGCCCGTCACTGACCCGTAGTAAGGTATTTCATAGAAATTTATAGAAACCAGTCGTGTCGCGGCGACACGTCGCCTGCAGTTGTCTCCTGCGGTCGGGTACGGAATGGTACCTTATGTTTTGAATATTATTACATGCATATTCCCTATTGCGTATGCATGTGCGACCAGAAATGCAAAAACTGCATTTTCTAACCTCTTTTAAACAATTCTCAGTACAAAACAAGACAGTTAAGACCACCGCCCGATACATTTTCCCCCACCCCAGCCAGGAAACATCTTTAACAAACGGCCCAGCGAATTCCCGCTAATTCCCGCGGTCAACGCTTAACGCAAAACGCTAAAGTAATTTACGTTTACAAATGAAACTTTTAGCGTGGTCGTAAATTTAAAAAAAGAGGGTCTCATAAAAAAACAGTCGCTATCTCAGTAACTGCGGACGAGAACTTCTTAACGTTATCTTGTTAAGATTAAATATTGTGATGTTTTAGGTAAGTAATGAAAAGTCTCTCAAGATAGCCACATACCACCTAGGTACCTATTTAAATACATACAAGACTATAATGAGTACCTGACTGTTAAGAGAAAACTCGTTTGGCTGGCCAAACTTCCTTCAGTTTTAAGGTTGGCTGGTAGATACCAGTAACCAATCAATCGTATCCAAAATGCATGAAAATCTAAAGTATTAAAGAGGAAAACCAGAGAGGGTTGCACTTTGGGTGATACTCAATCAATCAGTTAGTATACCTACCTCTCGCGGTAAAGTCCGAAAGGGATACCGTGGCTCCTAGCAACGTACAGGCAACTGAAGGAACACGGGTGGGTTTTAGTCAGTAAGAGTCTGACACGCCCTCCCGCTCCGCCCAGAGCGGGAGAAGTTATTTAATAATTTCCCATGCAAAAAAAAGTATACCTACCTCCCTAGGTTGGTACTTAAAATTTCATGGAAATCTTTGAAATAGAGTCTTTCCACCGTATGATGAGGATACTGATATCTACAATTGTTTCACTTTTTAACCGACTTCTAGAAGGGAGGAGGTTCTTATATGTTTATAAAATAATAATAATACCAGCCTGTTACTGTCCCACTGCAGGGCAAAGGCTTCTTCTCATACAGAGAAGGCACGAGCACTGGACACCACGCTTGCTCAAGACGGGTTGGTGATTAATTTCAGACTTATATTAACTATAAGTCCATGTTTCCTCACGATGTTTTCCTTCACCACCGATGTCAATTATGTCCAAGGTAAACTCAGAAAGAACACATGAATTGAAAAAGTCACATTGGTACTTACTCGAATTTGAACCCAAAACCTCATGCATGAGAGGCGAGGCCTTAACCGCTGGGCCATTATGTTCATCTATGTGTTTTTTTTTTTTGGTTTCCTTCGGTATTTTCGTCAATAAATTGTAGACCGATACTGATTTTTTTTTTTTTCATTTGCAAAATAAGCTTACGCGGTGGTCCCATATAAATTTTATTAACTTTGCTTGGGTACTTTTTGAGTTAGCTTCAATAAGTACGTATTTTTCGCACTTAGTCTTATGTGACTTTTAGTCTTATGTGGATGATGTTATAATTACTTCCTTTCACTGTTATTTACATAACAGGTATTGGTATTCGAATTAGTGTGGGGTAGGTACCACAAAAAAAAAATTTGGTGTCTTTGGTTTAGAATTTTCGTTTTTTGCCAAAAACTTCTGTAATTAAAGTTATTTTTCAGTCTATAGTTTTTTTTAGAAGTCAGTTGTTTTTTTTATACTACTTATTGAAACACGACTTACTTGTTTTGTAATGATTTTATTGTAACTTTAGCTCGTGGCTAAGTAATAACAGCTGCACAGGTCAATCCATGAGGTTAAGCTACGCTTGCCGGGGTTGGTGACCATCTTTACGTATCGAGACTCCTCCGTGCCCCAGAAAGCACGTTAGTCCCGGCTGTCATTCGTGGATCTTTAACAGTCGTTACGGGTCGTCAGAAACCCAAAAGTCTGACAACCAGTCTTACCAAGGGGGTAAGTATCGTATTATCCAGTTACTGTGTTGTGGAGGTCAGATAGGCAGTCGCTCCATGTAAAATACAGGTATTCAGCTGCGTCTGGTTAGACTGGAAGCCGACCCCGACATAGTTGGGAAAAGGCTAAGCAGATACATTATTGGGACTTTTATATCATAATAAGTATTCCGTTACAGGTTAAAAAAATGCCTTTACAATTCATTCGTTAAATTCAAAAATTCAATTCAAAATATTTTATTTCACATAAACCTACAAGGGCACTTATGAAACGTCAGAAGCTAGATGCACGGTTCCAATTGATCGTTTCCTATGGCAAGAAACTCTATGGTGACTCTTTTAAAACCTGTTGATTACGAAAAAAACTTCATTTTTTTCGTGTTAACTTAACTAGGGCTCACGGGTTCTCGGCCCTTTGGAAGATGTAGCAGGCCCCTCAGACCATTGTAAATAAAATGAGAATTATTATTGTCAAGTATTGATTAAAGTCACGTCGCCCTCGTGAATGATCTCATGATATTCACAACACGTCGGTATCCATATGCTCAACATAACATTCTACTTATCCCCCCTTCTTAGTACAAGCGTTGGATTTTATTACATATAACAGCATGGGTTTTCTTCCCATCGGTATCCTGTAAGGGTAACAAATGCTGTATAGGAACGCGATGCAATGTGTTGCGTAAGCATTCAATAGGTACTGTGGGAAAATAACTTTGGTGTTGTACTTAGTGTTACCTGGTTATGCTAATCATAGTCATAGTCATAGTCATAGTCATAGTCATTTATTCATAAACAAGTAATTTCTATCTGAAAATAAACACAAAAATTACACATTTACAGTTGACACATTAAGATAAATTACATTTGTATTTCATAGTTTCAAACAAAAAAAAAAATATAAAATAGTATAATAATAATGATAATGATTTGAGATGTAATCTTAGTTATCCGGTTTTAGGGTTCCGTCCTCGAAGGGTGCCAAACGGATCCCTATTACTAAGCCTCCGCTGTCCGTCCGTCTGTCTGGCAGCGGGCTGTATCTCATGAACAGTAATAAGTAGACAGTTGAAATTTCACAGATTATGTATTTCTATTGTCTATAAGAACAAATAATCAAAATAAAATAAAGTTAAAATGAAAGGATTATACAAGGTCCCATTAAAATAGATGGACAAATTTTAACACAGCGTTCAGTAGGTACGTCTAACCAAAGATATCCAAGCAAAAAAAAAACACTGATTACTAGTGATTTTACTGATTTTATTAATAGTGATTTTATTTTGACCTAAAATAATAAATTACACTGGGTAACCAACATTTTTAGTGTATTTTCGTTAGCAGATTTATTTTTCTTGTAAGTAAATGATGCGTTTTTCTTAGTATTTTTTTACCATTGTCCTTATTTTGGTGGTCTGAATGATTTCTAAAATTGTGTCCATCTATTTTAATGGGACCATATATAATAATCATACAAGAAACACGTTTTTTTCGGCGTTTTTTGTTAATTATTGTATGGTGGTATGGAACCCATCGTGTGCGAGGCCGACTCGCACTTGACCGGTTTTTTTCTGTACTGTTGTGACGTTTTGCACAATATCCTACGTGTTGAAAAATCCCTTACAAATATAATCCTCAAACAAACAAACAAAGATCAAACTCGTTATTTAGCAACGAAAGCCGACAGACGAAACAGCTCTCTTCCACATTGCATCGCCTCGCATTTGTAACTAAGGTTCGTATAACGAAAGGTTATTTCGTTTCCCCTCAGTTTTATGTAATTGATCAATAAGACATTCATGAAACACAATAATTATCTTTAATTAATGATGCATACCTCTATTTGAGCGTATTTCAGAACACGAGGAGCCTGGTATTCAGTTGTAAATTCAATAAACACATCTGATACGAGCGGTGCCTCTAGTGTGAAACCTACGAAGTGTTTACCATGCAAAATCCAATATCTCTACATTATTCTGTGCCCATGCTCAAATACATAGTGTATGCTATCCACTTTGATATGCTAGATACAGCACTCTCACTGCGTAATACACTTTCAATCATAATCTGAATTATTTTGAAGGATATTGCTAACCCGCATTGGGTTAGCAATATCCTTCAAAATAATTCATATGTTCGAAAAATTTGCCCGCTCAACAACGTAAATAACGCAATGAACGCTGTTGAACTGTCAAAATTAAAGTCATTGCTACTGTAAGTGTTTTACGCACTTACCTTGCAGATCACTGATATTCTAATATTCTTTTCAATGTTTTCTATATTTCTGTCATTCGCTCAACAAAATCCTAGCAGTACGTAACCTAATATCATTTTCAAAGTAATTAACATAACATCAAGCCTGTAATCCACGAAGGGTTAAGCAGAGGTGCAGGTAAGTTTTGACCTAAGTACACTAACATTTCGCCAGTTAAGTAAATTAGTACCTGGACGACCGAGCTCTGCTCGGGTGAAAGTAGAGAATGTTCATTTAATAGTATAGGATAGTTCATACTAATTCCATGCTGCCATGTCATTATTTTAAGGCAGCCATTTTGTTCTAAACTTTGGGCGACCAAGCTCTGTTCGGGTGAAAATTCGGAGAAAACGAATTTTCCCAGATATGAGACTTAGCTAGATCGATTTTTCGCCCTCGTAAACCCCTATATTGCAGCTTTCATCGAAATAGTTAGAGCCGTTTTCGAAAATGTGTACAAATATTATATATATATTATATATAAATATAGCTCAATTTTCAAATACAACCTTAAGTCGATAGAAAAATCTATACTAACATATAACGCAAATCTCTGGAACTACCACTTGGATTTGAACAATTATTTTTGCATTTGATAGCCAATTCTTGAGGAAGGCTATAGGCTAAGGCAGTGGTCGGCAAACCGAGGCTCGCGAGCCGCATGCGGCTCTTTGGCCTCACTCTATAGGCTCTGTACAAACGTCGATAAGAGCGAGCGTAGATACGCGCGGAGGTCGGGGTTTCGAGTCTACAAGTTTTATTCAAATTTCAAAGATTTATTTCCATCAAAAATTTACAGGACATCGAAAATTAATAATTTACTGTACCTTTCAAAGTTTCCAAGGTTATCTTGTTTATAAGTCAGCTTACTTATTAACAAGTTAACCTTGGAATGGAAACTTTGAAAGGTACAGTAAATGATTCATTCCTCCTCCTTCATCATATTATTATCAGCCGATATGATAACGATGATGAAAGCAGCCTACTTCATAACAAGTTAATTTTAGGAAGAGTTGTGGAGTGAAAGAGGTTGGGAGTTGCGACTTGTCGCGCGACGCGGCACCGGTAATTGTTCTACCGTGAAGTTTTCTTAGAAATTGTTTTGTTAGATTCGCATCGCGCTGTCGCGTGGCGCCGGTCTGCACGACGCTTTAAGGATTAAGAAAAGTGTATTGTGAGTTTGGACACACAGAAAGGATTGGCTCTGATAAAAGAAAGAAAAGAAAGAAAGAAAATACGTTTATTTGCGGTAAACATGACGCAAAAAAAAAAAGAAAACAAAATTAAAATTAAAAAATGGAAACAAGTTTCTGGGAAAATATGCGTCACATTCACGCAAAACGGCCATCGCTCAGCATGATGCTTAGTCGTTATAATGTTGATATTTGGCTCTATTGACTAATGAGTTTGCCGACCACTGGGATAGGGTATCAGGTACCATTAGAAGCCGAGCAAGAAGAAAAAGAAAGTCAGAAAGAACGCTAAAAGCGAAAACAAAAGCGCGGGCGGGCGAGGCGATGCGACGCGGTTGGTCGCGGGAACAAGATACCTTACGCGAGTGAAGACGCGGGCAGAAGCTAGTAAAAAAATATTTTATCTTACTACCATCGTGCCCGACAAACTGCCAGACACCTCTTACCCTGTCTACACACGTTATCAACACTCTATAATTAATGGCAGGGACCCACAGAGAGTCCTTTCGCGCCCGGCTGCCTGCACCCACCGTCAGAACAAAAGGGGCGTGCGTGTAGGAAAACAAAAGACGGCACACAACGTCTTAGCACGGCTACGTAAATATTTCTGGTAGAAACGCACTTTAACTGAGTGCGTGTACAAGAAGTACAGGTATGTCCAAAATTTTGTGATTTCTGTAGGAGATAATCGTCAAATTTTTGGCGTTTTGTGGACTGTCTTATGTAATGTTGACGTTCAAAAGGTGCTGATTTTCAGCCTAATTAAATATGATTTAATATGACTCTTGATTTTGTATGTCAATTTACTCATTTAAAAGTCAGAACATTCGTCATTACTACGTCTTCTATTGTAGGTATTATTTGGGAGGTAGTTTTATTTTCCGTAGTAAAGATTTACGCGATGAAACATAGAATTTATCAACCAACATGTTTACTATGAAACCTTTATTTTGTAAATACACAGATTACAAAAAAAATACAATATATCAAAGTAAGACTTTGTAGTAAAAAGCCTAAAAAAAATTGAACACACAAAACCCTCCTTCCCTACACATTCCTATAACTCCAGTACTCTGACATAGCGTCTAGATCTAGTTTTCAATAACAAACAGCTCGTATCCCTGTATGCTCGTATAAGATTTGCTGTCACAACGGATAGCGCGCAGTCCACGTACTGAACTCTGTTGCACATTATTATTAGTGTGCGGCGACATGCAAGCAAAGATTATGTGGGCTAGGCAGAAAGGACAGTGATAAGGTGAGTGTTACCCTAGGACATTAGGAACCCGTTCTTTATCATCAATTAAAACACCAACAACTGGTGAAAATAGATGCAAAAGAATTAAGATGACTCATATCTTATTCATCAACATAATTCTCCTACCAGCACTTGGGGTTGACGTTCCTTGTGTTCTTCTTCACGCTTGTGACCACGAAACCAACGGGGCAGTCGCGACTGTTGACCGCGGGGACCTGGGTTCAATTCCCAGGTCGGGCAAGGTGTTATTGGGTTTTTCTCTTAGGAATTTCTTAGTAACAGCCCGGAGTTTGGAAATGACTCGGAAAGCACGTTAAGCCGTTGTCCCTGCGTCTGATCTCTCTCCGGTCGTGTCAGATTGCCGTCCCATCGGACTATGAGAGTGAGAGAAGCGAGAGTGCACCTATGTCTGCGCACACAATTGTGCACTATAATATCTCCCGCGCCGAAGGCTGGTCTCCGCTGAGATTAGTCGCCATAGCCGAAATTCGGTCTGAGAGACTAGTATTATTTTTTTTTCATCCATTTCATTCATTCTGTCAGAGATCTATCCGCCGACAAGTCAGTTTAACCCCATTCTATAACTTTATTATATTATTTTAGCAAACCGTTTCATACTCAATATTTTTCTCATTCAGCACACCGATTCATACAAAACTCTTCCGTCAAAATACTACATGCGACTAAAATAAGATTAAATTAGTATCACTATAATGTTTCATAAATAAAAGAATAAATAAATCGCAATCATACCTATTTTCCACCAAGATACCTTTCTTTAGTAGGCACAAAACTCTCATACCACACATCCCCTCTACATGTTCCTCTGTGGTATTGGTTATGAATTTTTCATGGTGCGGCCGGGCGCCCATGTGTTCGCGCGGTAATGCTCGCCGTTGTTACGTACACCGACTACGTCTCGACTGCATTCGATGCCAGGCTGCCATTACCTGACAATTTTCAGGCACGTTTTTGGATTGGAAAAATGTGTTACTTTTTCGGAGAAATATTTAGTTGGGCTGCTGTTGTTTGCTTGTTTGTCTTGCCAACCATTATTAACTAAAACTCTCATTTTAAACTGAAATGTAATCTTAAGTTAACTTGGTAAGGTACGATTAAAGAAGGAAGGTATCTCATACCTTGGAAGAGTTTATAAGTAAATTAAAAAAGAACTAAGATTCCTCATCTCTGAAATAGCAATTCTAGACTCCGGGTTGCTATTGAGAATTTTACAATGAAAATCCAATATCAACCCTTTATCCGAGTCAAGACTCGAAGCCAGGATCCCACGTTCAACAGTCGCCCTCCCCACTTCCAAGACACTGTTTCTTTCTCCTTCCTTTCAAAATGACCTGTTGTAAAGCAACAATGTACGATACCCAAGTAAATAGAACCTACTTGAATCTATTAAACCTATGTACTTACCTAGGTAAAAGTTGGGAACAGCTTTCGAATGAGAACTGGTATTATAAACAGGCTTCTTCACGGCCTCGGCACAATCTAGCACTTAGCAACACATCATAACTACACAATATAATACTAGGAACATAGGAGAGCTCCGAGAGTAGAAGAAAGGAAGATATGGCATTCTTAAAAACGGGAAAACTACCTTCACCCAACATAGGCACTATGCTGGGTGATACGACTTTCCGGCTTGCTACAAATCTGCGTTCAAAGTCAAAGTCAAATCATTTATTTCAAATAGGCCCTTATAAGGCACTTTTGAACGTCAAAAATTTACAAAAAAAAATAATTGATTCTAGTCGCCCCTTCCAAAAGGTAGTTTTCGCATGGAGAAGAATGGGCAAGAAACTCCACCATTACTCTTTTAAAATGTTTTACAATATTTTGTATAAGTACATTAGTTATATAATTATATGTGAGGACCATGCACCTAGAATAAAATTATTTTACCACAATAGGTAAAAAGAATTAAGAATTAAAAATGAAGCAACAACAGATAAACTAATTATGTGATAGATACATGGTGCTCACATATTTACAAACATTGTAAAAGTAGACGATCCTCCTAAGATTTCACAGTTAATAAGTCAGTGTGCGAGGAATTGGTCACAGAATTTAAAATCAATGTCATGTAATAAAAAATTATAATAAAATATACACTTAAATTTGCAACCAGTTTGATTTTGTCTTGATTCTAAATTATCCTATGGAGCAGGACCAGCATGTTTCCAAGCATTCTTATCTTGGATATAATCCTCTAATTTGTAATATGCTTGTTTACAAAGTGTACTCTTAATATGATTTTTAAATTTTCTTTCATGTAATTGCAAAATATCACAAGTATTTTGTTGTAACATTTAACACAGTACCCCATAAAAGATGTATGTACTTTAGATAACCTGAAAAATGGTTGATCTATTTTATCTTTATTTCTAGTATTAAAATTATGTCTATCACTTATTTTATTAAAAAGATAACGATTTTTGGCCGTTTGGGCGCTCCTTGCGGGCAACCTTATTGGTGGCTATATTTTTGAGCCGTTTGGGGTTGAAACACTAGGGCCGTGGGGTCCGAGTGCCCATCGAGTATTTCGGGACATCGCCAAGCGGTTGGTCGAATCTTCACGTGACCAGAGGGCTGGCTAATTTTTAGGTCAAAGAATCAGCATTGCTATCCAACGTGGCCACGCTGCCAGCCTTTTGGGCACTTTTCCCACTGACAACGATGCGGACGATTCTTTTGATGACCAACGAGCTCTTCCTTTGTTATAATTTTCTTTTCCTGTGTATACTTTATATTTTAGTGTTAGATGTATATTATATTTAAGA
Source organism: Xanthia icteritia (assembly GCA_949128155.2). NCBI lineage: Eukaryota > Metazoa > Arthropoda > Insecta > Lepidoptera > Noctuidae > Xanthia > Xanthia icteritia. The sequence goes on from OX421945.2 coordinate 18,748,143, forward strand.
TGATACATCTTGATCATCTTCTCCTAAAATACAAAAAGTTTTTTTCTTACGTGTTGGGACTTCTACGTCTTCCTCGTTTCGCTGGCGGCACGACTGAATTTCAGATTTTTTGGTTCAAAACTTGGCCAGCAGCGCAGACGTCACTTTAGTTGTGTGTAGTAGTAGTATGTTTTGGGGACACAACGGGCAGGATAGAAGGTGGAGCAAAGCTTGCGACACAGTCAAAGTCAAATAATTTATTTCAATCAGGCACAAAAAAGGCACTTTTGAACGTCAACATTTACAGTAAAATAATAATTGATTCTAGTCGCCCCTTCCAAAAGGTAGTTTTCGTATGGAGAAGAATGGGCAAGAAACTCCACCCGTTACTCTTTTAAAATGTTTTCACAATATCTTGTATACATCAATTATATAATTATATGTGAAGACGATGCACCTAGAATAGATTACTATACCACGTTAGGTAAAAATAATGAAAGATTGAGGAATTACAGATAAATTAATCATGTGATAGATGCATGGTGCTCACATATTTACAAACATTGTAAAATTATACGATATTCCTAACATTTTTACAAGTAATAGGTACTAATAAGTCAGTGTGTGAGTTCAAGTAATCACAGAAAGTAAAATCAATATTTAAAAATATAAAAATATTATACAATTAAATTAGCAACCAGTTAGATTTTGTCTAGATTCTAAATTGTCCTATGGAGCAGGACCAGCATGTTTCCAAGCATTTTTATCTTGGATATAATCCTCTAATTTGTAATATGCTTGTTTGCAAAGTTTATTTTAAATATGAGTTTTAAATTTTCTTTCATTTAATTCTAATATATCACAAGGTATTCTGTTGTAACATTTAACACAGTACCCCATAAAAGATGTATGTACTTTAGATAGTCTGAAAAATGGTTGATTTATTTTATCTTTATTTCTAGTATTAAAATTATGTCTATCACTTATTTTGTTAAAAAGATGTAGACAGGTCCTCATCCACGCCCTGCTGCAGTTCCATCGAGGTTAGCCACTTTACCAGGTTGGAGTTATATCTTCCCAATTGTGTCCGGAGACGGTTCAGGGACTTCCAGGTGGAGCACCACCTGAGGAATTGCAACACGAGAAAGATAATAGTGTATGTCATTAGTACGAAAAACAAATGTGCCTCATATCGTAGGTCGACAGGTAAACAGACTAGTCAGCGAAGATGTGAGGTGCAGTCCAAACTATTTTCCAAGGCAGAGCCTCTGAAAAGGTAACCAATAAAAAAAAAACAAAATCTATGTAGAACAAGATTTGTGTTTGGAGATCAGAGCTAATCTCATCTCACATCGCATTGTTGTGAAATTGCAGCTTTATTAAACTTTTAACCACACCTTTTTACATTAAAGACAGTAGATGTTTATTTTTATGAACATTGCTTAAAGTTAAGAAATGTCCTAATATGTATGGTTAAGCAGACGTTTATCATTACTTAACTAGACCCCATAAACACCAAAGGAATTTCAGATAAACCTCACACAGTACCAATGTCAATTTTAGGCATAGTAAAGCGTCAATATTACAACTCTTGGTTCCTACTTCATTCCTAGCTCCGAAACCTAGACATAAGTACAACATAAGACCTAAATATAACTGAGTAAGGCTTTTGCCGTGACGTGGCGGCCATTTTCACTAGGATAATAAGCCGTACTTTGCTGCCACCTGTACAAGCAGAGCATTAATCTTCTTTGCAATGTCGGGTAAAAAATGACAGTTTCAAGTTGAAAGGAATTTTCTTTCTGCATAATTATTGGAAGGATATTGCTGATGGGTTTGAAAACTATGTAAGAAAAATAGACTTTAAAATAACAGGCGCTGTCTCTTTATAATCTAGGTACTTTCTTTTATTACGGTACCTGGTCTACCGAGCTCAGCTCGGGTGAAAATAGAGAATGCTCATTTAATAGTATAGGATAGTTCTTACTAATTCTATGCTGCCATGTCATTATTCTAAGGTAGCCATCTTGTTCTAAACTTTGGGCGATCGAGCTCCGCTCAGGTGAAAATACGGAGAAAACGAATTTTCAAGATGAGACATAGCTAGATCGATTTTTCGCCCCCGTAAATACAAATATTGCTCATTTAATAAAATAGGATTACTTCTTCCTAGCTGATCGATTGCAAAAATTTTACTTGTTGACCACCCAGTAATGAACACATGCCCACAACGCACCCTTACCGCCGACTTATCTTAAGTGATTTTTTTTACTAAAATACGATTTTTATCGTAAACGATATAGTTTTAAATATCGTTTAAGATAAAAATCGCATTTTTATAAAAAGTTCGCTTTCGGTCAGGGCTCGATAGAATAGTGATAGCCTAGTGGTGTGAACGTCGGACTGTCAAGTCATAGGTCTCGAGTTCGAACCCAATGCACGCACTGTGACTTTTCGGATTCATGTGCATATTGTATAATAATCACATGCTTCAAAAACGGTGACGGAAAACATCGTGAGGAAACCCGAGAGATATTTCTTGATGGCATGTAAAGTCAAGTCAGAGGCCCATGGGCGGCTTTAAAAAGACAGAAAGAAGGGCTCGATAAGTCATTCTTAGGAGGTAAACAAGCAAGCGATCCACCCGATGGTAAGTACGTTACCGCTTCGACTATAAGCATCTACATAACCCACTGCAATACCCACTGGTATTGTAGCAGCTTTACCATCCAAGAGAAAACGCTGCCTGTGCAACAATTAGGGTTTTGTTGAAGCATGTAACTTAAACACGTCAACTTAAAAACAGCAATAATGTTTTTCATGCATATAATCTCTGAAGCAGAAGAAGAAAAATTGTAACCAGATTAAGGCACACATTTAAATACTCTCTCGATTTTCAATTGAAATACGTGGAATAAAAGGAATGTTAACTCTCTGATCAGCACGACATACTACACAGGAACAAGATATGCCTTTACTTCCGAAGTAGTGCTCAACGAACCAACAATGGCGGATGATAAACATTTAACATTCATATCGGTATGGAACCTTTAGGAACTTGCCTCCAGTTTATTTTGTAAGTACCATTAAATATGGAGCAATAAGAAAATATTACAGGAGATATCAAAAATACCCGTACTACGTATTATATGGCTATAGAGGTATGAGGAAAATAGTGTAAACTTCACTCATCCTCTATATAAAAGGGAGGATCCTTCAACCAGACGGGTGTTGTGTCTGGTGGGCTACTGCATGTACCGTGTACATGACAGTTTCGTAATTGTCACATTTTCGCTCGATTCAATTTTTATTCGTAAAATCATGACTTTTTTAAAGATTATTTAAATACAATCAAGATTATTCGGCTTTTATGTCTAAAATAAGAATTAACAGTAAGGAAATAAAGTTTATTATCCAGCCACAAGACATTTTTTCTCTAGATCAATTTATTACTTTAGTTATAAACGAAATAAGAATTGAGACTTACGCCATTTAGTTCAGTGCTCGAACACGATCAAAGACTGCACGTGATATTCAACTTTATTACTGATGTGTTAGCGCTTAGCACATATCAGAATGGCGGAGTGCTTGGGGCAGAGCTTGTGTGGAAATTTTCTTTAAGAGTGCCTGGTCTTAAGATGAATAGTAGTCACAGGCATACAACATTTGAAGCTGTAATGATCGCGAAGGAGGAGGCGGAACGCGTGAGGGAGAGGCAAATTTCGCGCCCTCACGCCCCTAGCCGCCGCAGGAGACGCCCTGGGCGTCGGGAATCAAGAGCCGATTCCCGGCCACTCGCCATCCGATAACGACCAGGCCCGGGCCGACAGCGCGTTGTATTCCACGCGCGCCTCAAAGAAATGTCAGCAACCGAAGGGGTCCGATAGGACCAATGCCTGCTGGGGTTGCGGGAAAGTCCGAAAGGGATACCGTGGCCCCTGGCAACGTACAGGCAACGGAAGGAACACGGGTGGGTTTTAGTCAGTAAGAGTCTGACACGACCTCCCGCTCCACCCAGAGCGGGAGAAGTTATTTGATAATATCTCACCCAAAAAAAAAAAAAATGTTGTGCTACTGCCCGACGATTGATGTCGGGACGTTGTATATATTCTAGTCACGTCGTATACCCTGCTTGCGCGATGCAGGATTTTGCCTGTTGTCAGTGTGATCTGTAGTTCGCATGAGGCGATAAAGATGCCGCCACATTTTGAAAGTTTTTTTCATAGTTTTCTGCTTTATTAAACGGCACTTGTCGTGAAATTTTTACTTTGCTTTGTCAGTAATGTTAAATCGGACCCTGGATGCATTACAATAGTCCCTAAAACTGACGACACTTATTGATATACTTTCGGCAGTCAGACTAGATACCTACTTTGCCAACAAGCAAATATATCGGGCACGACATAACCTAATGCTGTTAAGCTTGTGCCAACACGAGTGAAGAACTTAGAAGTCAACATTTGCAAAGAAAATTTCATTAACTCGGTGTTTTGATTTATCACAAAATGTTTCAGTAGATTTAGCAACAAAGTTGTACTAAAATTCATTGCCTTAATTGACTTTTTAATTAGGCAAAAAGTTAGGAAACGCCGACGCTCGCTCCGGTACGGTCTAGCCTGATTTATGAATATCAGATTTTTTTTCATAAACGCCTGGATTAAAGTGTTGAAAAAGTATTCGAAATAAGCTACATTCCTGTTGACTTCTGAAAATAAGGTAGAGTTACAAAGGATTTAAAATGTACTCGTATACGTAGTTATTTCTACTAATACCCGTACATGCATATGCTCATAATTATGCATAATTCAAACATTTCAAACTAACGTCGGTGAAATAATGACATGGAGTGATGGATGACTGCAGTGACATGACGTGACCTACAAGATACTGCAGCTGAACACCTGCAATCTGGGAGCTCACGAGTCAACACTTGTATTACTTTACTTAAGGCGAAAACAACCGACATTTCATGATTTTATGCTAAAGATCACGTCTAAACGAGTAGTGATAATGATTTGGAAAAAATATATGTTAAAATAAAGCATTTTTTTAATAACTTAATCTGTGAATATTTGAGAATATTTTTATATTATATAGTGTAATTAATTTGTAAAGTTATGTCTAACGCGGATAAAAGACTGAGAATCACGCAAAAACTGTCATGAGTATTATTCTGAAACCTTCACCATTTTAAAGATAATTAAACTAGTAATCTTTTAGTATATGTGGTTTATTCAAATACATTTTTTTAATGCATAATAAAAAATTATGCGTCTAATTTGGGACAGTGCTCCTTGATGGGCGAGTCCTATTATTGGCTGGACGACGCTTTGCGAGCTTGTGAGCTCAGCACAAAACACGCAAGCTAACCACTCAAGGCCACTGACATATATCGGCGTCTTAAGTGTAAATTTCTACAGAAGTGCGCAAAATCGTCGATATAGGTGCAATAGTGATCAAACGTGAGCGAGCCTATCAATACACCGTCAGATTAAATTACACAGCGAAACTCTGCAGATGTGTTAGGTGTCGACATCTGCCTCTGCCTAGCCTTTCCCAACTATATTGGGGTCGGCTTCCAGTCTAATGCGGATGCAGCTGAATACCTGTATTTTACATTGAGCGACTGCCTATCTGACTTCCACAACCCGGTAACTGGGTAATGCGATTCCTCTTGGTAAGACTGGTTGTCAGACTCTCAGGCTTCTGACGATCTGTAACGCCTGTCAACGATCCACGAATGACAGCCGGGACCAACGACTTAACGTGCTTTCCGAAGTCTCGTTATGTAAAGATGATCACCCATCCACAGACCAACCCTGGCAAGCGTCGCTTAACCTGATGGATCGACTTGTGCAGCAGTAATTACTTAGCTCCTGGTATCGATATCTACAATATGTAAAAAAAAAACCTGTCCGATCCGAAAGGCACATAGTTAGTACTGCAATATAATAACATTACCTAAAAGTAATAAAAAATCTTATTATTATTGAAAATAAAAAAAAAGTTATTGCTATTTAAAATTCACATTTTTAGTACCAAAATTACCCCAAATCCTTTAAAAAATTTCAAACTTTTCAACAGGGGTCATTTAGTCATCACTTGTAGATACCCACTAAACGACGGCCGCCCCATATAATACCTCGGTAAAATACCCCATTGAAAAAAAAATGTGGCGAATTTTTTTAGGGTAACGACCGTTTGTTGTGTTGTTACTTGACGTATGAGTTGAGAAAATCTTATTTATTTTGTTTTATCGTGTTCAGATATCGATCTCCATCACGGCTGTAAAGTTTACAAAAAAAAAAACTGTTTTCAGGGTTCCGTAGTCAACAACGAACCCTTATAGTTTCTGTGCGCGCTTAGAGCGCGCTCAGAGACTCTTAGTACTAGAAAGTTATAATTTGGTATGGGTATACAAATTGGCGCCGACAAAGTAGTAGTTTAAAGTTTTTAGGGTACCCCCTACACGTAAAGTAGGGATGTTTTTTTTTTCTCGTCTACCTAATGGTGTAGGGTGTCGTTGGAAAGGCCGTTCAAAAATATTGTGAGTTTTTTAAACCATTTTTTACTTCAAGAATCGGTTTGCAAAATATTGAACTTTAGAGTGCAAATTTTTGTGTTTGAGTCAAGTGTGTGTGTTCCCCCCCCCCCCCCCCCACCAGCTAAATGGTTAGTTTTGGATAGGTGAAAAAATTCACAACTTAAAAGGAAAACTATCACAGCTAAGTAGGCTTTATAAGTTAACGAGTAATAATCGACCAACTTACATTTACTGTTGCAAAAACATGTTTTCTCATACATTCCGTATCGGAAGACATGTTTTTCAACTACAGTGTTAAGTTTGTTCTTGGGATAAATTCATCGCAACTACGGAACCCTTCATTGTGCGTGGTCCGACACGCACTCGGCCAGTTTTTTTTTACTGATATTTCAGCTGACTTCACTAGCCAGCAGCTTGAGATTTTATACAGATTTGCATAAGGTTCTTAGTTACCATAGAATACTCAAATCTTGCAGTAGATCGCTAGAGATGCACTTAATTTTAAACCATTAATTTCTGATAGCATGATATAAAATAAACGTACTGTAAAAGCACATGATAGAATGTCGTTAAGGCTAACCAATCAATATAAAAATGTTAATATAACACGGCATAATGGTTTCCGGACAAAATTAATATTTTCTGAAACAATGTCCCCAATATTAAAACCAGCTGTTTTATACTAACAAAATATTCTCGAAAGAATTTAAGGTTTAGCTTTATTACAATGAAGGGACATAAAAATTACCATTTTTATGCTTATAGGTAAATTTTAGAGACGTACGTGATTACGGGAAATTAAATAGTGTGGGGAAAGTAGCGACAATCGATTAACGATTAGTCGACTATTTTAAGAGGATGTAATTATTTTGTTTTGTAGCTACTGGCTTGTAACTACTCGTTTTAAATGGGTATCGATATTATTTATTCAAACGTAATTGGTAGCTTGTGCCTTGAACTTGACGTTTGTTATGTCTACTACAAGTTTATGAAATGTCAAAGTAACGTTAAATAATAACTATGTACTTTAAAACTTTCTATTTTGAAGTATGTAGGTACCTACTCTAAGCTTTCTTTTTATTTGGATTCAATGAGTTGCCTTGTGAATCTTTTTTATTTAATTATTTATCTAAAGATAAACATTATAATAAAATAGTAACGAAGAATTTTTGTCCGTTTGTCTGTTTGTCTGGATGTAGGTTCCGGATTGGCGCAAGAACGGCCGAACGGATTTAGATGTTTAGCACACAGATAGTTTATAACCTGGATTAAAACATGGTAGTTTTAATCCCGTGATACGATCCCATGGGATATTTTCCGGCCGCGGGCAAAAACAAGTGATAAAATTATTATTAATACTTTAAGGTTAACCGAGAAACATAGTTAATCTTGTGCAAATTATCTTTACGAAAAACCTCATTATTTTTACCTTATTTCCGCCCTTGTTCTTTAGAATGTAACCAAATATCTAGATTTATTAATGAGTAATCCACTAATAGTCTATTTCATGACCAACGGTTTACTTGCGGAAAAGTATTTCACGGTTAATTAAACAGGCTGATCATTTCAAACTAATTCTGTTTCATCCATTACATACCTAGAACCCTCCGTGCCTCAGACAGCACGTTAAGCCGTTGGTCTCGGCTGTCATTCGTAGATCTTTAACAGTTGTTACCGGTACTCTGAAGCCCAACGGTCTGACAACCAGTCTTACCAAGGGGTATCGTGTTACCCAGTTGTGGAGATCAGATAGGAAGTCGCCGATCAGCTGCATCCGTTTAGACCGAAAGCTTATCCCAACATCGCTTTGGAAAAGGCTAGGCAGATTGATACTTATCGCCTAACCAGGCTCTGAGAAATGTCCCAAAATCGACTAAACACCACCCACCTTACCTCAGAGACATCACTACTTAAAAGCCGTCTGATTTAGGTAGTGATTTATGTACAATAAGGGGCAACTTTTAATTTTGTAAGGCAGCTATGTCTAAGCTATTTGTTTGAGGCTGGTTATAAAACTGTCTGCTCGCCGTGTTTTATTGTTTTGGACGTGACTTCGAAGCTGTTTGCATGTTGCCTAATTTGCACGACGATTTATAATTTTTAGAGCATTAAAGAAGGAAATGGAAGAAATATGGTTTGTGTGAAAATTATAGCATAATGACCAACTAATCTATTGTATTCGTTCGAGAAAGTAATTTTAGCAAGCCTATTTCTGTCACTAAGTGAAAATTGCTACGTTCTGATTTTCATTGCCAGTGTTTAGGGCAAATGACACAGTTCCTCATTGCCATTAAAGTCAGCAACACATTGACAATCCCATTAATGTTGTAGACACAAGTATAAATATGGACAGTACAGAAACTACGTAGTCAACGTTCGAAACGGCACACACACAGACGCGCTCATTGACGTGACCCTAAGCGATTGTCGCGGTGCTGTCAGTTGCGGGTGCCGTATCGAGAGGAGTGGTCGCCGCGATATTTTTAAAAATGGAGCGTAGTTTATTATTTCCGCAAATAGGCTTAGTTTCCATACTGTCTATATCTATATTGTGCTGATAACTACTATCGACCAGTCAGATAACATATTTGGACAACCAATTGCGCTTGCTAAACGTTGTAATTACAACAATTTCCCCTCGATTGACCGTTTATAACAGCGGTCTATATCGAACCACACCCACCTATGGTGCTATTATCTAAAGTTCACTTCGAAATACTTCGAATGTGGTTCGGTTCAAGTGAATAGTCTCGAAGTACGAAAACAAATATACTACCTACCTACACAAAATTATAATTCTCAGTAGTCTGGGGTATTGATTTGTGCTCAGTGAAAAGTAATAGGCTCGCCCGCTTCTATTAGGAGCTAAAACATAACTGGCGAAGTGTGGGTGTAGGTCAGAGGGCTCTGACTACCCCTTCGGTTAAAAAGGCGTGCTGTTATGTTGGTTTTAGCATATATCAACGTAGATTCAGTGCTCAACACAACTTAGAAGATAGTTGAACTAAAGTCAACCCCAACATAAATGTATTTGGCAAAAAACGAACCACAAAAAATAAAATATTTAGCCTACCTATATATCATCTTAACGTCGTATACCTGCCGGTTGAATGAACGTAGATTTTTCGAGAATTTCCTCTAGGTACATCATTCAGGTATGTATTATTAAGAAGCAGTTCTTTCTCATATGTCGCATTCCATAAGGAAGCAATGCTCATATGAAATGCCTGTTGAATTATTTGGCGAGCTCTTTGTCGTCGTTGAGTGGCATTACACTCCCTCTTTGTTGTCGGTTAAGTATTCAATCTTTTGACGCGCGTTTTAATTTGTATGTTTCGGGTCGTGTTTTTTATGTTTTCAAGTAGGAAAATGGAGCATATGAGCAGTAAAGTACTATGGGAACTTAGGTTTTCATTATGACTTTCGTTATTACGTCTTCTTCATAGGTTAGGTTCTTCAATACAAGCATTGTGGAAATGAAATGAAATGAAATAGTTTATTTTGTAAATAGGATACTGGAATCACTATCTAAAACATTTTGATCATCTACCCTTATGGAATCACTGGTCCCCAAGTCACAGGCTATAAACCTAGTTTGGGTGCCAGGAGATAATACTCAATGCACTTTAGGTTGTACCATATTACTGTACTTTTATACGTCATATTAAAATAAAATGTTTTTTTTTTGCTAGATGAGTTCGGTGTGTCCTATCGGACTACTCTGAGAAGAAAAGCCGAAACAAACTCAGAGATCACAGTCTCTTTTAAAGTCCAGACATAATTGGTCAGGCCATATGAGGACCATGTAGATTAGTGCCTGAAATGCACTTTTGAGAAAAGAACCACCGAGATTTGAGTGGACCTGTCCAGTGGTAACATAGCAATTATGAATAATTGTTCAGTTCCTTGTACAGTTTCAACACCACCAGTTTTCCTTCCAAATTAATTTCAAGACGATCATTGATGTTAAATTGCGTGCAATATTTGTGGTATCAATCGACTCCAAGATTCCAGGAATTTTTCAGCCGGAAGGCAGTTGAATCATTTCTCTGTAAAAACCGATTTGTTGGTTTGGCTCTTCCTGAATATTTGCGAGCTTACAGTAAAATCTTTTAGGGTGTGAAAAGTATGGAAACGGAATTTTCCGAAATAAGCATTTACGAACGGTGTTACTAACGAAACTGATATCAAATATGTTATCAGAAAACCTATTACCACGTTAATAGAATCCTCTATACTTCATGTTATAAAAAGTGCATTAGAGCTCTATACGGACTCCAACCTGACGAATCATGCAAACCAGTATTTAAAAAACTTGTCTATACATCTACGAAATATGCATGTTTGTATGGAAACATAAAAAGTTATTTAAAACAGCGAACGATATATGTCCTCGAAACAGACGAGACCCATACAGGCTCGTAGTAAGCAATGTTCCTAGGCTTGCAAAATATAGCAAAAGCTACTTAGCTATGTGTGTACGGATTTATAATAAATTATCTGGTGATTTAAAATGTTTAAATACGAGATACTGTTTTAAGCGGAAATTGAGTGCATGGCTAAGCCAAAATAACTTTTATAGCCTGAAACAGTTTTTTGACACAAAATGTTAGTTAAGTACTTACTTTTTATTCTCGATTTTGCATGCTGAGTCTAAACCCGGCAAAACATGTTTGTACTATTTTAAACTGTAAGACCTGTTATACCATGTTTTGAGCAAGTAAAAATATTATCATTATCATTATAAAAAGTGAGAGCTAATTTCGTGAGTTTGTGTATATGTGGAGGGCGAAGTCCGGAACCATTACTCCTATTGAAAAAAATCTTTCAGCATATGAAAAGAATAGTATTCCAGATGGACATAGGCTATACGAGTATATTAAATATACAACATGTAAAAAAACCCTGTCTTATCCTTGAGTTTGTTGTTAAGTATACTGCGAGTCTATTTATGTGGTAATTTTAAGACGGAACAGGGCCTGCGAGGAATTTGAAAAATAGGTATTTGAAGAAACTGTTGCCTATATATACTGTCTTAACTCAAGTCTGCTTCCGTCGACTGCGATAGGGACAGCTGCAGCTCAAACCATTATATCACAAAAAAAATTTACAAGATCGACGTTTCGTATTCCCCTTTTTTTTTCCTCGAAAACTGAACCAGTAATGAACATTTTAAGAAAGAGTATGTCTAGGTTCTTATCATTTTCTTTTATGTTGAAATATTTTCGAATTTGTCAGGTAGTCCTCTAATCACGGCGGTAAAAATCGAATATGAATATGTGAATATGACCCGAAAAAAAATATGACCCTCAAAACGTAAAATTTTTAAGGGTCATATTTTCTTTACCAATAAGTTTCTGAAAAAAAGGAAATAACAGGGACGTGTCTACAGCAGACCTTGATTTTATAAAAAAAAAAAAGATTTATTTAGAGGCATTATTCAGGAAGAAAAAAGGGAAATACAATTGTATGGAGAATCGCAGACCCAGACCCCACTTAAAGAAAAAAAAATAAAGTTGCCACATTTTTTTTAACAGGGTATCTTACCGGTTTAATTCATGGGGCGCGGGCGGCCGTCGTCGTTTAGCGGATGTGTTCAAGTCATAACTTATGACCCCTGTTGAAAATTTGCAAATTTTTAATGGATTTGGGGTAAGTTTGGTACTAAACATGTGAATTTTAAATAGCAATTACTTTTTTATAAGATTATTATTACATTTTGGTAATGTTATTGCAGTACCTATGTGCCCTTTTCAGATCGGACAGTAATAATAATTAATAATAGATAATTAATATGTTACGTTATGTTATGTTTTATTATTAATTAATAATGAAATACTATCTTGAATTCATGCAAGCCTGGTACTTTTTGTTAGGTTACAGAGCCCTAGTGTGAGTTTATTTTAACCATCTCGACTTTACGCGTCGACCGCGTTCGGCGCTCCGATTGGCCCTTCACTGATCAAGGCCAGCCGGCTGCCAATCGGAGCGCTGAACGCGGTCGATGCGAAAAGTCGAGATAGTTAAAAGAAACTCACACGGACCTCTGGTCAGAACTTGTGCACGATGAGTCGTGAACATACACGTCACACCTTCTTCACATGTAAATTGTACCCGAGCGAAGCCGGGGCGGGTCACCAGTCACTTTATAAATCACCAATGAAAACGTACAAAGACGCGTATAACGAAGTCGACACAATTCAATTAAGTGGCGGCACTATGTAAATTAGTTGTGTTGGTATCCCGACGTCTCCCGACAAGATACAATAAAGGCGTTATCTGCGGAGCACACCCTCGTTGCTCCGAACAAAAGGAGGATAGAACGTATAGCGTGCTATAGTTAGCGGCGTGGATTAGAGAGAACTGGATATGGAACGTGGTCAAAAGCAACGAAGCAAAATACTGCAGTGAAAAGGCTTTATAAAGAGATGATACGAACATTGACCAATGTGTGACTTGTTCTTATTGTATCTTGTTCTTATCGAGACTTTTGTGTGATTTAAATGTTCCTCACTATGTTTCTTCTACTTGCACGACAACATCAATCGTTCGATTACAAAATATTTTTTGTACAGCAAGACGAGACCATAACTACATATTCTTGAAATGCATTATAAACGTACTACATAGGTACTTTTTGGTGTTTATTTAAAAAATGATTGAGACTTAGCATAAAAGAATATGAATGAAAGTTACTCAAAACTATAATCAAACTATCGCTCACAGATTTTTCAAAACCATTTCAATCATTCCATTAAAGCTTGCCAATCTGCAACACTTTCTTATCTACCATTTACCACTCTAAGCCTTCCCATGGAACACAGCAACAACAGGGGTGAGCGATAAGTGTAGATGGCAAGGGTAACGTTTCAAACAACATGGCGCTATGGTGCCCCGTCACGGCTTTATAGCCGCCAAGTTATGACCGAACTTGTCGCCTTTTTACCCATGAACCCTAAGATTTTCAGATAAAGAATTTTTTATGACGGTTGCCCATGATATCCGTTTATACGGGTGGTGGTTGAGTGTAGGTAAATACTATAAGTAGTAGGTAGTCTGTAGTTCAGGGGCGATGGCTTCAAACAACCCGATACCTATGGGAAATTCGGAACACGACCATTCTATCGTCATTGAATAATCACACTATAAGTATTTGATACACCATAAAATTAAAACATTACAAAACGCCTGCATAATTTTTTTGTCTTTATGTCCCAACATAAAAACATTTCGCTCTAAAATAACTCGTAGGCGCGTCCTTATCGTGAATTCAATTTCTATAGAAAATAAAATTCGTCTTGCCGTCACTTTGGTCACGTGACACCGCGGTTTCTTAGCAGCCGGGTAAGCCGCTCTATGATAGATAACGCATGCGCGTCGTGAAACGAGAATGAATGCTCAGTTGTTCGGTTCTGTAGTTGAATTTCGTGATGCGTTCGGCTCGGAGTTCGGACATCCTAATATTCATCATTCGATTGACAATGTGTGGTTGTTTTTTGACGTAATCGTATTAGACCCATGTAATTTGTACAAATTAAGTAGTTAATTTGCATTTTGTTTGATCCGTATAAATTGAATTCATTCTTTTATTATTGTAGGTATAGAACAGTGATTAAGATAGTGTTTAAATGTGTTTTGAGTTCAGTGAAAGAAAAGTACGTTGTAATTAGGTATTTGGGGTAAGTAGATAGTTTATTAAGTTGAAATTACTTATTTAGAGTAGATTTTAAAGGTAATTAGTAGGATCAGTAGGATTAGGATGGCGGCATGTAGATTATTGTGTGATTATTTGCTTTGTGAGCAAACATGCTTTTCAAGGTTATTGAAAAATAAAATAAGTTAGGCCGTGCTCGCCCAGATAATGACTATAAATTACAAACGACGCGATGGTTTTTTCAAATATGGATACGCATTTTAACACGATAATGTTTCCCTTTACAATAAATTAACTAAAATGGTTGACTGGCAGGTGTAAATTAAATAAAATGTATTATTTCCCGTGTTTACTTTTCTCAGATTCTAGTAGTTTATGGAATAAAGTTTTTACATTTTAATCTGACGAATTCATCAAAAAACATGTGCAGACTGAAAAACATATTCGTAGCTGTTTTATGAGTTTGGGACTGGCTGCTAGGAATAGAATTATTTTCACTAATTTGCATGAAGCTCAATAGGAATTTAATGATACGGTTTATCGACACCGTTATTTTGTTAGTTAAACAAGTAGTAACTTTTCGCGGCCGTGAAAACGACGTAAGTCCAGGCTCGCCGATAGAACACAGCAACAACGGGGGTAGGCGATAGGTGTAAATATCAAACAACATGGCGCTATGGTGCCCCGTCACGGCTTTATAGCCGTCAAGGTATGGCCGAACTTGTCGCCTTTTTACCCATGAATGGGGAAGCCCTAAGATTTTCAGATAAGATATTTTTATGACGGTTACCCATGATACTCGTTTAAACAGATAGTGGTTGGTGGTTGTTGATATGATAGGTAAATAGTAAGGTCTTTAGTAACGCGATTTATGAATTTTTCTAATTTAATAATAGGTCTATGGTATTTTTCTTTCGCAAAAGGCATATTATAGTGTCTCCGAATTTTTAGTTGAAAAGGATTTTTTGTTTGAGTGAATGATTTTATATTTTTCCTAACACTAATAATACTAATTACTAATAATAAAATATGACACTAATATTAAATTAAGAATATTCATATTTTGACATTATAATTTAAAATAATTTCAAATTTATTAAGTTTCTAAATTTTAAACTTTGTAAGTGCCTATTCTAGGTAATTTTTGGCTATTGTTAATTATTTTCAATGTTATGGAAATATTTGGTTGAAATTTAAAAAAAAATATTTGTTGGATTTTTTTGTTTAAGTGAATGATTTTATCTTTTTCTTGACATTAATAATACTAATTACTAATAATACAATTATGAGACTAATACTAAATTAAGAATATGGAATTTTGACATTATAATTTAAAATAATTTCTAATTTATTAAGTAAACTTTGTAAGTGCCTGTTTTAGGTAATTTTTTGCTATATTTAATAATTTCAATGTAATGGAAATATTTGTACGCCGATACTTAATTAAGGCTAAACATGATTGGACATTAAAACGATGACTGTAATATCTTGCATGCTCTTGTATGTATACAATGTTTAACAAATAAAGAAATCTTATCTTATCTTATCTTATCTTGTCTTTACCTATGAAATTGCCGTTTTATATGAAAAAATTTAAACTATTTTTTTTCATGTATTTTTTATTTGTATTAATCGAAGTAATCACCCATGCAATCAATGCATCTTTGCCAACGCAGTGGCAGTTTATTGATGCCCTTCTTAAAGAAATCAGCTGGACGGGACGACAAATTCTTCAAAGGCATTTTGTACTGCCTCTCGGGTATTGAATTTTTTTCCCGCCATGAAGTTATCCAAATTCTGGAAAAAGTAGTAGCCTGTAGGCGCAAGGTCTGGTGAGTAGGGTGGATGACGGAGAGCTTCCAACCCCAGTTCTTGCAACTTGGAGACCGTCTGCTGTGCAGTATGAGGTCGCGCGTTGTCGTGCAGGAGCAGCGGAGACGAGCGATTGACCAATGCTGGTTGGAGATGTGCCAGCTTCTCCATCATTGTGTTCAGTTCTTCACAGTACATATCTGCAGTAATGCTCACCCCGTTTGGTAAGATGTGATGAATCACACCGGCGCTAGACCACCAAACAGTGACCATCACTTTTCTAGGGGTAAGTTTTCGTTTAGGGCATTGTTAAGGTGCTAAACCAGTATCCAACCAACTTGCTGAGCGCTTGCGGTTATCAAACAGAATCCATTTTTCATCGCAGATAACAATGCGGTTCAAAATTCCTTCATTTGTGTTGAGCAGTGCCAGGCACGTCTTGACGAGTACTTCGCGCTGGTGATCATTGAGTTCGTGGGGCACCCATTTGTCAAGCTTTTTTACCTTGCCAATTTGACGCAAATGGACCAATATTGTTTTGACGCTAACGTCGAAAGCTGCTGCTAATTCAGCCGTAGATTGTGTATCATCAGCTTCCACAATCGCCTTTAATTCGTCATTGTCGACTAAAGTTTTCGGACGACCGCGAGGTTCATTTTTCAGGTCGAAATTTCCAGAACGGAAGCGAGCAAACCAATAACAGGTGGTGCGTTGGTTTGTAGTGTTAGCTCCGTAAACGTCGTTGATGTTGCGTGCCGCTTGTGCCGCGTTGCTGCCACGACGGTACTCATATTCCATAATTACTCGAATTTTTAACGTATCCATGATGACAAAAAAGATTGAAATGCGATGAAAATGTTACACTAATCAATAAACAAATGACTACTTTTGGAAAAAAAATCCATGTTTTTAAAATAAAATTAATTTGAAATTAGAATTCTTAGCCAAACAAAAATTATTTTGATTTGAAATTAACAGTACTGCAGAACGGCAATTTCATAGGTAAAGACCTAATATTATTATTGTTCGTGAAGCAAAGACGTTTGAATAATCACCTTGAATTAATTATTAAAGTCACAGTTAAGATCAATGTTTTACTTTTGAGATTGTGTTGAGATGCGAATTAAATAGACTTTTACTTAAAAAACCCTTGATCTTTGACAATTGTTTTATTTTATTCTACTTCCAAGCAAAATAAAACCACCTATGGTTTGTGCTAGAAAACGCTGAATAGTATCAGTACATATAAGAGATTGGACACCAACTTCTATACGTGTGCCAAGTTTGAAGGTAGTGTTAGTTAGATAATTTATGAAACAATAAGATTATTGTCCGTGAAGCAGATATAATTAAAAAGTTAATCGTTGTGAATTTAAGTACCTATAGTTTAGAGGCGAATAAAATGATGAAATGCGAATTTGAGGATAAATATCTGACCTAATACTGAAAAGATGTTTGTTCAATAAAACCCTTTTTGTTTATTCTAGAAGATAGAAAAAAAAGATGAAGAGAAGAAAAGAGAAGAGAGAGAGAGAGAGTGTTTATAAAGAGATTGGATAGTAGCATCTTTCTGCAAATACGCCTGCCATACGCGTTTAATTTATAGCCCATTTTATCAATGGACGTTTCACAGCCATTATAGTTATGATGATAGATTCAATAGTTGACCGTCCAAAATGCAGGTCAGGCTATTATCTGTGAAATTTTGTGGCCTAGCCAGTGGAGTGGAACGCTTAGCTTAAATAGAGCTAGTCAGCTGAAATTTCATAGTGTATCGAGTACCTAGCTAGAATGTTACTTGGCGCCCCCTGCTGAGCCACTTACGAGTATAGTAGTAGCGTACAATTTAACGCTTTTGATGCTAGTTACTGTATTTATTTGCAGTCATAAGTACCTACACATTACACATTTTATAATAGATAATTGTCGGTTTTAGTTCAATAGTACCCGGGTGACCGAGCTCTGCTCTGGTGAAAATAGAGAATGCTCATTTAATAGTATAGGATAGTTCATACTATTTCCATGTATACCTACATACCAGTTCCATGTAGCCGTGATAGTAGGTACTTACTAATCCCATGCTGCCATGATAGTAGGTACTTACTTATTCCATGCTGCCATGACTGTCAATTATTGTCAAATGTCAATTATTCTAAGCACAGATAATACACTTAAGATTCTAACGTAGCCATCTTGTTCTAAACTTTGGGCGACCGAGCTCTGCTCGGGTGAAAATACGGAAATACCGAATTTTCCCAGATATGAGACCTAGCTACTTCGAATTTTCGCCCCCGTAAACCCCTATATTGCAACTTTCATCGAAATCGTTAGAGCCATTCTCGAGAATGTGATTACAAATATATATATATTTGTAATCACGTTCTGCTGCTGCTGTATTGCTCATTTAATAGTATAGGATGAACCCTGTCAAGGCACTGCGAAGCACAATGTTGATTTGCTGTTGAGTTTGTTAGAGAACATTTACATACATTATTAGCTTAATAGCCTATTCTGTTATAGGAAACAAGACTGATTCCAACACCCGTAATTCGGGGCCGTAAACACTGGGCCACTAATCAATTCTCCCAGGTAGGATACATTTCACTTTTCTTCACATATTCTCTAAAAGGAAAAAGCGAAAAAAGACACAGAGACAAAGAGACAGAACCTTGACACAACCGGCATCTCCTAAACAGAACCTTGACATCGGCATCTCCTAAACAGAACCTTGACATCGGCATTTTCTCCTAACAAATTTTATCTGCTTTTTTATTTTTTTGTTCATTGGTTTTTTGCAACAATTTCGGAATCCGCTTTCAACAGATATAATGCTGAATTGACTACACATCAGCATTTCGCACGTAGGATGAATGGCGCCTGACCTGTGCAACCCAATTTCTGAGCGACACGAGCATTCAAACGTTTAGCCTATACCCATTTATAGGCTTAACGTTTGAATGTTCGTGTGGCCAATCGAACTGGCAAACCTGCGTCAAAACGAGCTGACTGAACTGACTGATTTCGTTCACATACACGCATGAAACAGTGTTTTCCATACCAATATTATAAATGCAAAAGTAAGTCTGTCTGTCGATCTGTATATCTGTTACCTTAACTTACCTTTTCACGCCTAAACCACTGAACCGATCGTTGACTGACCGATTGGTACCATCGAAGAACTTCATCGTTAGGACTATTTCTGCTTGCAGCGATCGGAAACTACAGAACCGGGGCGGTAACAGATGTGGTCATCGTGTTCACGTGAATTTGTTTTCAAACTGCTTAGATATGAAGTTTATTTATTTGTTTATTTTAGATATGAAGTTCACAAAGAAGGACATTTTGTATTCAAAATCGATGAAATACAAAATACACGCAGACAAAGTCCCTGAAAGAACAATTTACTTGAATGAGTTGCCTCTAAGGCAGGGCTTGGAACCGGTACGGTCACATGTACAGGCTCTGTACCGGTACTTAGCGGTTCTTTCCAATTCGGTACCTGGGTACCAGTTCCAGACGGTACCGGTAATCCACCAAACAAGTACCGGTATCAAATGCAGGTACCCGGCGCGTACCACAAATCTCATATTTATACGAAGAACTATACTCATATTTATACGAGGATTAATATCGTCACGTTAGAAATTATAAAAGCGCCCACGATCAGTTTTTGACTACTAGCTGTCATTATGGAAAATAATTTTATTTAATGTTTTATGTTGAGTAATGTAAATTATTTTGCAAATTATTGTATAGAATCAAGTTTTTTTTTCTTCTAACTGAACAGACAGCTGTGCTGCCGGGGAGTTTGTTGCGCCACTTCTTCTTCCCAGCTAAAGCACTAGGAAGTGGTGACGGGTGGGCGTTTTGGGGGACTGTCTTATGTAATTTTAACGTTCGAAAAGTGCTGATTCTGAAGGGGTGACTTTAGAATCCACTACTCTTGACGCCATACGTTTTTCTTTTGAGAGGACCAACGACTTACCTAGCTACTCCAAAGCTAAAGTAATATAAACATTAAATAAGCTATCCCGTTCTTTATCTGAACTTAACCGTTGTGGAATTTACTTAACGCAATAATTCCCAAGTAAGCCCTTTATAGTGGTCTCTGGTGTTGTGCACTGTCTTGATAATCCCGGGATGCGGGGATCTCCGCTTCCCGATGTTCTGCATTCTGCGACTGATCCCGGATTTTGTGTGGCCATTTCTGTGCTGTACGTCTATGCTATTTTGAATAATGTTGTGTTTGTAAATAGGGATTTTAACTTAAAGTGTCTTCTAATTCTTTAGGGATGGCGTTACGGGCTCATTTGGAAAACTTTTGTTTTACCATGCATTATGAGAAGCTAGTTTGATTGATGTAGATATAGAAAACATACAGTCCTTATCAAAAAATTAAAGCATATTAACATTAATGCACTAAAAATCCGGTAAAATGTAGGATTGAATTAATCATGAAACTTTTTGTCGATTTAATTTTAAACGCTTTAAAAAGTGACACTTGTAATCATTTACGTTAAATGATAAGTAAAGAAATCCAAAACGAATGCAAATTACCATTTCCTATACATTCATAAATACCAAGTAAAATCAATAAAAATAAATGAGACGAACGAGTCACTTTTCTATTAAAATGTATAAATCCCGGATATAAGGATTTTCCTTCGAACGCTTTATATCCCGGCCTCGTGTCCCGTTTAATAACAACACTATTCCGTAATGTGTGGGATCAGTAAGGTGTAACCTTATTATAATATCGTAAATCTTGACAGTTACTGGTTACTGTTACTGTCAAGTTTGCAGGTTCGATGCCCCGCCGTATTATTTTTTTCATCGTACCGTACGTGTTTGTACCTGGGATATAAGTCTGGGCGTTAGTAGTATAGTTAATGTTTGGCCAAATATCAAAGATCCATACATAACTACTCTACGATTAACACTTTGCAGACTAAATAAAGCCAGGGGAAATTATTTGTTTACCAAATTGACTACCAACTTAAATTGTTCAGTCATTCTTTGACACTTGTATGAAATGGCTGCATGGAGCTTAATTATAGGAGGTACATACTAATTCCATGGCTGTAACACGGTAAATTGACGTTGTCTGTCAATTTGATACACAATTCATTTCCCTGACTGGCCCTATTTGGCACCATTTCAAACTATTAAGTGAAAACAAGTGAAAAATTACAAAAAATTGACAAACTCACATTGGTGCTTGCCACGAAACCACCATAAACACAGTTCTACCACCATTAAATAAAGAAAACAGATAAAAGGGCCCATTTCCGCATCCGCCCATAAAGCATAAGACACAATACATTTGGCACGGCACATAAATCGAGGGCCAAGTTAAATATTCGTAAAAGTCGGCCCTCGACTTCGACGCGCCATCCGTTATAATATCGGATACATTTGCCGTTTGTTCAAATACACGGTTTACAGTTACATAGGAACGAGCACTTCGAAGTTCGCAGTTTAAAATAACATCACGCCTGTATTCCCCGAAGGGTTAGGCAGAGGTGTACCTACAGTACACTCACATTTCGCCAGTTATGTTTAAGTCACATGTAATAGGGGGCGAGACTATTGCCATCAACCGGGCACAAATCCAGACTCTAAGATGGAAAAACACAAGAACACTTTGCCTGGGACTGGAACCCCGGAACTCATGCTCAGCAGAAGACCAACGAGGCAATTCGCAGTTTAAGACTTAGTTTATTTATTTAAGTGGAGTATAGGTGGTTTTTTTTTTTGTAGTAATCCCCTAGTGGGATTTATCTAAGTCCGTAGGTGTGTTCGTAGCATCACAGTGGGCCCTATCAGAATACCAGCGCGGTTGTATTTTTTTTTTTATATCGCCGTATTATGCTGAGTGCTTTTGGCCTCGCACAGGTCGTTATTATTTTGTCAGTATTTATATGCTCCTTTTTTTTATTTATATTTTTTTTACTGTTTGTATTTCCTGTGCGTGTACTAAATAAAATATTTTTCTTTCTTTCTTAGATACAGAAGAAACTACAGCTATAACAGAAGGATAACGATAGAATTACTAACAAAGAGCCAATAACAGTTTCTCACGGGTAAAATCAGAATAAATTAAAGGAAATATTAGAATCACTTACAAGCACAACCAAAAAAAATTAGGTACAATAAGCACTACGTACTTTAAAAAAAGTCCGTGTTCAGCCGAATGCGTAATGATAAGGATATATATATAGGACTCTGAACACCTTGGGCCAAAGATATCTTAACTCCAGTTGAGTTAACACGAGTTTAAGAAGAAGAGTTTAACACGAGTTGAGCTCCTTAAGTTCTGGGTTGAGCTCCACGATTACTGACAAATGCTTGCACTGACAGGACAGGTCCACTCAAATCTGTGTGGTTCTTTTCTCAAAAGACCATTTCAGACACTAATCTACATGGTCCTCATATGGCCTGACCAAGATTATGTCTGGACTTTAAAAGAGACTATGACCTCTGAGTTTGTTTCGGCCTTTCTTCTCAGAGTAGTCAGATAGGAAACGCCGAACTCATCTAGCTAATTTTTAATTATTTTTTTTAAGATGACGTGTAAAAGTGATTCCAATATCCTATTTACAGAATAAACAATTTCATTTCATTTCATTTCATTTCATTTCATTTCATTTCATTTCATTTCATTTCCAAAGCAAGTCATAAATTAGGCGATGAATATTCCGCGAAATGTGTCTCGGCCCTAAGGACTAATGTGGGATATAGGACAATTGACATGACTTCAGTTGAAATCTGAACTCAAACACGGCATGAAACTCAGACATACTTAGACGCGCCATTTATCTTGGAAAACTAGATTTGCTACCTAACTTAACCTAACCCAATCTGAGCGAAAACGATACCCTATAATATTTACCCAAATTTCAAAAGTACCTCTTCCTTTTTTAACTATGAAAATATATACGAGTATAGCAAATGATGTACTGTTGGAACAAGTGTAGGGAATTGTATATTTTAGGCGTATTTTACGGCAAGAATAATAAAAAGAAGGTAAAGTAAACATTTCTATTCCATTCGAAATTTGCAAGCTCTAAAACCAAGTTATTGCTTCTCTTCTGGAACAGGTAAGGCATAAAATAATACTACTTTCATAATATTTTTATCTGCCTACTATTGATAGTGTATTATCATTCTGTTGGGGCCCATATTTTAATATTGGGTATTTTTGGCAAGAAAAAAGGTAAAATATAATTCTATACGTCAAGGAGTGATGCCTCTCTTTAACAGTACTCTAAACGCTACCAGCCTTTAGGTAAGCTAGTAACCGAGGTAACGATGTTGCATACGAGCAGCGAAAGAAAGAAAGAAAATACGTTTATTTGCGGTAAATATGACGCAAAGAAAAAGAAAAAAAAAAACACGAGAATAACAAATTGGGGGAAAATATGCGTCACATCCACGCAAAACGGCTGTTTGTAAAGGGTTGCCTCTATCTGGCAGAATGTTGATGCTCCGAAATTTATTTGGCATAACACACTTGGCATAATCTTCTATTTTAAAGGCATAAAAATTATTGTATGTCCGAATTTACAATAGCATACTTTTAAGATGGCAGAATTTTATTTGGAATAATTGTATTAGGCATATTGCCATTTCTATAAAATAGCATTTTTAATCTTTAATTAAATTAAAATATTGTCTTAAAAAGTCAATAAGTGCTACAAAAGTTAGTGACAGGAACGAATTGCTTCAAAACCGACTCCACGTAGTCTTGTCTACCCTACCCCTAGAGTGTAATTTAAGCCCGCGTAGGCGCGGCATGCTTGCTGCATGCATGGTGTATGCTTGTTTGCATGTTTGTGTGAACTTTCTGCGATATGATGGTTCTGCTTTTTAATTATTATGAATATGAAATTTATGCCTAAAGATGATTCTTACTTACAAAATGATGAGTTTTGAATGTATGATAAATGAGTGTACGCCAAACGATTTTCTGCGAAAAGGAATTTATGCTATCCGCTGTTATGCAAAATAATATTATGACATAAAAAGTTCTGCTATAAAGGGTAGACCCGTTTGTAAAACATTTTGATTGTTCTAAACTGGTCAGAGCCCTCCATTTGACATCAAAAACAAATATATTATCGCCTTATATTAAACTGTGATACTTAAAAACAATCCCATATATTTGGTTCTAACGAAATCTTTCTTTTGCAATCTTGTCTACCATGTTCTTGAACTTTTGACGTGTCACCTGGGTCCAGACATGGCATGACAGATTCCTCTGTGACTGGGTCCACATGGAAGTCATGCTAGTTATTACCTGGCCGGGGGAGCGTGACGAACTGCGCAAGTCTTCCAGCACCCCAGCCAAAGGAAGCTGAAGAAAACCCAGTGGTTATAGTCAGTAAGAGTGTGACAGGCACCTCCGTCCGCCCTAGGGCGGAACACATCCAGAAGGTTTGCCATTCGTAAAAAAAGAGAGTTCTCTATAGTTCTCTATACCACCTTAGGTAAGATGGGAGGCAGTGCAGGCCGTTCATTCGTCAATGCTCACGGCATTCCAAAGGCGCGGTACAGCGGTCTCGGTCAAACTATAGTCAACTAAATCGTCCCTTAATTATCATAAGCAATTGCTACGACAATGACAAGCATAGCAAAACATTCTTATCCTTACAACCCCGAACATTCGCTCGCGCGCTTCGATCCAAACGCTCTCCATATTAAGTGGTCATAAATCGCTGGTGTCACAGATGACTCGCGCCGTTTCACTTTTAGCCTTTTTTTCGTATTATTTTTACATTTCAGCGTCTTCTAAACGCGTGTTACGATACGGTAGGGTATCAAATATAGCCTTGTCAATGTATTCTTTGGAAAAAAGAGTTCGTTGTAACCTTGTACGGAAAAAAAAGATGGATGACGGGAAAATTGTGTTTGGTCGGTTGATTATTAGCAGTGCCATCAGGCTACTTTAGAATAGAAATAGTCATTGTAATGCTGTTGTCTATCACTTCATTTCCTATCTTTTAGTAATGGGTCGTAGATTCAAAACTTACTGCGAGTGATTAAAGCCTCATCAAATTCAGTGGAAAATATCAAGAAATAGTATGATTGTCGTATAATATGGCCAACCGGCCAAGTCCTTTCTCTCCTATTACTACTAGACACATGACTAATCACACAGTAGAAAAAATAATTTTAAATAAAAAAGTATATATTTAAAATATAAAATAAAAATCATTTAATTCTACAAATAACCCCTATCAAACAGACAATGAAACATGGAAACACAACATTAGCCAATTATAACATATAATCATTACAGACGTCCATCTAGTCATAACATTTCACCACACACCTCCCTACTGAACCAGTGACACAGTTCGCAACAGCCTGTATATTCAGATCACGTATACAGGGTGCGTACACTTACCCCCTCCCACATTAACCCCTTCACTGGATACATTTTCAAGTAATAAATTAAGTTTTCCTTATGCGGTGTTGTGGGAATGTATTATGTTTTTTTTTATTCGTGTACTTAATTGCTTTTATTTTTTGTGGGTGCTTGATGTTTCTATACCTGCCTTTTGGTCAAGTCGCAGCTTTTTTTCTGCTGATCGTGAACTTGGAGTTTCAGAAATGATCCCCGAACGAAACAAAAGGACATTTTCGACAGAAAATTGTACATGTATATGATATCTAAATAACGAATTGCTCGTGATGTATTCGCACAGAAATGCAACTTTTAGTTGCATTGGTTGACGTTCCAGTTCATTCTAAACCTTTACCATCTTATTCCAAAACACACTCTAAATTTGGTACTGGGATAAGTACTAGCTTTAGTACCATGAATAAATAAAACGTTATTATAAAATAAAGTTTATCACTATAGTTCCAGAACTATTTATGGTACTAAAGTTAGTCCGCCGAGTTCCCTAGTTTATCTTTGGTACTAATTTGTTTGACGTTTGCGTTGATTATTATTGTTTGTTAATTTATATAAAAATAGTTGAAAATGGATATTAATATGATTGACTTGATGGATTTGGATGATTTGGATATACTGGAGACGTCTCGGCGATCTTACAGACATCGTCATCTAGTGAATCCTTTTGAATTGAGTGATGAAGATTTTAAAATAAGTATAGGTTCACAAAAAATTTCGGAGAAAAAATAGTGGATGTTTTACGTGAGGATGTGCAAGTGGTTTGTGCATTACGCAACTGGGTTCGCCATTAAGTATGTATGTAAGTACCTAACCTTGGTCAATGCTAACCTATCATTAGACAAAATCCAAATAATATACTAATGTTATTGTTTTATTCGTAGTTTCAAGAGGATACAGCTGATTTACATGGTGTGTCTCAACCAGTTGTCAGCAGAACATGTAAAAAAGTGGCGTATATTTTGACACGGATGTCCCGAAGATTTATAAAAATGCCTATTACTAGAGGAAAGCATCAGAAAATTCCGCAGTAGCTATTGCTAATGGTCCTACAGTAATTGGGTCAATAGAATGTACTCATATAAGAGTAAAGAAAGTAAATGCTGATGGGGGTCAGTTATATATTACTTTAAAAAGATTTTAATTAAATGTTATCCAAACTATATAAGAAATTTTATTTACCAGTGCATCACTATCGTAGTCATTTAACATCACGCCTGTTTTCCCCGAAGGGTTAGGCAGAGGTGTACCATATAAGTAGTTATCCCACCTTTATTTATTTATTCACAAAATCCACAGCTCTTGAACAATTTCATTTAGGATAAATAAACTAATCTTACCGCCAATTACGGATTTACAATTTAATAACTATACATGCATCAGAAACAAACAGGATGCCATGCTAGCATATCTAAGGGTGCAGTGTGGGTGGGTGTGTAGGAGTGTTTGTGTGAGGAGTTGTAATGGTGTATGGTCACGGATTACTTTATTCAGTTATATTTAGAATTATTAGTCAATCCTTCGCATACAGAAGTCACTAAAAGCTTCCTGAATACACCTTTTTTGGTGTTAAATATATTAAGGTCAGAGAATTTCTTGTTAAAATTTCTTAATATCCTACCAATGACAGTATTTTGAGTTTGTACCACTGTGCAGTACATCGAATAACGGTGTGTGCCTAGTCTGCTGTGTGTGTATTTCGCCAGTTTTCGCCAGTTACATGTTTAAGTCTCATGTATTACGGGGCGAGTCTATTGCCATCAACCGGGCACTAATCCAGGGTCCGGACAACTTCAATGACGAATACGTGAGTAGCAATCGCCATTATTTCCAAGTCCTCAAGAGAAGGTGATGGTGGTTTTTCGCCACCCCCTGTCTTATTTGTTCCCTTCTTTGTTTAGATAAGTTGGATTCAACTTACGAACAAACCACGTAAAGCTGCGTCCAGATAAGTTCTTTTGTCCGTACCGAACCTCTGTTTCGTAACAGCGTCGCGATCCAAGAACAGGTTGGACGCCCGTTCGGTAAGGTACGGTGGTACGGCGTCTCACCGTCCGTACCGACCCGCGCCCGAGATGCACCCGAGCTTTACAGTTATGTTAAGAAAAATGAATACAAATAAGAAGTGCATTTATTTATAAATACGTAAAGGACGCAACATAAACATTCGTCTAAAATTACGCGCGCCGCCGCCGTATGTAAATCGCTCCACTTCACGCTAGAGGTTGTCCAGGAAGCTCACAAGCGTCCATCCGTCGCTGAAACTGGATGTTTTTAATGGATATTTCAGATTTAATTAGTGGAATTGATAATATTCAGGAATTATGGTTAGTAAATTATGTCCTTTCGAGTCGTTTTTCCCAAGAGAAACGTCACTCACGTTTATTCAGTCAACTTGACAGCTTTTTGACAATTAACGTTTCGTTCACAAAATAAACTTCTAAAGAGGTGTTAAAAAATAATGATTATAAAAAGCGCGTCAAAAGTAGAAGTTGTGCTTGTTCATTATATTGTAACCTAAACAAAGAACAATTTATGACATATTTTTGTTTTGATAAATAATTATTTAAGCATTTCAAGTGTTATTATAATATCAACATTTAGAGAAACAGAACGATGCTTTAAATAAAGCCTGCGTGAACGAATGAAAGAATGCCATTTTTGTTTCATATCTGTGGATATTTTTGAACCATGAACCTTTTTTTTTTTTGGTTGGGAAATTATCAAATAACTTCTCCCGCTCTGGGTGGAGCGGGAGGGCGTGTCAGACTCTTACTGACTAAAACCCACCCGTGTTCTTTCCGTTGCCTGTACGTTGCCAGGGGCCACGGTATCCCTTCTTTGGTAATAACTGATCCTCGAATAGTCTTCGTTTTGTACCAAACCCGAACACATTTTGAGCCTGGTACTAGCTTTACTACCGTAACAGTACTAGACCTTTTAGTCTTGGTTTAAACTATTATTTATGCAGTTTTTTTTGTAATTTGATGGTTAGGGATCAACCGCTCTATTCTGTAGACATATCACCGTGAAAAGGTTAGGTGAAGTGAGCTGCATGCAAGAAGTTGACACTATTGACAGCTCACTTGAAGCTTACTGCACCTAATCCTTCACGGTGAGATTTTTACGAAATAGATCGGTAGAACTGTAGACAAATCGGTTAGTTTTCAAACGAATTTTTCGACCAAAATCAATCTTTTTAAATGCCCACAGTTTAGGCTTTCCGCAGCCATTAAAGGCGCAGCAACCATAAAGCAAAGGTTACATCGATCACGCTATTCCACATTGCAGTCGGTTAGTCCAGTAAATCAAAATCGCCCACCTGGTCGATGACAAACATTTCCGAGCTAAACAAGAGCTATTAATCTAGAAACGTTTTGAGAGCGCAGTCGAGAACTGAGGCCTTAAAATGACGCTTTATATAGCAACAATTTGGAGCAACTTTGACTTATAGTTTTGTGCGCAAGTTCAGGGTAGTTTTAGTTCAGGGTAGTGTTAGGTCAGGGTAGCTTTATTTGTGAACGAAATGCTTTAAATGAAACTAGATACGTGTTTTGGAATGTTTCTTTTTTTTCTCACGTGCATATTTCGACCATGTTTGCTATAGTAACCGTGAGTTTGCACTGACAAAACATTCACAACAAAACATGTGGAAATCTCCATTTTATTTATTTATTTATTTAGTATATGAAGGACTTACAGCTAATAAAAACAGACAAAAAAGGAGACCACAGTCACCAGAGAGCCAATTACAAAGCCTCACGTATAGACTTAATAATTTATGGTGTGATCACAAAAACAAAAAACACATCGCCTTAATTAGAATAAGAAGCAATATAAATACTTGGTTTGCAATTTTATGACTGAAGTAATAGAGAAAATAATAAAAAACAAGAACAAAATCCCGGTCAATGAAACAATGTTTGACAGGAACTAGAGATTTCAACATGTTTTGTTGTGATGTTTCGCCAGTGCAAACGCACAGTAACATTATCCGCATTTTACTTATTGTTTGTCTGTTTATCTTTTTTATGTTGTGTTTATGGTTTGTGTTTATTGGTTCCGTACGCAACGGATGCCAAACCCTATTACTAAGGCTACGCTCTGTCCGTCTGTCACAGGGCTGTACATTAAATTTTCAGAGAATGTGTACCGTACCTACTACTATGGCCGCTACAACAACAAATAATAAAAATTAAAGGGGGTTCCCATACAAGAAAGGTGTTTTTTTTTTTCGCAAAACTATAAAAAAGAAAAAACCTTCTTTTTGTTAAATATTGTAGAGTGGTACGGACATGGCCGCTTTTTTTGTAAATATGTACCTGTAATTCTGATCCAGAGCCTCCAATTTTATTTTAAGTCAATTGCATCGGAACTCTGTAACAAGGTATTCTCGGTAAAAGTAATTTTAACGATGCGGAGATTTTTCGTGCAAAAATTTTAACAACCGGGATTTTGATTGGCCTTTTACGCAGATTGTTTTTAATTATTGGAATTCGGAACGCCATGAATTTTTCAACGTGGATATAATAACTTCATGCTTGTTTCTCTTTTTATAGAATTTTCATCCCCACGGTATTCCACTTATGGCATCACAAGGTTTGGAGTGCATCGAAAACTACATAGTATTATTCTAAATCCTAGGATCAAATAAATCACAAAAAAAGTTTGAATGAAAGCAGCGTTTTAGCCGCCTAATATTTCACTTGTCACGGTCGGGGGCACCTAAAACGCCACTCAGTTTTCAACAGTCAAAAGACACTCAGGCAGTACACTTGAAAAGATTCCTTTTCACACAAGTGCAGTGGACAATCATTAACGACGAGGTTTTCTGAGATTTTTCGCAGGTAATGGCTTTTATATTTGACGTTTGGCCTCTAAATGGGCCAGGAAAACGGTTCCGTAGATTGAGTGGAACGGTGTCTGCCTGTTCGTTTACGTCCAATCGGCTTAACTTTGATTTTAGTGGGAGTTTGGTACGATGATAGACGTCTGTCAAGCATGAAGGATGGGTTGGCTAGAGGATCAATGTATTCGTGAATGCCATATCAGATTTGGGAAATACCATATGTCGTTCTCAGACCAAATAAAAAACCAAGACAGCACTGTCAACAGTGACGTGAGGCCGGCTTCGTAAACATGTGTGCACTTATTCAGGTGTAGTTTGATTGTAAATGTGTGCGTGTGAGCGTGTATGCACAGAGCGGAGGTGTAGTTTTGGCATGCTTCACTGTATTGTTCACTGTTCAGCGGTATGTCTTGGTTTTTTTATTTGGTCTGAGGTGTCGTTACGATCGCGACGTGTTTTGATAACTGGCGTAGATCGTGTGGTTCAGAGCGACAAAATTGTGATTTTCACATCGTCTAAAAATTTGGCAGTGCATTAAAAGAGCCTTCACGAGGGATAATTAATTAAGAACGTATACCACCTCGTATAGTCAATAACGCTACCAATCTTGCTGAGTTGCTAAGTCGCTAATCACCTGTTCTTTTGATTTAAGTTTGTTATAAACTTAATTTCCTAATAATTTGGGCCGAGCTATGAATAAAGGTGAGTATAGACTAGAGCATTTACTTGTAACAGAACACCGAGCATTCGCCGTTTTTAAATTTTATCAAGCTAAACATCGAACACGACGCCCGATGTTTTGTTACAGACTGATTTTAAAAACCAACGAGCGTATTGGTGTAGCATTTTATCGAGCAAAGGCACGAGCGCGGGCGACGTGGAGTGAGGTGCGGTCCGAGGGCAGGATGTATATGAACGCAAGCTAGAAAGAAATGTTACAGGTAAATGCTCACTCGTCGAGACGTAATGACATAACAAGAAAGGTATGCGCTTCGGTAATCTTCGTGTTTCCGAATAAGTACGAACGTCGCGACACAGAGTAAACCATGTGGGTTTAGGTTTAGTAGAGGCGAAGTTTTAAAGTTTAAACTGTGTACCTATCATCGCGCTTTCATATTTCCGAAGACAGAAAACGATTGCCGAAGTGCATACTTTTTGGGAGTATGGTGTGGTTTGGAGGTACCTTTCTTGACCTGAGCCATGACTGCCTCTTCATCTTCAGGGCGTATTTTTTTGGCTATTTCTTCTATTATTTCTTTTGGTACACACGGCTACACATCAAGCTATACATTTCCAGTTTATGCTGATCTCGCATTGTATAGGATTTCCGTACAATGCGAGGTCAGCTTATACTGGAAATGTATAGCTTGATTTGTAGCCGTGTGTACTTGGCTCTTTTCTATGGCAAAAAAATATTTTTGGTTTCTATTATTGCTTTGTAAATACGATACGTCATTACGTCGAACATTCGTTACATTACATGGAAATGCTTTTTAAATTGAGCTTTTGCTTATATTGTACCATTCGTAAGAACCATTTCCATTCATTGCATGGAAATGCTCGACAAAATGCTCACCTCATAACCACCTTAAGATGCTAAACCTCTTTGATAACCTCTAATAACATTACTTCTCTAATTCATATCAGTAGCTTTCTCCGTTTCCTTGTCTAATTTATAAAATAGCTGGGGTACCTCCATTTCCTAAACCTGAGCAGTAAGGCTGGGTTGGACTGCCTTCAATAATTTAGGAACATGATTCGGTAGAGTCACGCGATGGAATATATGATGGTTTGAAGTTTAGTCTACCTAAATGGACAAATTGAATATTTTGACTTTATTTATAGAGCGCCTTGATTATTACTGGCTTTTGTTGTACCTACTCGTACTTCCCTCTATTTCTCCTTTGTCCCGTTTCTCTCGTATCGGCAAAATTTATTTATTTATTAACTGTATTTAAGATGGTTTAAATACAATTAAAATAATTAAAGACACAGAGATACACATAAAACGGAAATTTATAAAATTATGAAGTGCTGGTTAACACATAAAAAAATAACCTCACTTTCATGAATCACAGTATTTCTGACGTGCTAATAAAATCTTCGTTCATTCATGCACAAACAGGCCGTTGGTCAAGAGATCATTAAGTGCGCCCAGAGTGGAGTATATGCTTTCTGCCAGTAACAGATCAGGCGCGTCAATAGTGCCACGGACTGTTTTGTATATATATAGCCTGCAACTGCAGGCTATGGTGAGCTGATCTCGTGTTCGCCTTATTGGCAAAATCTAATGTGAACAACTGATGCCGTAGTAAAATAATTAAATTATTGGCTAGTCAACACGGTTGGTAGTGCGGCCATTGCCCAAGATGCTCCTGACGTGATAAGAGGTTCGATGTAATCACTCCAGAAAGGTAAAAAAAAAAAAACTAAAACTTCTTTGAAGCAGAATGAAATCAGCCACCATATGTGTTACTACAGAAACATTATCTCTCATTGTGTCCATAGACATGTTTGTAAAATGTGAAATTTTCGATCTCGAATGTAGGTATATTACTTTTAGTTTACTTAGCATAATTTAAGTTTACACATTAATTATCAAAATTTGTAATCCATTGTTAGACGAAAACAACTGCCGACAAACTGTTATGCAGTTTGGCAAAATGTATGTAAGTTATTGTTTATTGTCAATACAGATTTTGAATAAATAAACTATAAAATATATTTATATGTCTGGTGCATGCAAGGAGCCGAGTCAGCTGGCAGTAAATTTTTTATTTTTTTCTGATAAACCTACTAAAGAAGAAGAAAAAGATTAGAACAGTTGCTTAAAGAAGCAGAAGAAGCTTGGCAGGTTCGGGCGGAGCGGGAGGGCGTGTCAGACTCTTACTGACTAAAACCCACCTGTGTTCCTTCAGTTGCCTGTACGTTGCCAGGGACCACGATATCCCTTTCGGACTTTCCCGCGACCCCGGCAGGGAAACGTTTACCACATTTTTTTTTAAATTTTTTTGGTTGTAAATTATCAAATAACTTCTCCCGCTCTGGGCGGAGCGAGAGGGTGTGTCAGACTCTTACTGACTAAAACCCACCCGTGTTCCTTCAGTTGCCTGTACGTTGCCAGGGGCCACGGTATCCCTTTCGGACTTTCCCGCGACCCTGGCAACGTTTACCCCTTACACTTTAATTGTCGCGACAAGTTCCCAACAGTACCTACCGACTAGTAAATATTTGTCCAAGTTATTACCGACCTCTTACACTCAAGGCTAAGCCTCCGCTGAGCTATTAATCCGCGGCTAAAGCGACTGAGCCCAAGTGTTTATGTTGCGTACTATTTAGATACAAACGGCTTATAGTCGGGGTTAGGTCGTGATAAATTGGCTGAGAATAGGTCTTTTTGAGGAGTTTATAAGGATGTTTTGTGGGTTGGGACGTTAGTTTTTATTTAATTGTTTTCTAGCAATTTTGGCTGAGCGTTAACTAAGGAAAATGGATATGCGTATGTCCAGCAGTGGACGTCTTTCGAGTGAAATGATGATGACAAAGATGGCGGAATGAGCTGGACTCCTTCAACAAGGGTCTCAAGCAGATTTTATAGGGAGAAGTGGAAAGAGAGTAGGGAGGCATTTGCCCTGCAGTTGGACGTCACAGGTAAAATAAACAATAGGTACGCAACAGATAGTTTTAAAGATTGACATTTTATTCAAAATTCAAAGTATGAACAATTTACAACCACTAAACGAATTTAGAATAAACGAACTTACTTAACTAAGTGATATTTTTCCAAAGACAACTTTTTTCAAAAAGTCCTTTTTTTTTCTAAAATTTAATCATCTTCACACGAAACGTTTTCAGTTTTCTTGGGTTACTAATAACATCGCTTTTACCGACTATTGTTTGGTGATTCCTTTCTTTACTCCACTGTGCATATATAATAGAGAAAACATTGGCTCCACATTTGCATTATGTGCGAATATAAAAAAATACAAACTGACAGATTTTAATAAATTCTGTGATGTCACATCAAAAAACAAAATGCACCACTGTGACGTTAGACTTTCAAAAAACTGGATGTCTTCACAAATTAGTACATACAGATGGGACACTCCGCATTTTAGGTATGAAGCTACAAGTAAACACGCGGCGGGCTCGACTTGTAGAATTCAGTGGGCGTATCTCTGATGTCGTCTAAGATTCTGCAATATTCTTTCAGGACAATATAGTCAGTTTCATCGTGACACCGCAAAATAAAAAATGCCTGTCTCACTTTAGCGCCGGCCGCACGCCTGTCTTAACCATAAAATGCCTGTCAAATGCGGCAAATGCCTGTCAGATGGTAACCCTACTCCCAGCTGACTCACGTCAAAACGTCAAAATGCAGTGGATAGGAGTATAATGCATCATCAACACCATCCATTTTTTTAAATCAACTTTGGGATAGGGGTGCATTTTCTACTTCATGTGCTTTTTAGGGTTCCGCAGCCAAATGGCAAGAACGGAACCCTTATAATTTCGCCATGTCCGTCTGTCAGTGTGCCCGTCACACCACCATTTCACTCGGAGGCTAATTGTCCTATATTGATGAAAATTGGAAATAATGTATATTCTGTGCACCGCTTAACAATGATGCACAGAAATTACGAAAAAAATCATAAGAGTTTTTATAAGTTGACGAATTTAAATATTCAAATCCAGAAAATCGTCAATCCATGCAAAATTACCGTACTTTTTTTCTTGCTGAATGGCTTTTTTACAAACGGCCAGGATAAATCACTACGCTGAAAAGAATTTCAAATAAAGAATAAAAGAAGAGTACTGCTTACTATGCATAGGTCGCGTGCGTACGTGTACTAGTGCTATGAGTATTGTGACAGGTGCGATCTGTCACGCGTAGGACACACACTGGAGCTAGTATTGGTTTGTTTGTAAAGTAAGATGGCACCAATATTATACCAATCAAAATACCTTAGCATTATATGGTTTTAGCAAACAGGAACGCAGTCTAACAAAAATATATATTTCACACGTACACATACGTGTTTAAAAACTGGCAATTAATGAATGCAGGCGTCTGTACCACCTGTCTAAATGTCTACTGCTAATATCCTACACTATTCAATGAGCAATACTTGTATATATAATATATATCAAGAATATTAATACTGCTCTAACGAGTTCGATGTAACTGAGCAGAGCTCGGTCGCCCATAGTTTAGAACAAGGTGACCTTAGAATAATGACATGGTAGCATGGAATTAGTAAGTGACTACTATAATTATGGCAGCATGGAATTAGTAAGTACCTACTATCATGGCAGCATGGAATTAGTGTGTACAATTTTTTGTATATGGGTATTTTGCCTGAAATAAAACACAATTTTTTATTTTTATATTGAATTAGTATGAACTTTCTTATACTTACAATTAAATGACTATTCTCTATTTTCACCCGAGTTCGGTCGCCCAGGTTCTGAACATAAAAAGAAGAAAATTAGTTTTGTGGCAAACGTTATGTTTCGACATAATAAAATAAGAAAAAGAATATATTGCCTATTTATTTATTTAAACTCATAAAAGTCCTGACCAATTTATAATATTACCCACGTAGATCCAGAATTAATGTTAGTGCTTAAGGTATTGACGTTCAACGTATTGAGATGTTTCAAAGAGCCATTTTTATGCAATTCATCACCAAAATGCTTCAAACTGAAACCGCTGATAACCTTGTCCGAACCAATATTTCATCTGGTAAACAAAATGAGTGTCACACAACATTTGAAAGATGTCTACTGCATTTGTAATGTTGGCCATCCCCGCTATCGGCCGCACACCTATAAATTGTAGCCTATCACGGCTACGTCACTGTAACACTAGATATAGAAGGCTTACTCCACAAAACGCGGTTGAGTTTACCGTGTTTTTTTGTATCGCAACACAGACCAGTGGCGCATAGCGTGCTGCAAGATTTTTTTGTTGAATTACAACCTTGTATAGAGAAATACTTCTAGAGGGACGTATAGAGGGAGAGGAGCTTGTGGCTAAACAATAACAGCCGCACGGTTCGATCGATCAGGTTAAGCTACGCTTGCCGGGGTTGGGCTGTGGATGGGTGACCATCTTTACATATCAAGACCCCACCATTCCTTGGAAAGCACGTTAACCCGGTGGTCGCGGCCGTCATTCGTGGATCTTTGACAGTCGTTACGGTTCGTCATAAGCCCGTAGTCTTACCAAGTGGTATCGTAGTACCCGGTATATGGGTTGTGGAGGCCAGATAGGCAGTCACTCCATGTAAATATTGGAATTCAGCTGCATCCGATCAGACTGGAACCTGACCCCGACATTGTTGGGAAAAGGCTAGGCAGGTGAAGTGAGAGACAGAACCTGCACCGGGCCCGCGTGGTGGGTTACGGCCCACTCCTTCACACAGAGTGGAGGCCTGTGTCCCAACAGTGGGGGAACATTATAAGCTAATTAT
The DNA here is from genome assembly GCA_949128155.2 of Xanthia icteritia. Classification (NCBI taxonomy): domain Eukaryota; kingdom Metazoa; phylum Arthropoda; class Insecta; order Lepidoptera; family Noctuidae; genus Xanthia; species Xanthia icteritia. The sequence goes on from OX421945.2 coordinate 18,784,878, forward strand.
GGATGCAATACATTAGCATTATGTATTTAATTATAGCTGTACGATAAATTGTATTGTGTGACCCACACAAATGGTACACTGTACAGTGCGCCTCAAGACGGTCTATAATAGACATCACGATGTTGTTCTTTCCAGAATAGAAAGCTCCATTGCCACTTTACCAGACAATTCACATGTCTTTTTGTTTTGGACCATCGCTGCTAACCAAAAATAAATATTTATTGACCTTCTGAACTATCTTCTTGCTCGCGCAAAATAAAACATAATTTTAAAGATATATGCTCTGGTCACGTGGTTACACCTGTCCGCTTTCAGTTCGCATTTTTTAAATACACCAACATTTCCCGGAATGTAATTCCGTCCATCCTCCAAATCAGAACGAAATAAAATGTTCGACCGTGCATAATATTTTGTACAAACTTCTGTTAAAATTGTTATTAATAAAGCGATTTTGGACGAGCAATATTTTTATTTTAAAAGTAATTTTTTTACATTTATGGGTTTATTGTATGCTGAATGCCTTTTTGAACGAGTCTTTAGAAAAAAATGCATGAACCGTTATTATATTAGAACATGGCCGTACCAATATATTTTTATACCTAAATCTAAATGTGTACCTAATATTATTCGAAACACGTATTTAGATACAAATAGGTACTTGCAAATAGGTAACTATATACGCGACCATATAAGTGCTTCACTTAAATGTAATCATACAAGTTCCATTAAACGTATTGGTATCTCCAAAAAGTAGATAACATAGTGTTATTTATAATGCTTAATGTATTAGCTGGTGACAAATGATGCGTCTGAGGCGTTTGGGTACAAGCTTAGGGCCATGTGGTAGGCTTGACAGTTGACAGAATACCGCATCACATAATCGTAAACTCAAGTAATAACGAAAATAAGGGACTTATTACTCAAAGTTAGGTCAAAGAACCGGTTCAGATAAATTAATGAACAAAATATGGAATACATTAGAAAGTATTAATTTGAATCGTTACGGTAATTCTGTCAGAGAAACGTTAACAGAATAAATTGAGTAATCTATTAAAAACCAATAAAAGCAATTCTAGATAATATATGATAACAATTGAGTATAAAATATCTTGCTTTTAAATAAATTAAACATTATACCAACAAACTCGTATTATTACATCTGTATTTTACTGTGTGCTCTGCAATGGACGGACTCTTCGAGACATTGCTTCCTCTATACATTTTCGCCTTTATTATTAACGGTGTGTTTTCGGCCCCCCCTTGCAAAGACGGAGTAGAAATCGTATCGACGGAGACCCAGAATCCCGAAGATCTAATCGGAAACTGGACCTTCGCGTACCACTGGGACCCCAAGATAAAGTTCACCAAAGAATTCCTCGACAATAATGACCACCAATTTGAATGCCCTCAATTACATTTTGAAGCAATCACTCCGGAGTTGGTGAAAACCAAGGAAGCTGAATGCGCGGAGTACAAGATTCCTTTCAACTGGGCTGATGCTAAACTGAAAGTGGATTCTCCAGCATTGAAAATGAATGCTGGTGTTGTCACAATTGGAGAGAAAGAAAATTGGATGGCAATAGACTGTATCACAATGACGAGAGTTGTGATAAGGAAGACTGATGACTATATAGTTATGTTGAACCCTGATAAGAACTACGAAACCGAATTGATAGTCCGAGAGCCTCCGACTTTAGACGAGCTGAAATGTGTTGCTCACAATCTGGATGTCGGCAAAGATATGCCCGGTTTTGGAATTTGTTTTTCGCAATAATTACTTAACTTATTGATGTGGGTGCTTCTGACTTCGAGACTATAGGTTGTAGATAATTTGGAATTAATCAAAATGAATAAGGAATAAATATAATACCCATAATTGTTCTGATTCAATTAAAAGGTAAATAAATAATAATTTTATTTTTAATGAAATTATTTATAAAAAATTATAATATTTTAACAATATAAAAAACTGTAAAACCTTACTAGCACCAATGTAAAACGCTTACTAGTGTATAATACCATCTTTAAACCTACTAATACATTTATATTTTACTCATTGTGAAATCTGCATTAATTTCATAGAGCACTAACAAAATTATAAAGAAATCATTAGAAAGTGATCATTAAAGTCATGACTTGTTTTTTAAAACAGGACAGTTTAAAAAGACTTCATTTTTGTTGGTGGTGGTGTTTAATCGGTTTTTGTGTGACGTCTCTGAGTGTGGAAATTGTTACTACATTGTTATATTGGGTTCCCGCCTGTAAAAACAAATGTTAGTGGTGATAGTAAATAAATAAATAATTTTTATCTATAACGTGAATTATCACTTCATAAGAATCAATTAACAGTGTTTTAGCGTCAAATAGTTTTTCTAAAGAATCCCTAAATAAAAGTGCACTGTTGGAGTTTCAACGCTAGGCTCAGCGCTGAGAGTTGAGAATCCAACAGTGCACTTTTATTTAGGGATTCTTTTAAGTGTCACTTAGTGATCATAGTTTCATAGTTATCAACTCGGGAATGAATATAAATGATATAAAAAAGTAAAGTAGGCATCTACTACATATTATACCAACTTACTAAATGTATGACTAGAAACATTAGCAACTGATAATAGTACATTACCGTTACTCTATGCATCATACTTAAGTAGTAATTATGCAAAAATCAATTAAGAAACCAATTAAAAACCCTCAAATGTAATTAGACATATTATGTTCATATAAAAGGTGGCTCATTTGACAAGCGAAATCATTACCAACCAAGTCTTCGACAAAGTTATACCTGCAGTTAGTTGTAATAGTACGTAGTCAAAAGGACAGACTAAAGCCATCATGTTTGCTCTATACATATGGGCCTTACTCATCCACGCGGCGTATTCGACCACGCCTTGCCAAGATGGAATTGAAATCGCATCAAAGGAGACCAAGAATCCTCAAGACCTCATTGGAAACTGGACCTACGTCTACCATTGGGACAGAGTTAACAAATTCGATCGGGAATTCGCAGATGACACAGCTGACCACGTGATGCAATGCCCAGGAATTTCGATTGAAGCAATCACCCCAGAATATGTAAAAGCCCAGGAGGCTGAATGTGGAGACTCCGCACCATTCAACTGGGCTGATGCGAAATTGAAATTGAATGCTCCTGTGATGAATATGAAAGGAGGCATCGTCATCATGGGAGAGAAGGAGAATTGGATGATGTTGGATTGCAAGAAGATGGCTCGCGTTGTTTTGAAGAAGGTGTCTGAAGATTACATCGTGATGATGAACCCGGATACCGATCATATCTCCGAAATGCTTTCCAGGAGGTCACCGACTCTGGAGGAGTTGAAATGCGTTGCTCATAATTTAGATGTGGGCAAAGGCATGTCGGGATTTGGACTATGTTATTGATTAAATATAAACTACACTGACGAGCAATATAAAAAACCCATTAACTTAATATGAAATATTTCCGAACCCACGCAAGATAGCTTCTTGAAGTAAAAAGCAACATTCAAGTGTAATTAATAGCGCATAATAAACACCTATAAAATTGTTTTCAAGGTTTTTTTTACTTCGTGTAGCTAACTTGTGACGTTTAGGAGATATTTAGATTTTTGGCACTTTTGCTCGTCAGTGTTACTACATTATTTCATGTTGAATAAACAATTGTATTGAAACCGAGTTTCATTTATTCATAAATATTATATAACATTTTTTTAAGTTGTGATGTTTTTGTGATAATAATAATATAAACTTTATTATCAGACTGCAAAGGCCCATAGCATGTTAGTATTACAAATTACTTAAAATCTATGTTAGTATAACAATTAGGCACACACACAATCATGTGGGTCTCCTACTATCTCACGTGTCTGAATGCCGGTCTGTGTACCGCCATCCAGTGACATTATTAGAAGGCCATCCACCCTGCCGGCTACAGTAGCCACGAGGCTGTTGGGGCTGTCGCGCACCCGGCGCGTCAGTGATGCGATTCGCAGACGCAGCAGCGAGCCGAAATCCGGAACACGTGCGTCCGCGAACATCCCCGACGCGCTACAGAAGCGGGGCAAACCCAGCATTACCCGGAACGCATTATTATATTGGACTCGTAGAGCATTGTACGAACCCTGTGTATAACTGACCCACAGGACGCACGTGTACAGCGACTGGCAGTAGGCCCTGAACAGTGTTCTTTTAACCTGTCGCGTACACCGTGCGAACCTGCGGGCCAGCATGTTACACCTGACAGCCAACGCTCTACGTTCCCTCTCTAAATCGGCGTCATCCGACAGCCCATCGGCCCCATGCCTCAGGTAATTAAAACGAGTGACTCTTTTCAGCGGAACTCTGCCCAAGGTAGCCGGTGGAACAATGTCATATATTTTATTTTGCGCTCTAAACACTAAGAGCTCGCTTTTGGTGGAGTTGTACCTGAGACCATGAATCACCGCATAGTCTTCACAGATTCGGAGGAGCCTTCTCGATGGATTCGCACTGATCAATGGACTCAGCAACACCATATCATCCGCGTAACTAATATTATTGATATATTAATGCACATAGTTAAATATTTTTCGATTATTTTCACTGTACGAGTAGTCGATAACATATCGGTCGCTATTTAAACGATAGGAATACAACACCAAATAGTATCTGCAATTGTACACAAAAAAAAAACTGTGTTTAAAAACTTCCAACCTGAAAAAATATATCTGGTCTAAGTAAAAAGCACGTGGGTATCTGAAGATATAGGCGTTCAAGTTGAACGCGAACACGCTGCAGACGATAAACGCAGTTATATTAAGAAAGTTGCTCCGTACTTAGCGATAGTTTAAAATCTCGATATTCTCCACTAAAGTAGAAATTTAAAACTTTATCTGCGAAGATTCCGTGCAATATGGAAAGTGTGTAGTGACTGCGTGGTTGCATCTTATTACAGACTAGATTTTGTTAGAATATATTGGAAGGAATGGGGAAGCGGGGGGTTTATATCCTATACTAATACATGAACAATATTTGTATTTATATAAGGTCCCATTAAAATAGATGGACAAACTTCTAGAAATCATTCAGACCACCAAAATAAGGAGAATGGTAAACAAAATATAAGAAAAACGCATTAGGTACTTACAAGAAAAATACATCAGCTAACGAAAATACACTAAACAATTTGGTTACCCAATGCTATTTATTATTGTAGGTCAAAATAAAATCACTCTAATCTGTGTTTTTTTTGCTTGGATATCTTTGGTTAGACGTACTGAACACTGTGTTAAAATTTGTCCATCTATTTTAATGGGAACTTGTATACATATTTATTTGTAATCACGTTCTCGAAAACGGCTCTAACGATTTCGATTCAAGTTGCAATATAGGGTATTATGGGGGCGTAAAATCGATCTAGTAAGGTATCATATCTGTGGCTAGAGAGGCGCCACGGCGTCCTCACCTTCCGCCTGACGCAGGTCCTCACCGGACATGGTTGTTTCGGGAGGTTCCTGTTTCGTATCAGGCGGGAGGAAACGCCCGGGTGTCATCACTGCGTGGATCGCCCGGAGGACACGGTTGAGCATACGGTAGAGGTCTGTCCGGCTTGGGCAGAGCATCACCGTGTCCTCGTGGAGGCGATCGGCGGCGGGGATCTCTCGCGTCCGACCCTAGTCCAGGCCATGGTACGGAGCGAGAGGGCATGGGAGGCCGTCACCTCCTTCTGCGAAGCAGTAATGCTCGCGAAGGAGGAGGCAGAACGCGTGAGGGAGAGGCAAACTTCGCGCCCTCACGCCCCTAGCCGCCGCAGGAGACGCCCTGGGCGTCGGGAATCACAGGCCGATTCCCGGCCACCGTAGGCGCGGGCTTGCGAATAACTTCTCATTTGATAATTCCCACACAAAAAAAAAAAAAAAAAAATGGTATCATATCTGAAAAAATTTGTTTTATCTATTTTCATCCGAGCAGAGTTCGGTCGACCAGGTACTGAGCTGTAAAAAACGAAGAATAATTATGTACGTAATGGAATATTTTTGGGGTCTTCTTGAATATGAGATAATGTCAGCACAATATAGCTGTTTATCTAATGCTTTTCATTATATAAACAGCAATTTGAAAGGAGCATTAAACCGATGTGGAAAAATTTGAAACACTACAACTTTGAGTATTCCTGCTATCTTAAGAGGAAAGAATTTAGACAAGTCTATTAGGTACTGAATGACTACGAAATTAATTGATATATTTCAATCAAAATAATCGAATTTATTCACCTGCACATCATACCCGGCGTACTACGAATAATAAAACATTAATTATATAAGGACAAAAACAATCTGCCTAGCCTTTCCCCAACTATGTTGAGGACTTGGATCGACTAACGGACTATTGGTACAGTAGCAAGATCCATCTGAGCATTCCCAAGTGCAACTACCTAAATTTTACCAAAAACCAAAACGTCATAAAGTTTTCATACTCGTTATGTAATTCAAATTCAAATTCAAATAATTTATTTCAGACAGGAGTCCATAGGGTTAGTATAACAAAATTACTTAAAAAACTAGTGTTAGTAATAAAAATAAGAAATCGCTTAACTGGTGTGGATCCTCATCCAGTGGCGCAGCAAAGGGGAATCCCACCGATCTCGGAACACGCTCAGGAGACTATTAGTGGCGGTACGCAGCCGGCCGGCCATGGATGCGGTCCTTTTTCTAATTATGGCGTAAAAGTCATCAGTATGCGCCTCCGCAAACATACCAGACGCACTACAACGCCACGACCGCCCCAACAGTATCCTGAACGCGTTATTGTATTGGACACGCAGATCGCTGTATGTCCTCTGCGTAAAACTGGTCCAAAGACTGCACGTGTAAAAGGACTGGCAGAAAGCTTTAAAAAGCGTTACCTTTACGTGATTTGTACAACGTGCAAATCTTCGAACCAGCATGTTACATCGAACAGCCAGCGATCTGCGCTCCCTCTCTACGTCTATATTGTCCCTAAGATCCTCAGTGACCCAGTGACCCAAGTACTTAAACTTAGTCACCCATGATAAAGGAGCACCACATAGCGTGACACTCGGGACATCTGAATAATTTATGTCACGCGCTTTAAACATCATCAGTTCGCTCTTCGTGACATTGTACTTGAGCCCATGGGACACTGCATAGGACTCACATATCGCAACTAGCGTCCTCAGAGCGCCGATCGACGGGCTCAGCAGCACCATATCATCGGCATAGCTGATATTATTCATACAAACTCCATCAATATGACATCCAACTCTGGTGCTGCTGAGCTCACCGATCAGCCGGTTTATGTATAAGTTGAAGAGGCGGGGCGAACTTAACCCCCCCTGTCTCACCCCACACTCCAGCTCATACACATCCGATTGTGTCTCAGCCCACCTAACACTATTCTTCTGGTTATAATACCAGTAGCGAAACAACGATGTAATTTCGTCTGGTAGTGTTGTCTCACTCTGTAATTTGCCCCATAGTACCTCGTAAGACACAAGATCGAATCCGAATGCCTTCGATAGGTCTAAAAAACAAGCAAAAACGGGGGTTTTTCTAGAGGTATAATATTGAACAGTTTAATGCTTTATGCGTAATGTTTTATTGTATAAAGTAAACTCGGTTCGTGATCTTGGCATACTGCTTGATGGACTCTCATATTGAACAAATTGTTAATAAAGCATATAAGATGTATGGATTTATAATAAATAGCCCTATTTAGGGCATTTTGTACGTCCTTTTATACCGGCAGTCTGTGGCTGGATTACACGCAGAAACAGTACAGCGCTTTGCGTGTCCAATACAATAACGCGTTCAGGGTACTCTTGGGGCTGCCTCGCTTCTGTAGCGCATCGGGAATGTTTGCCGAGGCGCGTGTGGATTGTTTCTACACAGTCATGCGCAAGCGGTGCACATCCCTGGTGCGCAGAGTGCGGGCCAGCCGCAACAGTATCCTGGAGGGTTTTGCTGAACGTTTCGACTGTCAGTACGTGAACCACTGCTGTATGGTTCACGTACTGACTAATGTTAATGTTAATGTTAAGATATTGTTTTAATTTTATAATCATTTTAATTTTATTTGTAATGTTTATTTTAATTTGATTTAATTTTGTTAAATTTAATTTTTATTGTGTTTATGATTTTTGTAATTATTCATTCTAATTAATTGTACCTATGATCCAAGATGATTGAAATAAATAAATAATAATAATAATGAGATCCACTCATGACTTTAAGCGGACCTCTTCGTATGTATGCCTGTATAAAACCCTAGTCCGTTCCCAGCTTGGATATGCCGTGACCATTTGGAACCCCTACTATGGCAAATACATTGACACGTTAGAAAACGTCCAACGTAGATTTCTTCGTGCAATGCACTACAGGTGTCACAACACTTATCTGCAGTATAACCAGTTGCTCAGTAAATACAACCTTTTGACAATCAGCTCTAGATGTAAACAATTGGAAGGAATGACATTGTATAACATTGTTAATGGCAATTTTGGCTGTATAGATTTAAATAATGTATTGCGCTATGCAGTCCCCAGAACTGTCCATAGACGGCAGGTGCGTGCAGGCAAAATCAATTTCAATTTCAATTTATCTTTATTGCAATCCATAATGTACACATACAGGTGGTAGGGATAAATAAATTGAAACAATTATGGACCCGGTCGGACACAGCAAAATTTTAAATAAGTAGACGAGAGGAAGCTTATTACTAAATATTTAAATTATATCCTATCCGTATATTTATTTTATTTTTTGCAGCAGTATTAGTTATTATATTTATTTATTTTATTATTTATGTACACACAGAAAAATAGATACAGATAAGACATAATCATAATTATTTATGTTATTACTCATTTATTTATTCTCTGAGTATAATTTGTGTAGGAAAATCTATTTTTTTATCTTTTTATTTCTATTTTTTTTTTTTTTTTCTTTGCAGTAAGTACCTGCCAATATAACACTGATCTACCTTCATCAGTTCGACGAATGGCAGCAACCATCGAACACATAGATATATTTACATACTCTTTGAAACGGTTTCGTAGCCTTTTGCATGAGACACTTGAACTCTCAGACTAATTGTTTTTTTTTTTAAGTGATAACTTCTTTAAGCGCGTTGAGCACTTTTTGGGTGAACAAAAATCATGGAACTCGCGTCATCGTCACCGAACGCTTTCCATGAGCTATATGTATACTGTGTATATATTTGTACTTTGTGAGTGAACAAAAAGCGTGAAACTCGCGTTATCGTCACCACACGCTAGTTTTCACTTCTATCGGCAGTCCCCAAAGACTGCCCAGCTTTTTCTGTTTTTGTTATTATTATTATAAATGTCATGCATAAACAGTTCATGTCTAGTGACTTTAAGGTTTTATTTATTACTGGTAATCTGTGAACAGCGCTGTGGGCTACATTATTACTTAAGTTATTTCTGTTTGTAATATTGCGTAATGTTAGCTGTTTGTTATTCCTATTCAATAAAAAAACACTGACACCAGGTTAGTCACCAACCACACGAAAAGAAGAAGATTAGAATGATAATTAGGATAACAACCCTAAGGTAACCCTAAGGTTGACTGGTAGAAAATGCCTCAGGCATTAAGTGCGCCTTTGTATAGAAGCCAGCAGGTCAACCTACCCGAAACTGTCAAATTTTCCCAATCAACTTTGAACCTTATGCTTTAGTATTAAAGTTGAAAATCTATTAAATAAATTAGACAGATTGTAGTAGGTTGATGTGCTGGCGTCTGTACAGTATTTGTTTACATGTGCATAAAGTTTTAATAAATAACAACAATAAATCTTGATGATATTATAATTTTCTTCCATTTCCCAGAACCATACAAATATAGGCAGAAAACAAACATAAATATAATAAATAGCATGTTATCTGGAAAACACTCGAACTATTGGCTCCGCAATAAGTTGAAGTACACTCGAGTACATAACTCGTTGTGTAAGGAGTTGCAAATTGTTATTGGCTTTGTTATTACTTAGAACACGGTAACTTGCGTTCTCGTCTGTTTTTACTGTTAAGCATCACAGAGTCTTGATGTCATTGATGTTGTAAGTTTCGGTGCTTTCCTTGTATTTACGATGGTGTATGTTTTTGTTTTAAGGGCGAAATATAAATATTTCGTTATTGCCAATTGGCATAGCAATAAGGTTGCTGTAAAATGATGTGGTATTCATCACGCAGGTGCACCGAATAATCACATAGAATACAAAAAAAAATTACAAATCTAAATCCACATTTTATAAAAAAAAAAACAATATTTCTTTGCAAATAAAAACTAAAAAAAAATCCGCACATTCAGCATACGCGTGATTCTCGTCACGACCGTGACACGGGTCGGGTACGGTCAGCACAATTTGTCTCCTGACCGCAATACATCCATCAATTACCCAGTGCAGATATCGGCCATGCGGGAGCGAAAAATGTGGATGGACCCTTACTGATTTTCGGTGATGTATATTTGAAACAATTTTGTTTGGCGTGCGTAACATTCGCACTCGAATCGAGAGCAGAGCGAAATATGTGTGCGTGCCCTTAATATTTTTTTATGGATTGAAATCTTTATCAGCCGCCGATAGTACAATCAGCCTTAAAAAGTTGTAAACGTTGACAAGAATTCATTTAAAGGTCTGCAATTTGTGTTTTATAATACTGAATCAATGTGTATAGCTACAATTAAGTACTAGTGTGTAATATAATGTTTTGTAGCTACACATTGATACAATGTTAAAGAACAAAGATTGTAGACAATTAAATAAATTATTATTGATGTATATGTTACAGTTAAAACGCATTTTTAGTTAGAACGCGTTTTCACCAGTTAAAACTAGTTTTTGTTAATACTATAATTTATTAATTTTTACTTGAATTTACTGGTACCTATTTATGTTTTAATTTTAGTTATAACTAGTTTTAACATTGAACACTGGACAGAACTAGTTTAGGTAGAGAACTTTGTTTGGGGGTAATGATTTAATTGAACCAATGAAGCGTTGCATTAGAACATTGTTATTATTTAAGACATATTTATTGAGAATATTTAAAGTATCATCATTAAGGAACTTTACAGAGCTACGTCGACTATAATCAAAACAATGAATCGAAAATAATCACACTTCTACTACATACATATAGAATAATTCATATTTTTAAGACTGACAATACTGTAACATTTTATAGTGCTTAAAAAACTACACATAAATAGTACATTTTATTATTACGAGCTGTCATGTGCAAATAATTGGAAAATATGAAACAACGCCATTAGTATTTTGAATCTTAATGACCATTCATCATCTATGCATAGATGGAAACTCGGCAAATGGTTATTTATTTATGTATGTACATGCAAAACACTTAATAGGGTAAAACGCAGAATGGTAGAAGAGCACAAAGGTAAGTATTGGGTAAATGTAAGTAGTAAATATAGTCCTCCAGACCGTATTACGGCCACGGCGGCCTATCTCAACGGAGACTAGCCTTCGGCGCGGGAGATATTATAGTGCACAAGTGTGTGCGCAGACACAGGTGCACTATCTCTTCCCTCACTCTCATAGTCCGATGGGACGGCAATCTGACACGACCGGAAAGAGATCAGGCGCAGGGCCAACGGCTTAACATACTTTCCGAGGCACGGGGGTATCACACCGCCAACTTCCAAACTCCGGGCTGTTAATAAGAAATTCCTAATGGAAAAACCCAATAACACTTTGCCCGACCCGGGAATCGAACCCAGGACCACACTCAGCAGTCGCGCTTGCGACCACGAGACCAACGGGACAGTTAAAGTAAGTAGTAAATAGTAAGGTAGTAAATGGTAAGTATTGGGTCATTTTAGTAACCCCCTTTTAGTAAAGTAGAGTTTTAACCAATGCATACAAGTGTCAGTCACCTTTAGAAGGATGAAGGGATCTTTTTATCCAAGAAATTAAAAACTTTCGATGAAGTCACGAGGCACAGCTAAATAAAATCAACAGAGCAGCTAAAGATACCCATTCGTCTTGAAGGTATTTAATAATAAAAAGACAAGCTTTTACTTATTTTTCTCAGCAACTTGTTAAGGATTATTTAATTTTCAGCCTTTGAGGAAAAAGGGGAGCGTAGGCAAGAAAGGGTGTCAAAATAATTATAAAAAAAAGGTGCGATGTATTTATTTTGGGCCGTTTGTTTGATGTATAAAGAAACGTTGAGGAATGAATTTATGGGGTGTATTGCAAAGGAAAAGCCACTTTTGACTGCCTCGTTGGTCTAGTGGTCGCAGGCGCTACCGCTGAGCATGAGGTCCTGGGTTCGATGCCCGAGTTGGGCAAAGTGTTATTGGGTTTTTCCATCTGATATGTCACAGTAGCGGCCCGTAGGCTGGATTGGTGCCCGGTTGATGGCAATAGACTCGCCCCCTAATACATGGGACTTAAACATAACTGGCGAAATGTGGGTGTACTATAGGTGCAACTCTGCCTAACCCCTCGGGGAATACAGGCGTTATGTTATGTTATGTGTGTACAGCACTAGTCAGTCTAAAATCAATTTTATTTACACTTACATAAAGTTGATGTTTGTTGTGGAAATAATATCAATTGGAAACAATTATTTAAATAGACCATACGTAGTTTATTTATTTATTTAGAGGTATAAAAATTATGTATTAGGTATGTTGAAGCTGTTGGTACTCCCCGTCACTTGTCCATAAGGTTTCATTAGAAAACCAGCGTCAGACAGCATTTATCGGGCATTAATGCTGAAATGAACCTTTTTTGGCGCAGCCGTGAGGCACACACTATTATTGATTTATAATTATTTTCACTTTTTATTTTGTTATTCTGTGTTTCACGAACTGTGTCCAAATAATTATCATTCTTTCTTTCTTTCTGTTAAAAGACCCCTTCTCAAAAGGTCTTATGAAACATGTGCTAATAAAAACAAAATGCGATCACGAATCACGGTACCAAGCGTGGTGTAGGATCACCTGAAGTTCAAGGCCACCTAGTACCAAATTAGAACTCATGATCTAATCGACAAGCTGTTCAAGTAAACAAATAAGCTAGACTGTTAAAAACATAGGGTCAATTTTCTTGTTATTAGGCTCACCTAACTGAAGACTGACTGAACTCAGTTTCAGTCTTCAAATTTTTTATTTTATTTCGCTGCCTAGATTTTCACTTCATTACGACAAGCCCCACACATGTACAAAAACACGGATAGAACAACTATCTATACGCTATCAAATAGGGAATTGAATCCACAATCCGTAGCACAGAAACCAATCACTCAACCACTTCAGTGTTGAAAGGATAACAGTACCAACCAATAAAAAGTTATAAAAAACCGGCCAAGTGCGAGTCGGACTCGCACACGAAGGGTTCCGTACCACCGTACAATATTTTGCAAAATTAGCCGAAATAATCACGACTCTTGTATGGTTATGGTTATTTTTTACTTTATTTTATTTTTATTATTTGTTATAGCGACATTAGAAATACACAATCTGTGAAAATTTCAACTGTCTACCATGAACCGTTATACGGTTCATGAGACATGAGATACCGCCCGCTGACAGACAGATGGACGGACGGACGGACGAACCGCGGTAGGCTGAGTGCCGGATTAACCACGTAGCAAGAGTAGCAATTGCTACGGGCCCCGCGCAAAAGGGGGCCCCGCGTGTCTAAATCCGCCCACCTCCGTCTGAGCGTAATTTTTTGAGTGATACTTATTATGACGTGGTAGGTATATTAAATTTACTTGATGTCACAAAAACATGAAACGTTTGGATAGAAGTTCCAATGAAATATTCTGTAAGAATGGTCAAAAGAAATCGAACCTCCGAGGCGCGGTATTCAAAAAAATTTCGAGCTTGCTTCGTTCGCTCTTGATCTTAGTTTCTCTTAATTCTACAGCTTTTCTACATAACTCAACAAAGCAACTCCTATTCCTGTATGTATTGTCAAAAGAACCTCTCAGAGGTGAGGTGCTAAAAATTTTCGAGCAAGTTTCTCTTCATTCATAGTTTTTGTGAATAGGTCACTTAACCAACCAGAGGTTCAAAAAAAATCGACATCGCTACGCTCGCTCTTGCATCTTAGTTTCTCTTCCTTCATAAACATTTCTACATTAGTCAACAAAATAACTCCTATTTCAGTATAAATGGTCAATAGGAAGCCTAGACTATCCGGGGTGCAAAAAAAAATCGGTCTTTGATAGGGGGCCCCTAGGTAGAATTTGCTACAGGCCCCGCGCTGGCTTAATCCGGCACTGGGTAGGCTTAGGGTTCCGTTTGGCACCCATCGGGTACGGAACCCTAATAAAGAAACACGTACAATCTGTGAAACTGTAGATAATAAAAACACGGTTTTTAATCCTCTCTAAATAAAATGCATACAGGAAAAGAGGATAAGGTCAATTCGCACTTAACAGTTTTTTAGAGCCGTAGTTGAGCGCTCAAATATTCCGAGCCCGTAACGAAAGCGTAACACTTGTTTATAGCCGTTTAAAAACTTTTAACTGAACACTAAAACTGCATTTAGATAACTCCATAGCAATTTGAACTATATTTTACAGGCTATAAGATTCAAAGTTTCTCAGTGCCCGGTATTTCGGGAGGATTAAGTCGTCTTCTGTTTGAGTACGAAAATGAAAAACCTCTTCCCGTCTAGGAACGCATTTGGGATATTATTAAAAATGTCTTACTTATAGTATATTTGTGGGTGGAAATAATTAGTTTCTGCTGCAAAATTTTAGCACCCATTTCCTCGTAGAGCTTAGTTGGAAATTTCAAGAGCTTTATGTCAATCTACAGATTTAACTCATGAAGTTCGTAGTTTAGATGCCATTATACTTCTATTTGATAAGAAAAACGGTGCGGTGAATTAAAATATTGAACACAAATCGTTAAGGTTTGAGCTATAACGGTTAGCTAGCTTGGTAAATAAAACAGATTTACTTAAATATTATTATTAGGATCTCTAGTTAGAAGGGTTAGAAGGGATAGTACTCTGGAACTGGATACATTATGCCCCATGTGCATATGCATAAACGTAACGATCACACACGCCTTTTAAGAGGGAACAGGGCCTGCGATTCTCCATACAAATGTATTCCCCTTTTTTCTTCCTGGATAATGCCTCTAGAGTAATCTTTTTTTTTCATAAAATCAAGGTCTGCTGTAGACACGTCCCTGTTATTTCCTTTTTTTCAGCAACTTATCGGTAAAGAAAATATTTCTCTCCAAAAATTACAAAAATGCCCCATTTTTACCGCCGTGATTAGAGGACTACCAGACAAAATCGAAAAGCTTTTCACATAAAAGAAAATAATAGGAACTTAGACATACTCTTTCTTAAAATTTTAATGTAAAAAATAATTGAATCGGTTCAGTTTTCGAGGAGAAAAAAGGGGAATACGAAACGTCGATCTCGTATTTTTTTTTGTGATATAATTGGTCTGAGCTGTAGCTATCCCCATCGCACTCTACGAGGACAGACTTGAGGTAAGTCGACGGCAATAGTTTCTTCAAATTCAAATTTCGAACAAGGCCTCCGAGGAATTTCAAAAATAAGTATTTTTCAAATTCCTCGCAGGCCCTGTTCCCTCTTAAACAGCCCAGCCAGACAGTCATAAAACAGTAATACGCATTGCCCTCATCAGTCACCATACATTACACACATAAAACCGACAATCCCTCTCAAAAAAACACAATAATATCGTCACAAAACTCAAAAACTGCTGAGCTAAAACCGACCGAATCCTTCCCGAAAAACCGGCAATATTGTGTTACACCCGGCATTGAATGACGGGCACAATCGAGACGAGCTCGGTAATTTTCCTGCTGTTTTTATCTGAAGAGAACAATAGAACTCATTTTTCGGCCACAATGAATTTCATTTTGGAGGCCGAAAATACATTTTCATTAAAATCCTTCCGTTTCGTTGCAGGAAGAAGGGTTATCTAGGTGTCCTAGGTATGTAACGAGCAATTAACTTCGTATTTGTGGGCAGTTTGGGTTTATCGTGATGTGAGAGGTCGGGTCGGCTTCCCTTAGTTGTATGTAATTGTTTTAAATGTTAGGTCGAAGATCTAGATACACTGGAATCAATGAAGTAAGTGTGTTCTTAGATGAGATACCAATCTTAGGAATGGTTTTTCTTATTTTCTTTTCTATTTTGTGAATGTGAAAACATTGTAGGCTTTGTAGAATAATAGATGCTTCGATTTGTTGACCATTTTCTATTTTCTTAAGTACTTGTTGACAGACCTACACTGGTGCCGATTCTCTTGTACACCGAACTAAACTAACTAAACTATCACTAAAATTCCTTACTTTTGACTATGAGAATCTTAACGCTATTCTGCAATAAAAAGTCTCTAAACTTAAAAATTATTTTGACACAACTAAATCGAATTTGACAATCGCGACTCCACGTGGTACACACTTGTTTGCCCTACCCCGTGAATTTTTTTAGAGCCGGAGGTGCGCAGAGGGGGCAGCCTCGACGTGTTTTATATGGAATTTTTCACGTTTTGCATGGAAAATAAAAAAAATATTACCTACGTGTTGATAATTAGGGATATAAGGGATTCATAAAGGGGGTCGAAATTTACATTATTTTTGCGATAGGACACCATTTTCGAGTTATAAGCAAAAGAAAAGAAAAAAAAATATATACAGTACTGTTTTTGCATCTGAAGTCGAGGTGTTCGTGTGAATTTTAGTTCATGACAACTAATAGTATTCCACACCATATTTTATCGCGATTAAAAATGGTCAGATTTAGATAGAAAATTAAAATTTTAGGTGAAAAACGTCAAATTCAGAATAGCAAAATTGTCATTTTCACTAAATTAAAATCTCAGAGCCATCTTAGTGCTGTCAAACTAAAATATAGTTAAGTTGTGTCACTTTAGTCTATTTCAGAATAGGAATTCATCGTTTGACAGGAATAAACTAAATTTTAGTGATTTTTAGTCTAGTTTAGAGGCATTTGTGACAAGAGAATCGGCACCAATGTCCTCCCATACCTATTAACACTGTAATTTGAAAACATTGTAAAAGCCAATTATTTTTAAAAGAGTAACCGTGGAGTTTCTTGCCGGCTCTTCTCTATAGGAAATGATCATTTGGAACCGTGCCTCTAGCTTCTGACGTTTCATAAGTGCCCATTAAAATATTTTGAGATCGACTGAATTTCAAATCTGTGACAGATAAACTACAATTTCTTATAGGCCTGCCAAACCCTCGTCGAGTGGCATGGGAAGTGGCGAGGAAAGGAGGAAGAGACATAGTTTGGCAACATTTCTCGTCATGGCGCACGTCTTGCTCCTCGTCATGCCCACTGCTTCCTGTTTTGTCGGTTTTTGGGCGCGAGACAAAGGACCTAGTACGAAGCGACGCGATTAATTGCGCGAGTAGTGCAGTGTGTGGGCAGAGAGTGCAACATTGCGAGAGCGGGGGGTAAGCAGAGCGATGAGCAGCGCGAGGAGCATAGTGTGGCAGGGGCATTAAGAAAACGTGTTTACTGTACTACTAATAAGTTTTGAGACTCGGTCTAGGACCAAGTTTGACACAGTAGGTTAGGATGGGCAGAATACACATGTCGATGAGCTCGCGCTTCAAGGAAAGGTCATCCTTCATCAACGACTTCATGGACCAATAGCGCAGAGTTCCGTGAAATCGTGTGGTGAAATAATAACTTTCTTTAACGATTTTATTTAATGTTAACAATAAATTACAAAAATTTATGTTCATTGCATTCCTAATGATGCAAACTTTGAGAACTGATATTATCAGTTCTGAGCAGATTTACGGCCGATATGAGACGACATCTTTTTGCAACAAATTTTCTTACGGTTTCTAATACTGCTATTGTATTTACTCAGCACTCGATTTTTTTGGCTCATTTTTTTTTTTTTATTATTATTTTTTTTTTTTTTTTAAACGTTGCCCCACACTAGGAATTTCTCCTGTATCGTGGGTGCGTTTACAAACATTTATACTCACATACACAAACAGCCAGACCCGGAACAACTACTTGTAGGTCATACAAATATTTGTTCCGTGCGGGAATCGAACCCGCGACACGCAGCGCAGCAGTCAATCGCTTAACCACTGCGCCAACCGTGCTGTCATTGCATTCCTTATGATGCAAACTTTCTTTGAATGATATTTTTTTAAATTTCTGAGCAGATTTACGGCCGATATGAGTCTAAATATGAAATAATTTTGCTATTGTCAACTTCATATGCTTATTACCCCTTTTTTACGAAGTTTCTGTTACAACTTATAGTTATAGTTGTTGTGTTATACTTTAATTAAAGTTAAATAGTTGATAAGGTACGATCGGGTTGGCATATCCGTATGGATAAAAACCCCTTTTGTTAATAAAGAATTGAAAAAATGTATCCTTTGGGAAAGAAAGACACCAGAATCACCGTTTTTGCACTATACTAATTAGAATTTCGACATGCAATGAAAAAGGGTCGCGCAAATACGCCTGTCCTCGCGATGTGACGTCATAGGCAAATTATATCCTACCTCAAAATTGTTATAAATATAATCTATTTTTTGCATGCTCAACCATAACTCTAGCATTAAAAGTCTTGTAGTTATTAGCGATTTAAATCTTACATGTTTTTGACGGCCAGAAATATTGAACTTATACTAGTCGAGCGAAAAGATGTTTTAACTTAAAAAAAAAGTTGTATGATAAAACTACAAATTAACCATTTTCGGACTTATTCATTTATATGTGCTGTGAGACCTTGCTTCTTGCCAAATTTCATGATTCTAATTCAACGAGAAGTTACCTGTAGGTTTTAAGTTATTTGCGAGTATCAAGATATGTCGCATAAATGGCCGTATTTTTTATTGCGTTGACTTTGCAGCTTGATTTTTTTTTAGCTCCAAGGGACCATAAATTTAGGTATTTGATAATAATATCTACTTGATACCTCCACGCGTTCCTGAGAAAAAGGGTCTTGACAGACTGAAAACGTAGTGATCCTAAAAGGGTATAAGGGTTTTTTTTTTCCGGGGTTGCGGGAAAGTCCGGCGTTGCGGGAAAGTCCGGGGTTGCGGGAAAGTCCGAAAGGGATACCGTGGCCCCTGGCAACGTACAGGCAACGGAAGGAACACGGGTGGGTTTTAGTCAGTAAGAGTCTGACACGCCCTCCCGCTCCACCCAGAGCGGGAGAAGTTATTTGATAATTTCCCATACAAAACAAAAAAAAAAGGGTTCCGTTTTTTTCCTTTTGAGGTACGGAACGCCAAAAAATTAGAACTTAATCAAAGCAGATTATTCACAATACAGTATAAAATGAACAGCTGCATAAATATTTGAAGACTACTAGAAACTACAAGAAAATCTAACTTTGAATTTAATTTTCCCAGCGTTTGCCGTTGTGTGTGGGAGTTTTTTTGTGCTATCCTCTGCTGAAAGGTCATTCCGGCTAAAGGGAATACACACATCACAATATCTAGACCGGAAACGAACTTGTCTCGACCGGGGATCAAACCCGGAAGCCTTCGATTACGTATGGCTCGTCTAGATGGTAAACTGAATTTGTTATGATAAGTGAGAAACTATTTAGAGAAGAAAATATTGTTTTAAGCAGTATCGAACTAAGCCTTTTTCCAGAGATTGAAGAAGTAAGCGATTTAAAGAATGTGTTCAAATGGTTAGCATAATCAGCCTATAATGTTCCACTGCTGGCACACAGGGCTCCTCTCTGTGAATGGGCCATAATCCACCACGCGGGCCCAGCGCGGGTTGGTCAATGTCACATGTCTTCGAATTTTTGGTTCTAGGACATGCCGGTTTCCTCCCGATGTTTTCCGGCACCGTTTTGAGAGCAGTGGTGATGAAATAAATTACGCAAAGTAAAGCTCCTGTCTCGGTTCGAATCTACGACCTACAACTCGTAAGTCGCAGCCGATACCACTGGGCCACCACTGTTTATATGATTGAGTAATCAAATTGTTCCTTGGTAGTTATCTTGTAAGAAAGATCCACTTTTTCTGTCCCAAGCAGAAATTGCATTATATTGCCACATGCAAACTACGCATCGAGATCTGACGTGACACAACATCCTGACGTCACTCAGATCCTGCATCGCGCAATTAGAGTTTACCGCGCGATCGACATATATACAAGCTCCCGACTTCAACCATTGGGCAGTTGCCCGCCAGACACGAAACCCGTCTGGTCGGAGGATCCTCCTTTTCCTATGGTGGATGAGTGAACTTTATACCCTGTGCCTAATCTATAAAGCAAAAGTAAAATTTCTATCCAGTAGTGAAGAACACCATTTATAAACCTTTAATTCCCTTCCATTCCTTTACCAGAACCCATAAACATCTCATAGAATAAAATAGCACACCATAAAGAACACCATTTAAATAAACCATTCTAAATTCTACATTAACTGCAAGACTATTAGTTGAGGCATTTCTCACCGCGTTCCTATTCCAGCCACGTAGCAATTAGGAGCCGTTAGTATAATCCGGTCGAAACCAGCCCGGTCCAGTTACAACCAGTTTTAGCCGGTTTTCATCGAACATTCGTCGGATTTGTTGCGTGTAGATTGTTTTTGTTGGCGCCCAACGTGGGACGAATCTTAAGGGCCTCTAATGTGGACTAAGTCGATATTGTGGATGTTTGTGTAAAACATGTAACTGTTTTCATGTTGTTTATAAGGGATGTTGTTATGGATGTTGGGATGTGGCGGATAATCTGGGTAGATAAATAATGTATCGGATCGCTTGTGCTTATTTAAGTTGTGATACCAAAGGGGTGTTCAGATGTTAATGTTGTACGAAAATACACATTTCAATAAAATGAACGTTTGTGTTGTCAAGTAGGTAATATTCATCTTAGTAGCTTTGATTCGCTTTTTTAAATGCTGGACTATTAGCATGCGCATGATTTCTTCATCTTTGTTCTAGTTTTGCTTTGCTTCGTTTGCCGTCACTGGACCACAAAATAATTTTAAAGTCAGATAATAAAACAACCGAAAAATAAAGCAACTTTTTTAATCCATTTAATCCAATAAAACTTGAACGATCTTAAGCAAACACATTAACCCATTCAGAATAAACCGTCTCTCACATAACTTGCATAAATGCACACACTTTCATAATACCTTCTACCGATCAAAATGAAAAGAAAAGAATAGAATACCATCTTCGCTGTAGCTATCATTATCGCCAACTTTTCCTTCACCCACAATTTTCTTTCGCCATAAAACTCGGAACCGTCAGGCGTCGGTTAAATCTTTACGGTTTCCACTTCCCGCCTTGCAGCCGGGTCTTATCCGGGTTACCCGACTTTGACAACCGGGTGCACATGATATTCACGATTGTATAACCGGTATCCGGGTGCTGAGGGGATGAATAATAATGCAAATATTATATTCATCTTTAGGTAAGTATCGTATTACTGGTTTTTCACTTATAGGTACAGTCATCAGTTATAACACTATGAAAATCGTCTATATGCGCCATTTTATTATCTGTAATGTAGCCTCGTAAAATAGACGCTTTGGCCGAAGTGTTATTTTGTTTATATTTCAACGCACAGAGATATAAAATGTCTCTGTACATGTCTGCATAGAAGCATTGATAATGAATTGACTACGATCTGCGCTGCCGAGGAGTGACATCTAAAAATATTAATTCAATTCGTAATTTATTACAATCTAATTAACATTGGCTGAATGAACTATTCAACAGTGTGTCTTCTCACGCGGAGTTGTGGATGATCTGCTAAAAGGTTATTTTTACGAACGATATTATTCAAATACTAGTACTCCTCTCGTCCCGGTACTCAATAAAAGTTGCATCTCAAGGTTTTTTCTCTTGAATACTTCGATTTTATCATGATTCTTAGAATCGCCTTTAGAATTGTTTTTAACGGACAATTCTGCCAAACTGTTATATAATATACTGAGCAATATGTGTAACACGATTAAACAGAAGCATGTTTCATAAGCAATGGATATCTTTCAGAATATAAAACCAAAATCTCCTTGGTCGGAACTCATTTAAACGAATTTATATTTAAAAATAAAAGTTATGTCAAAAATGACGCAGGTACCTAGAATTCTTCGGGCGATGCCCTTCGCCACTCTTAGCTCAGAAAATTGTGAAAATATAAAAATAATAATAAAATTGGACAACATGAAGATTAAACATGTAAAATACGTATAATAGAACAAGTCTCTGATAGTAGACCCGCTGTCAAATCGACTTCAGACTCGTCCGTATTGAAGGATGTGCTGAGTACTTATTGAGATGAAATCACCTACGACGTCTACGAATAGCATTCCGGTAATTATTATTTCTTTATTCTGAAAATTTAGAATGTAATAACTTTTATCCAGTACTGAGAATTTCTCACTGATCGCCGTTCTACATGGATCTAGGTATAACTGGCGAATTGCGCTGCTTACACCTCTCCCAACTTGTTTGAGAATACGCACATACATGATGTTTTGTAAAGTAAAGACTAAAAAATCTGCGGGAGAGGCCCCAAAAAAGAGGAACCAGCTGATCTTGATCAAATGTTGTTCTCGTTCTGGCAAATGCTTAAAAATGTACCTCAAACTCAAGCATTTTATTTAAAATAAACCAATTACAGGCACTTTTGAATTGTCAAGGGGTCAGTTAGTCAGACAGAGTAACGGTCATTTCAAAAGAGTAACTGTGGAGTTTCTTGCCCATTCTTCTACATGCGAAAACTACCTTTTGGAAGGGGCGACTAGAATCAATTCAAAATTTTTGTAAATTTTGACGCTCTAAAGTGCTTTTAAGGGCCTATTTGAAATTAATTATTTGAAATAAATGATTTAACTTTGACTTTGAAAGATGAAGCTATATAGTTGCCTATTTCAAAAGGTAGCAGGACGGAGAAGAACGAGCAAGAAACTCCACGGACACTCTTTTAAATCAAAATATTGGTTACATCATTCATGTTGAAATTATCATGTGAGAACGATCGGAGTTAAAAGTGTCCGTAATAAAAATATTTAAAAAACAATTTTAAAATTAAATTAAAATAAGCCGTGGCAGCTAAGAAATGATCAGTTCCTGATGACGGCGCTCGTTCACGAACCTGACGCATGAATTAGCACCAATCAGCTCAAACATTTTGAAGGGACCTAAATGATCCAACACACGCGTCATCAGCGAGACAGCGTGTCAGCGAGACATTAAAGTGAGCATGACATATTCTCAGCCGCCATGGCACAAATACAATGAAATGAAATGAAATTGTTTATTCTATAAATAAGATATTGGAATCACTTTTACACGACATATTCGGCGTTTCCTATCTGACTATTTTGAGAAGTAAAGTCCAGACATAACCTTCGTCAAGCCATATGAGGACCATGTGGATTAGGGTCTGAAATGGTCTTTTGAGAAAAAAAAATACAGATTGTGCAAGCATTTGTCAGTAACCGTGGAGCTGAACTCAGTGAAAGACGTACCCAGTAAATGGTAGCATAGTATTCACACATGTGCTATGCAATTATACAAACTAAGAGATTGAATTTATGTAATACCTACATATAACCTCGCGTTTTCATCCATAATTATGCAAGATGTAGTACACGTCTTCTGCAAGGCTTGTGAAAGACTTATCAAAAACGTATACGTATCATACATACATGTATTGAGGTTATTTCAGACATGTTTTGCAAACTTTTTTTCTATAAGAGTTTTGTATGAGTACAACTAGTCTCTACGACTAGTGTCACGTGTAAACAATAAACGGATGCAGTAGATACAATATGTGGAACACATGCTTAATAATTGAGTGTAAACGTTAAGGGGTTACTATTGTTACTAACATGTGATTTCTGTGTCCCACAGCAACGTCAAAAATTTATGGAATGGTGGTTCTATGGTCCAATTATCTTGGCAGTTGTTATGTTTCTTCTGATGGGCACTATCTTCGAGCGCAGAATAGAAGCAATTTATCGTAACATTAGTAAGTATGCTGTACTGTTAAATAGATTAATCAACGCCAAATGTCAGGCAGCTAACTACCAATGTTCAAGTTAATGGAATAGAGTTGGACCCTGTTGAGTCAACAGTTTTTCTTGGAATAACTATTGACGGTAAATTACAATGGGGCCCACACATAGAAAAATTGTCAGGAAGGCTTAGTTCAGCCGCCTATGCTGTTAAAAAAATTGACAGATAACTGGCGTAGATACAGCCAGAATTGTTTATTTTAGTTATTTTCATAGTCTTATGTCTTATGGTCTTATTCTTCTCTGGGGAACCTGTGCGGACATTAATACTATCTTTGTTCTACAGAAAAGGGCTGTTCGAGCCATTTACAACCTAGATCCCAGGGATTCCCTTCGAGAAAAATTCAGAGAAATAAACATTCTGACTGTAGCCTCACAATATATTTTTGAAAACCTATTGTATGTACACAAAAATATATCAAATTTTAAGAAAATGACCGATATTCATAGTTTAAATACCAGGAAAAAAGTGATTGCATTTACAGAATAAACAATTTCATTTCATTTCATTTCATTAGATATGACGAGTACTAACTCCGTCAATGTCAAACGTCAAACTTTTGCGATAAAGGCATAATCCATAATCCATAATATAATCCATAATATACTTTAAAGAGAGCACACAAACAAACAACATGGATTTAATATTGTTTGAAACGATGTGCACTTTTGGTTCTTTTTTATAATAAAAAGTAATACAGTTTGGTGCGTCATAATTTGACATTAGTAACAAGGTTTGAACTAGATAAAAAATCCGTTTGTACTATTCTTATTACGGTGGGTGGAGTTAATACACTTTGATCTGTTACTACTCATATACAAGTGTCCAGTTCCGCAAACAAAAACGGTTGGAATATGAATCTAAATACTTTGTAGTAAGGGGTGATAATGATATTGTTTCAACGTTTTCAGACCATACATTACTTAGCATTATCATCATTATCCATAGCTCATCCCACTGCTGGTCATAAGCCTCTCTTTTCTTGTGCCAATCCCCAAGCTCCTGTGCCAGCCTTATCCAGGTTTTTCCCGGGATGGTAACAATGTCGTCCGCCCATCTCGCCGCCGGACGACCGACATATCGTCTCCTAAAGGTACCATTCCGTACCTGACCGCAGGCGGCAACTGCAGGCGACGTGTCGCGGCATCGTGTCGTTGCAGTCATGATTCCGAACCCGACTGCAGATGGCAGCAGTCCGTATTCCAGTCGATAGATAGAAGATAGAAAAACGTGTTATCGCTCGAGCGTTGGCAGCACTACTGATCTTCGGTCGGGCTGCACGTGTCGCCTGTCGCTCGTCCGTAACTGCTAACGACGTGTCGCTAGCTACGGAAGGTATTTCATAGAAATTCATAGAAACCAGTCGTGTCGCAGCGACACGTCGCCTGCCGCGGTCGGGTACGGAATGGTACCTTTAGAAGACGAGATGTCGGTCGTACCTTTACTCTTAGCATTACGTACTTAATTATAATTTGAAAATTGTTTATTTGTTCAAGTTCGGAACTAGGACTGAGCGCAGAGATTGCGACAAAAAAAAACAAAATTAACGAGGTGATTATACCAATATCTCCTATGGCCGTAGTTATTGTAGTGGTCAATCAGAGTCTCAAGTTCACTATTTGGGTTCACAATCTCACTACAGGGGGCAACATGGGCTAAAAATAAATTATTATATACACAACTGCAAGAAGAAACGTTACTTGCTCAAACGCACTAAAATACACATATTATAATTGAATTTCAGTCGCACGCCGTCAAGCACGTCTTGTACCACATATTGAACCGCAGGAAGATCTCACAACTGAAATCGAAGCGACCACTACGTCATTCCACACAGTTAAAGCCCCGTCGCAAAGGAGCCTAGTCAACGCCAGAGCCCCGTCGCAAAGAAGCCTAGTCATCGCCAAAGCCTCGTCGCAAAGGAGCCTAATCGTCGCCAAAGCCTCGTCGCAAAGGAGCCTAATCGTCACCAAAGCTTCGAACGAAAATATCATCCAACCGATAGAAACAAAGACATAATGTATACTTTATCGAAAAAGATTATTCCAAAAGCACTATACTTCATGAACGAAACTCCACAGCCACAGTTTTATAAGTATCAGGGAATGTTGACTACCATTTTATGTGTCAACAATGGCTGGGTGCATTACCAAGAAACACAAAATACTTTTTTCAAAAAATGTGATGCCCTCGCCAATAGTTTTAATGAAGTCTCAGGCCCACTGCCAGAATTTAATAGTGTAAACAAAAACCATTCATGTAAAAATCCCTGTGACAACAGCGGATGGTGGAACTAAATGCCGCCCGAATATCATATAATTTGTTTTGATATCATTGGATGGATTGTTACGGTACGAACAAAACTAAAGGTTAGGTATGAAAATTAAACGGCGAATAAATTATGGAAAGCCCGACACCACTTAATTGTGAAAAACTACATTCTATCAGCACGCCCGCAAGTTAAACAAAACCAAACAAAAGGAGATTAAGTAAAGTTCACACGTCCCGGTTATTTCATTGTTATTAAGTCAAACAAAAATATCGAGTATTATATTTTTCAACTTATAAAAGAACTTATAAACTTCTAAAGAATGGGATAACATGCGGAGTTATCAGCGAGCTCCATGTGCGTTCAGCAGGCTCCCACAGAATGCGAGAGCATGCGCAAAAATGCGCCCACTTTTGCGCGTCCAGCAGGCTGCCACAGAATGCCAGAGCATGCGCGAGAATGCGCCCACCTCTCTGCATTGAACAGGCTGCCACAAAATGCGTGAGATTGCGCCCGTCTCACTGCGCATCCAGCAGGCTGCCACAGAATGCGAGAGCATGTGCGAGAATGCATCCGCCTCTCTGCGCATCCAGTAGGCGGGCACAGAATGCAGGAGCATGCACGAGAATGTGCCCACTTCTCTGCGCATCCAGCAGACCGCCACAGGATGCGAGAGCATACGCGAGAATACGCCCGTCTTTCTTCGCATCCAGTAGGCTGCCACAAAATGCAAGAGCATGCGCAAAAAAGCGCCGGCCGCTCGGCGCATCCAGTAGGCGGGCACAGAATGCAGGAGCATGCACGAGAATGTGCCCACTTCTCTGCGCATCCAGCAGACCGCCACAGGATGCGAGAGCATACGCGAGAATGCGCCCGCCTCTCTGCACATCCAGCAGGCTGCCACAGAATGCCAGAGCATGCGCGAGAATGCGCCCACCTCTCTGCATTGAACAGGCTGCCACAAAATGCGTGAGATTGCGCCCGTCTCACTGCGCATCCAGCAGGCTGCCACAGAATGCGAGAGCATGTGCGAGAATGCATCCGCCTCTCTGCGCATCCAGTAGGCGGGCACAGAATGCAGGAGCATGCACGAGAATGTGCCCACTTCTCTGCGCATCCAGTAGACTGCCACAGGATGCGAGAGCATACGCGAGAATACGCCCGTCTTTCTTCGCATCCAGTAGGCTGCCACAAAATGCAAGAGCATGCGCAAAAAAGCGCCGGCCGCTCTGCGCATCCAGTAGGCGGGCACAGAATGCAGGAGCATGCACGAGAATGTGCCCACTTCTCTGCGCATCCAGCAGACCGCCACAGGATGCGAGAGCATACGCGAGAATGCGCCCGCCTCTCTGCACATCCAGCAGACTGCCACAGAATGCGAGAGCATGCGCAAGAATACGCCCACCTCTTCGCATCCACGTGGCTACCACAAAATGCGCGACAATACGCCCGTCTCACTGCGCATACAGCAGGTTGCCACAGAATGTGAGAGCATACGCGAAAATGCAGCCACCTCTGAGCATCCAGCAAGCTGCAACAGAATGCTAGAGTATGCGCGAGTGTGCGCCCGCTTTTCTGCGCATCCAGCAAGCTGTCACAGAATGCGGGAGTCTCTATAATTCAGTGGTGTCTACGCATCCGTCTTTCACTCAAAAGTTATTCGGACCTAAGTGTATGACCAGATTGTATTTCGAAGTCAGAATAATCATCCAGCATGCAGCTATAATCAAAACTGCCGTTTGGGAAATAGGTACGTTAGACTAACAACCACGACAACCGGTTCCGAGAAATAGCGAAAAAAACAAGCCTGAAAAAATGGCCATATTCGCCTCTTGGAAATCGTAAGCACTTTAGTCATCTAACGATTTGAAGGTAGTTTTGAAAAATTATGAATATTTCTTTTGAAATGAATCCATTAATAACTAAAAGTAAGTTAAGTAACTGAGCCTTTAATGGAGTCAAAGCAAATAAAAATGTTGAAAGCGAACCACTTCTTTACAAATAATTAATAAAGATTATTGCAGAATTCCTGGAATATGTATTTTAATGTGTAAATCACTGTTTTCACTTAGTCCTTTTTCTCCCTGCTGCCATATTGAACAAGACTACATTTTCTAATGAATACTTGAAATCTCGGACAAATAGTAAAATAAATAACAGTATTCATATCTTGTCTGTTTATACCTATGTATTAAATAATACATCAACTAATTACTAGTCTGCAAATTTAAAACTGTACTTTTCGAAAAACAGGACTTAAAAGTCACAATTTCAGCGAAGACCTCACTGAAACTTTGGGATTAATGTTCTGAACATGACTTAAACCACACCTCAAACGGTCGCGTATTTTGCCTTTTACGGCAGTCTAGATAGCGCCACAATTATGCCGCAAGCTGGCGGCACTAAAAACCGATAGTGATAGAATGCCGCTTGCGGCACTCTATTCCTTTAAAAAACCACGAAAGAAATGGTTTAAATTGGAGATATTTTTGCCCCAGAGTCCTTTGCTCCAGACACCAAACTTTTATAGGTACTTCGTGGTCGGGACTTAATTTATTTTATATTCACTTTACCCTACCTTCTTCCGAACACATCACAGCCCAAAATATATGCACACTCCACCACAATCCCAAAAATCCCAAATAATCAAAAATCAATCCCAAAAATCTAAGCTTCGACCGACGACGTCTAAGGAGCCCTAGAGACAGCTAGCCTTGATAACTCGGCCTACGTGAGAAATAATTTCACACAAGACTTACAGGCTTATTTAAAATTAATCCCAAGCCTTTGGAGGGCTGTTTTGTTGTCAAACTTGTTGCTGTACTGATTTAAAGGGTGGGTATGCTTGGTTTTACGAAAGTCCCTATCCTTATTTTCTTTTATACATATATTGAAACTTTTCTGTCATCTCACTGGATAAGACAAAAGGTGTTTAGAAGACGACATTGTCAGCCTCTTGAACGATGCATATCTGACCGAGTGGTCAAATCAGTGTATACTGGTGTATACTTTATAAAAGCATGATCTCTGCAACTGCTGTCAGTAAAATCACGCCTATGAAGTCCTGAATTTCATAATAGTACAGACAGTAACTGTCAATGTCATACTTTATGGGCATGCCCACCTAATTAGTAATGGGCGATGAATCATCGCGACCACAGACTATAAACTATCGATATTTTAAATAAAACTTAATTTTAAATGAATTTATCTTTTAGTTTTATTGTATATTTTAATATCATAACATTATTTACATTTGTTCATACTTGATCTAAAATAATAGTGAGTAAATAAAATCCAATATCTCACCTACTCGTGTAACATTCCATCCGTCAACGTAAGAAAGTAAGAAAGGTCGATAATTTCTATCGAACATTTTTTATATCCTGACAACCCTAGGAATGTCAGTTTGACATATGTCGCAGAGATCAAGCTCATCTTTTATGTAGTATAATTTTGGCATTGAAATTGAAATTGGTCTGGCCTTGTTAGCAGCCCAGTTTGCGTTTGACTTTTGACCGAGTTTAAGTTATTATTTTATATTAATTGATTGTGTGAGGTAAGTAGGATATGAAAGAGAAGAAAGTGAATGATAGAGTGACGGTTGACAGCAGAGAATGGAATTTCAAAACGTGTTGCGCCGACCATAGATATACACTATAAATAGGTGCGGGAGCGCCGACAACAAGTGACATGGGAAAAGGGCAGGTAGATATGATCACGATCTTTCTATTAAATGAAAATCAAAGTTAAATTAAGAATTTATTCAAACTAGGCAGGAGAATCAGTACTTTTTGAACTTCAAAATTACATAAGACAGTCCCCCAAATCGCCCGCCCTTCACCACTTCCTAGTGCTTTAGCTGGGAAAAAGAAGAAATGGCGCAACAAAATCAACAGCAGGAGAACTTATTCTATAAGTTCTTTGATCTATAATTCTATTTTGGTATTCTAGAATTAGTTCGACTATAATTTTAATAATATTTACGTCAGTTGGAGAAGTTAACAGAACAAATAGTTAAAAGTAACGTTCGAAATATTTCGTAAAGCGACAGTATTTATGCCAAAATTAGACAAAGGTTTGTTCACAGTTATTACAGGTCCCCTTCAAATGCTATTAAACACCCACGTTTAACCTTATTGCCTCCAACTTCAAATATAACAAAACTAAGGCATCTATCGTTCACAATTTCGAAGTCTATTTATAACTAGGGTCAAAAATAACAGGACGAAGTCTAGCCGCTTTGAAATCATTGTTATTGTTTACTATGACTGACTCTCGACCTATCCTTAACCCATTTTATTTAGGATCGGTACTCCTCGACATTTTTCGCCAGGCCGTACTGGGTTGTCGAGACATCTACTCATGCTTCCTTCATCTCGCTGTGGACAAAGGTCATGGACGACAAGTTAGTGGTTCTCCGTGCTTTTTTGGACCGGTATTGATGCCCAGGAGCCTAGTCATATGATCTTCTGGTCATCTCATCACATGCCCGTACCATCTCAGGCGCATTTCGTAGTTTTTTTGGAATGGGCGGATCTTCTTATTCGGATTGTGCGGTTGTGCCACAAATACAAAACATTATCTACATAATCACCTAATAGTCGATACTACGCGCCAGTCATTTACTCGAGGTAAAGAAGAATCCCAACATCTACCAGGCCAATCAGACAGAATTGGATAATCTTACAAGAAAAATAAAGAAATATACCGGATGAAATTGTTTATTATCTAAATAGGATATTGCAATCACGTTTACACGTCATATTAAAAAAAAAAAAAAAAAAAAATGATGAGTTCGACGACTGTAGGTAAGTATTGTTCCTTGTTAATAATACTAATGAATACTATCTTGAATTCATGTAAGCCTAGTACTTTTTATTAGGTTACTGCTCAGAACTTGTCGCAAACAGACAGACCGTCTTCACAATTATGACCTCGCATCCCGGCTTCGCACGGATACAATTTACATGATTGTAAACTATAAAAGCCAAAGAAGAAACGTGTCTCCTGATTTATAGTTAAACCACTGTACGTAAAACCCATTTTGAATAACTGAGAGCTCCAAACTACCAGGAGTTCATAAAACCACGAAGTAATACATACACCCACTCGTCCACCACAAGACAATTGAACATCGTCCCAATTATGTTTTTTATTCTCGCACGGCCAGGTAACATCGAGGCCCAGGTTACCTTCGACCTTGTCACATGTTACCCGTTGATACTCCGCCACATGCCGTACCCCTGCCCGGGTAATTTCCCTAGCGGCTGCGATTTTGGGAGCGTTTAGTGTGGAGAGTACTGGCGGAAAGTATTTATTAGGGCCGTTTAATTAAAATTTGGGGAACTTGCTGCAGTGGATAGTGGACGTAGGACCAATTTTTCTTTTGGTGTTCGAGTTGTGTAATTAGATTAAACATACTAATTTTTTTCCTGTGAGAGCTGTTAATGGTGAAAGGTGATTTGGCTCTAGGTGATAACTTAATCACGTCTTTGGAACACACGATATTATATCCTACACGAGTAAATAATTGTTTAGATCACATTCTTTTAAAAACCAAACAACCAGGAACATCCATTGACATAGACTCACCTATTACCGATCATTTACCTGTATTCCTGAGTGTCAACCTCATCTAGGTTGACACTCAGGACTTCCCAAGCCCAAGCTCACCTACACTGCCAAAGTTGTCGATATTTCAAACATCCAAAATGATATTGAGAGTACTGATTTCTCCCCAATCCTTTTTTTTAATAACGCTAATGAAGCAGCGGACACCTTAACAACTCTATTGACACAAATTATTGACAAACACACTCGCTTCTCCAACGTCTCACGAAAGAACCGTAACATCAAGCCCTGGATCACTCCTGGCTTACTTCGCTGTATTAGAAACAGGGATAAAATGCATCTTTCTTTAAAAACACAATCAAACAACCCCATCCTTAAAATAACGTATTCTCGCTATCGCAATTACTGTAATTCTTTGCTCCGGAAATTGAAAATAAACTACGAGAAAACGGAATTTATGAAAAGAAAAAGCAACTCCAAAGCAATCGTTAGAACATCATTCTGTGCCACTCTCGAGAGTGTAAAGAGTAACTGATGAAATCATTTTTATTACTACGAGTGTTTTGTAACTCGGTCCGTACTCTCCTACATAACTTGCCTGTACAGTAAAGTACTCTCTTAGTCCCAACAACAACGCATACTATTTCCCACAATGCTCCGGTTAAACGGACAGATTTTATTATTTTAAGCTCGACCCGTTGCCTTCGCTATTTGTACTGATACTATGCGAGCGCAGATTTCATGCGATTATACGAGTATTACCTGCCTTCTGCTCTTGCTAGTAGTTTTATTGAGATGTCACTCTTGTAAGTAGGTTAGTAAATACGTTTAATATACGTTTTTATTAATTTATTTATCTTCATATAGTTTCTCTTCAATTTTTTTAATATGAGAACGCTGTAGGCCTAGTGGACTGTAGATTTGTTGACCATCATTATTCTGTTAAGTACCTGGTACTTGTTGAAAGACCTACACTGTCCTCCCATATAGGTATGGGAGGACAGTGTAGGTCTATAACACTGTTATTTGAAAATATTGTATAAACCAATTATTTTTAAAAGAGTAACCGTGATTTTTAAAAGAGTAACCGTGGAGTTTTTTGCCGGCTCTTCTCCATAGGAAACAATCAATTGGAACCGTGCACCTAGCTTCTGACGTTTCATAAGTGCCCTTGTAGGTTTAAGGAAGAAAAGAAAGAAAGAAAATACGTTTATTTACGGTAAACATGACGCATAAAAAAAAGAACACAAAATTAAAAAGAAACAAGTTTAGGGAAAATATGCGTCACATCCACGCAAAAACGGCCCTCGCTCAGCATAATGCTTATGCATAATGTTTATGTGAAGTAAAATATTTTGAATTTGAACTTGTAATGGAAAATTTGTTTTAGCAGCATCTATATCTTCTTTATTTATTTATTAACTATGGACGACTTACAGCTAAAAAAAAACAGAATAAAAAATAGTATGCGAGACTGACAGCCAATTAAAAGTATTCACTTCTAATTGGAAGGAAAGAGTGTGAACAGCACAACACTGCTACCAAAAAAAGTAGAGGAAAGAAAAAAATAGTATAACATTCAAGCTTAAACCAAATTAATATACCATATTCAATACAAGAATAAAAACCTAAACATACAAATTTTTAATTAAAAAAGCCAAGGCTCAGACACTTTTTATTATTATATGCTGAATTATAATTAAGTATATATATTTTAGTGGTATTTATTTTAAAAGTCTGTGTGTAAGTATATTCTCTTATTGTATGTTTATATTTAAATTAGTGAATAGTTAAGTGTTTTTATTTTATGTATTTTATTTTCTCTTCTTCTCTTACGCACGTTGTCTACATCTCTGTAACTACTTTCCTATCACAGGTATGCTGGAAGAGATTTCTT
Source organism: Xanthia icteritia (assembly GCA_949128155.2). Classification (NCBI taxonomy): domain Eukaryota; kingdom Metazoa; phylum Arthropoda; class Insecta; order Lepidoptera; family Noctuidae; genus Xanthia; species Xanthia icteritia. The sequence continues at coordinate 18,818,671 of OX421945.2, forward strand.
TAGAAATAAGCATCACCTCTGTACCGGTAAACTGCTCCATCTTTGCCTGGTCGTCCTAAGTTTGCCTATAATGAAAATGATGTAATATCTTTTTCATTTTACTTGTATGGCAAAGGAAACTTTGAGATTTTATAGACAGCTTTAAGTTTCGATTGCCATACAAGTAAAATGAAAAAGATATTACATCATTTTCATTATAGGCAAACTTAGGACGACCAGGCAAAGTTGGAGCAGTTTACGGTACCTATTTTTCTGTTCTTTTCTTTTTGTCTGTTTATATCTGTGTACATAAACTGTTAAATAAATAAATAAATATAATAAAGACATCTTCAAGTCGTAACACACATGCGAAGCAGGAGCGGGTCGTTAGTACGATATTATTATATTCATTTATTTCGGATTTTCAAATACATCCAGATAGGTAACACAAAAATAATAATAAATTAAATTAATAATAATAATAAATTAATAATAATAATTAATAATTAATAAATAATAATAATAATTAATAAATAATAGTAATTTTTTTCCCATTGTTTGTCTTATTTGTACTTATATTTATGTATAATTAGATGTATTTATTATATTTATAGTTTTTAATAGGTATATATGTATATCTTTATATTTAAATATTAAAATCTTCAAATCTCTCTGTTGCACCTACCACTGTTTGTCTCTGCATCACCCGAAGGTTGACTGGTAGAAAATGCCTATGGCATTAAGTCCGCCTCTGTACATTTGTGTGCTTGAAGTATTAAATAAATAAATAAATAATAAAAATGCTTATAAGAAACTAATTTTTAGTAATGACAAGACACTTTAAAAACTAAATACAATATTTTTTTTTAAACGTTGCCCCACACTAGGAATTTCTCCTGTGTCGTGGGTGCGTTTACAAACATTTAAACTCACATACACAAACAGCCAGACCCGGAACAACTAATTGTAGGTCATACAAATATTTGTTCCGTGCGGGAATCGAACCCGCGACACGCAGCGCAGCAGTCATACATACATCTGTTTAATTACTTTTATTTTGTATTTATGTATATGAATCTTTCTGTCCGTGACATCACTGCAGGCCCTATCAGAATACCAGCGCTGTGACATTTATTATTAAATGTCGCAGCATCATGCTGAGATAGGAGCCTTTTGGCCTCGCACAGGACTTTCCACTTTATATTAATTTTTACTCTGTTTGTTTTTTCTATTTTTATTTTTAGTGAGTGTGTGTTTAGTTTAATTAAGATCTCCTGTGCTTGTCCCAATAAATACTTTTTCTTTCTTTCTTTCTTTCTTTCTTTCTTTCAGTCAATCGCTTAACCACTGCGCCAACCGTGCCGTCAAATACAAAACAACACTATCGGAAACTCCGTTACCCGTGCGCGTGTTTACTGGACTGCGTGCAGTCGTATCCAGCGCTCGAGCATCGGAGAATCCCACCGGTCCGAAAAAATCGATATAAGAGAGAAATTCAAATTAAGTGACTGTCCATAGTTGGTGTTGGTCGTTTTGTCTTCGAAAACAAACAGTACCTAGGCCGTAGGGTATAAAACCCACACGCGTTGGTTGAAAAGTTCAACGATCACTTTGACACTTCAATTTTCCCGGAAAAAAGGGCCGCCACAGACTATCCACTAACCACAGCCTTCAAAGTGAACAGGAATATAGAGATGAAAATAGTTTAACAATATTACGTAACTCAACTCATTTAATAGCGAGACATCAACTAGGTATTAACAAAATTAAAGGTCAAATCTGCACCCCAGTCTTTAATTAAAACAATCAAGTATTAGCGAAAGTCTGCTACTAATTCCGAACTTCTACTATACACATAGGGTTGCCAACTCTAATAAATTAATCTACTATAGATATTATAAGTCCAATACTGTCATTTAAAACATATTAGTTAGTAGGCGGATAATGCTTCCACGCTGAAAAATTGTTTTATTTGGAAAGCTTCGACGCATTTTCTTTATTAAAAAATAAATAAATAATAATTTTATCAATAACATACTAAACACGGTGTAAGGGACATCAACGCCCAAACTATTTAACATGAATTCAGCACACGATTCCCCAGTGTAGTTTTTTGGTAGCTTATACAAAAAAAAACTGCTGTTTCATCCAAAAATGCAATACATACACGGTCAAATTATGTGGAAAAGCTATTTGTTTTAAAACCTGCCACTTCGTTGAATCATGTACTGAATATTTCATTATGGTAACAATTTCGCGTCGATGTTTCATCATGTATTTTTTGCAATTTTTCACAAACTACTATTATATTGACAAAAGTTGGCAACCCTATCTAGAGTTGAAGGGCAACTAAAAATCCAGTGAAATTAATTTCTCACCAACTACTAGCAACCTTCGAGTCACCGGTCACCGCCGGTTAAACCTGTGACAAAAAACAAGTTTATACCGCAAACAAGTTTACTAAAGAAATTAGCATTTACTTTATGTTAGTTCTTTCGGAATAATTAGATTTATTTGAGAAAATATTGGATTTGCTTTTGGAATTACAATTACTTGCATAGGGATTGGAGGTGAGGTAAGTAGACCTAGAATTACTATTATTTATTTTCATACATTTACCACGCGAACGTTTTTTTCGGTGAACCTAAACGCGTAGTCGCGCCAACATAGGGCAAAAAAAATCTACATTGACCTTAAATATCTCCAGAATCAGTAGATTCCAAAGTATCTAGTGGAAAAAAATGATCCTAATAATGGGTAGAATATGTGGCTTTCGGCTTAGGAAAGTGTCTCTTTACATCCGATATAATCTAATGATAAAACACAAAAAAAATTTGAAAACCTTTGCCCAGCAGTGCAGTGGTACAAAACAGGTTCAAGAAAAAAAAAAAGAAAACTAATTTAGTAGTCTAAAGGCGGATTCCTATAACCTTGTCAGAAGCATTGATGATCGCAGTTTCATGTTACTTTAGATCGCCTGCCTATTGTGTTGCTCCACTTGAGAATTTTCTTCATCTTTACAAATAAATTTTATAGATTCTGTACAGTCTACACCCAGAGCCCGCGCATCTGCTATTTCAGTGTTCTTCAACGTGTGGGTCAAAACCTCTACAAAAGGGTCGCGAGAAATCAGTAAAAGAAAAAAAAAAGTTTCAAAATATATAAATAGCAGATTTTATTTTAGGTTAGTTCCCAAAGTTGCCTCATCTATAGCTGCATTTACAAACGTAATTATTCTACTGGGAAATCCTTCGTAGCCATGACCCTCATGAATCCATCAATTATACGACATAAAATTTACTTAAAATATGCTTAGGATTTAATTAGGAGGGGAGTGGTATACGCTGTCCCCACAAATCCATCGTATCGCTTTTCCGTGGAGGCGTTTGGCGATGTAATATGTCTGTTAATTATGTAATTAGACGATACGTCTTTATAAAAAATTGTAAAAATGTAGTACAGACGCCAGCAGGTCAACTTACCCGAAACTGTAAAATTTTCCCAATCAACTTTGAACCTTACACTTTAGTGATAAAGTTGAAAATCTATTAAAGAAATTTGACAGATTGTAGTAGATTGATGTGCTGGCGTCTGTACATATTTGATATTTTTATTACAATAAAATACAGATTATAAACAGAGGCAAAAATTTTTCATACTAAGGGGGTCGCGTCATGAAAAAGGTTGAAAAACACTGTGCAATTTTATTTAATTTTCAAACTAAGTATTACAGCATTCTTCTGAGACAGCAATATTATAAAGCTCTCTATATTTCCTCTTCCAAACAGACCAATAAATCATACCATGTATAATTAATAACTGGATGTCAAACAAAAGTGAAATAATTCATTTCAATTGAAACTCAACGTTCTGTGAGCCCAATATTCTGAATCATCAATCGACTAACGTGGCAAATTGCAGAAATGGAGTGAGGCATGACGTCACTAGAGCGAAAATTAACACCTCTGTACTCGCCCTAGAAAAATTTAAACAAGAATATAAAATATTTTTCGATGTTAATCCGAATTGTGGGAATTATATTAAGCTGGATGTTTCATTAAAAATAATATTGAAACAGTAAATAACAAACGTGCGGAGGCTAACGACCTGCGGGGTCAAATTGTGTAGATACAGATATTTTAATGCCGGATCAAATCACATTCTAATAGATATAGTTTATTAGTGATTTATCCCCCACTATCACTAATAGATATACCTAACTATTGAATTCATGAGAGCGATAACATCTTCATTGCACTCTAATAAAATCATTCCAGCAGTTCCGAGAAAAAACATGTGTAATTTGGTCCTATTAGACGTAAAAGGACCAATAAGAAAGCACTACCCTAAACATAACAAAATTACAGACGAAACGCACCACCAAACTTCTGAGAAGCATCCATCTCAGATTCTTCATATTATCACAATTCGATTCCACATCGATATCTCGATTACACTCGCGTTCCGACCGCGAAAATATCGAAAAGTAAATTAGGCCGAGACACACTGTCATACACATTAATGAAATTCATAAATTCATGAGCATGGCACACTGGATGTGCCATCAAATATTCAACGCCGGTGCGCTCGTGTGTAATCAGAATATTAAAAATGTTTTCTTTTCATATGTAATGTAATGATTTTTATTCGCAATGTCTTTCTAATATCGATAAGGTTTATTTCTGGTATTCGTGTGGGCTGATGCTAGGCTGGCTCGTCTTATAAATTAAGCAGTTTCTGCTTCAGGGGTTCTGTTTTCAATTTTGTTTTGTTTTGTTGATGTACAGACGCCAGCACATCAACCTACTACAATCTGTCAAATTTCTTTAATAGATTTTCAACTTTATTACTGAAGTATAAGGTTCAAAGTTTATTGGGAAAATTTGACAGTTTCGGGTAGGTTGACCTGCTGGCGTCTGTACCTAAAAGATTGACTAAATCCGTTTTCCGCCCGGGTTGACAGACCTTTGTTTTCAGGCATTAAAAACACAATGAGCATTTACATACTACCCACGTGCTATTTATATATTACCAATTAAACAGATGTATGTATGTATCTCAAATCTAGTCGAAACTACAAAGTTCCATAATGAATTAGTAATATAGTATTTTTATCTCACAAAGGGACGCGCGCTTTTTTTTTGTGTTATAAATTATCAAATAACTTCTCCCGCTCTGGGCGGAACGGGAGGGCGTGTCAGACTCTTACTGACTAAAACCCACCCGTGTTCCTTCAGTTGCCTGTGTGTTGCTCTTTCGGACTTTTCCTGGCAGGACGCGCGCTTTACTTTATGGTTATCAAGTGTACAAACGCGTTGTGAATGTGTGCGTAAGTGCAGGAGCTCTCGATATCGTCCGAGATAATGGCGTAGTCGGAAGTGTGTGTTCGTGTGTGTGTTATGTCCTGACGCTACTCGTCTTCATGCACAAATTCACAGCGTGTTTGTACACTTGGTTACCACATGTAAAACGCGCGTGGCTTGCGTAAGTCAAAGGCCATTTGAATATGTACATCTGAATGCGTCTGGACTTTGATATAGAGCATTCCCTTTGATGATAGAAGCTATGGTTTTTACAGGATAGAGATGATTCATCCAATAAATCTAGACGAACATGCATTTGTACCGGCACTCAGTCCGTCCGCTCCGCACACGTCCGCACCGTCACGCTAGTGACGCCAAAATCATTCCTTACACATATATTATATGTGTTTCGTTATTTTAATTACCTATACAAGAATAAGTCATGTCGTAATTCACATATTAAGTTGTTACTGGGGAGCATTTGATAAAGACCAGAAGTGAAGGTAAAAAATTATCTAAAATTGGTTTGTACATTGTAAGGAATTCATGGATTTGATTGCACGGTGCCAAAAAGTTGAATTAAAAAGAGCCAAGATTAAATCGAACAAGATTTCCAGTTACCCAAAGCAACAAAGCAGTCGGCATAGTTATTGGCCAAGAGTTCGTTTCTCAGCCCAGCTTATATTTCATATAACAAAGTTGCCATTTCCAATAACAGTGTAAGTTAAACACAAGTATCGAATAAACACCGCTCACGTAAACTCGAACTAGCCAGAAGGGAAAACAAGAAATCCATTACGTATTCCAAACAACTTCTTTTTATTGGCAACATGTTAAATACGACTCAAGGAAGTGGCCTGCGTTTGTTTAGGACTAGTCAAATAACCTAGCAAGACAAACTTACACCATACAGTCCAAAAAATATCCTTGAGTCCATCTTAGTTCTTACGCTATTCGCAATACGGCAGGTTTTTTTGTGTGGTTAGTTTGGGAGGTGTAGTCGTAAGTTGGTAAGTCAAGACTTGATAGAATTAAAATATAAGTAGCAAATGTTAGCGTATCTATTTGAGACGTGTTTGTTTTATTTGTGGATGCTTTCAGTGTGGCTTTATACGGTGTCAGATGTCATCACGAACTGGCTCGGAGTTATGCTAATCTTCAGATAGTAGGTACTTACTTACTGTATTTATTTACGTTATTGGAAGAGAGCATAACCTAACTACGTAATAACGATCAATCGAAATTTGAATCGTTTTGAAAATAATTGCTAATCCATTGCTTCTTCGCAGCCCCGGATCTTGGGGGGGGGCAAACCGGGGCCCGTGCCCCGGGCGCTAACTTCAGGGGGCGACAAATTCAAGCGTGGCAGACAAGTGCACTACCCAGCGCACCGCAACGCAACTTTATACTTAATAAATGAGATGCGCAGCACTAAGTTATAATCTTTCTCTGTGGGTGGCGCACTGAGGAAGTCACTGATTAGCGTAGGCATATGTCATCAAATAGTATGAACTGGTTGCGAGCGGGTGCTGTTGATATCTACCAGGAACTAGATGAGCGTCTCTGTAGTAAAAAAAATAAGGAAAAAATCCCTTTTTTTTTTAGTTGTCCTTCGCGTAGCGGGGGCGCCGGGTGACGGTCCTTTTCAAAGCCTGTATCTACAAAGGCAATACGATTTCCTTAATTTTTTACCATCGTTTTGGCGCCCCTGTTGGATTGGCGCATTATCGATCGATAAAAAATTGAATAATATGACAAAATGTTCGTGTTAACTTTGCTGATTCGATCGCTGGTAATTTCGAATTCCCTTTTTTCTAATTCTTAGATCGATAAAGAAAATCGAACTTGTCTTGGGTAGACTGCTTTTTGAGCTCGCTTCGCTAGTGTGTGATTAAAGATTGTTGCTTTCTGCATAAGTCAATCAAAAATCGGACCGCATATCAAATAATGGCATCACGTAATGGCTCGAATAGTAAAATTGTAATTCTAACATGCATTAATCTCACGACTTTTTTAAACCCTATCTTATTCTACTGTTCTAGCCTAATCAAAATAAATGTCTGACATGTCCATGTACAGACGCCAGCACATCAACCTACTACAATCTGTCAAATTTCTTTAATAGATTTTCAACTTTATCACTATAGTATAAGGTACAAAGTTGATTGAGAAAATTTTACAGTTTCGGGTAGGTTGACCTGCTGGCGTCTGTACATAAAAAAAGGCTTCATAGAGAAACTAAACGTTAAAGGATTGGCCTCGAAAAAGTTCTAGATCCGGGGCTGCTTCTTCGAACAAAAAATCTGCTCAACAACGTAAATAACGCAATGAATGTTGTTGAACTGTCAAAATTAAACAAATTTGTCGTAATCGTTTACGAAAATGTGTTGCGTAATTAGATAGCCGATCAACGTGCGTCGAGGTAGACCCAGCGTTATTATCTAAGTAACTTGCATTCAGGTTGGTTGGGGCTCGGTTGCATTCAGTTTCATATCTAAGGAAAAATATGTAGATAGTGACTCAAAATGAGTCGACTCATATTACATTTTTCGGATTCTGATTTTATTGTACCCTAGGGCTACAGCTAAGACTAGACCACCTAATATGTTCTTGTTTGTCACGCAAAAGACAATATTATTATAATCAGCAGAGCGTAAACGATAATCGTCGCTCTATCTGTAAATATCTCACCGGGAAAACATAGGGGACGTGAGCTTGAAGAGAGCTGTCATTCTACCTGAAGGCCAATTCTCGTACTAAAAGAACGTTCACATTCAAATCGCAATCTGTCAAAGTTGTCAAAATTTTAAAATAAGAATAGAATGCGAACGTTCTTAAAAATTACGGGAATTGCTCCTCTGGTCCTAGAGATTGACACTTACCTAAGTCTAAAAAGGAAAATAAAATAAAATCATAAATAATATAAAGTAAAATCTCATCGTTCCCGATGAGATTTTTACAGCATAGGCCGACTAACCTTCATGTTAGTTCCATCACTTGCTGGGTGCCATAAGTATTTTCTCTGCCTAGCCACCACACTATTGGCCAAGTTTACAACAGTCTTAGGAGTCACAAAGTGCCGTAGTTGCATAGTTGCGACTACATTCAACGAACACGCTGATCTCACGTTGCAGACAAAGTTGATCGAGTGCTTACAAGGAGTACTAGTTGCCTAAGTAAACTGATCTAGCTATTGGCTGAACTGAACTAACCATAAGACGATATGCCTGATTCATCTCCTTGACTAAAGTGGTCATATCCAGTGCATCTGAAACAAAAACACATCGTATCTTTTTTAATGTAACTAGCTTAAGACAAGCCTGCTGTTTGTGTTTAGCGATAACCTCATAGTATCCTTTTCACGTCCATAGGACACGCCTAAACGCAGCATTAGCATCCAAAACCTAGATATGAAGCTTGAAAATCTCATGTACACGCGGCTACACATCAAGCTATACATTTCCAATTTATGCTGATCTCGCATTGCATAGAATTTCCGTACCGTGTTGGAAGTGTAGTGAGTCACGACAAGAAAAAAAAATTGGTCTTTTATTTGTTCATTTATTTATTTATTTAACCATTTATGTACTCACAAATAAACGTGGAGTTTCTTGCCGGCTCTTCTCCATAGGAAACGAACAATAGGAACCGTCAACCGTGCACCTAGTTTCTGACGTTTCATAAGTGCGGCCCATGTTGGTTTATGTGAAATAAGTACAATGGTGATGCTTTTCAAAAAGTTGTAATCGTTATCTCATGTAAAAATCGCTTTTGAATTTTGCGTAAGTGCAAGGTATCTATGGTCGTGACTGTAAATATAATTTCGCCGGCACTGATATAATCTAAGAATCCAAACCAAGACAGCAATGTTGATGGGTTGTTCAAAAAGATATGGTATCATTTCTCCGAACAAACTCATACCTACACAGCGACTATGAAATAAGCATAAGCCTATGCATAATCAGCCTATAATGTTCCCACTGCCTCCTCTCGGTCAGAGGGAGTGGACTGTCCATCCACCACGCGGGCACAGTGCGGGTTGGAAGATCTTGCATGTCTTCGAATTTTTGGTGACATGCCGGTTTCTTCCTTCACCGTTTTGAGAGCAGTGGTGATGAAATGATTTACACAAATTAAAGCGCCTGCCTAGGTTCGAACCCACGACCTACAACTCGTAAGTCGGGGCCGTTAGCACTGGGCCACCACTGCTCCTCCACTATAAAATAATATTGTGGATTATTTTCATTAAATTCTGAAACACAAACATATTTTCACGTATAAATGTAAATAAGAAGATTCAATTATTCAAGTCTCGCGTTGAGATCTTAGCAATGCAAACAAATCATATCATTTGAAATTGTAATTGTCTGGGAGTCTGTAGAGGTACATAATTGGTTGCATCGATATTAAAAGCATTGCCTGTGTGTTTTCAGCAGTAAAATTCGATAGAAAAATGCTGTTTCCTATGATTGAAATTTTGGCCAAAACAATTTGAAGTAAAATACCAAAGAACAATGCCCACTTCCCATACATTTAAAAACCTGATAATGAAAGTTAATGTATAGTTATAAGGTATAGTAGAAATACTACCTGTAAGTTTAGACAATAATGTCTTATAGTCATTTTTACGATTTAAACGCTACGAAGGCCAAAAAATATTAATATTACTTTTTAGGTTAGGATTTGCCGTTACCAAATTATTAACGCTCCGAACTAAATAATAACCACAATAATAACGCTCGAAGTTTAGTCTAAAATAGGAACACTTTACTAGCTATGGTAAAACGTCTTTTTTACTTTGTGAATTCCTTGAAACCAACACCTATGGACTGACTAACTACATTTTTAGTAAAAAATGATAGTTGAGATAGTTTCTACCTCTAAAAAGGCTAACTTAGTTCTTGTTTTGTCAAAAATGATCACTTATCTATAAAAATCCGTTTCACTCGTGCGAACACAAATACATAATGCATGATTAATTTATTTAATTATTTTGTTATTTTGAATTAATTTGTATTATACAAAGACTAGTAAAAAAGTACTTACTGATTAAATAAAACGTAAAATAATGTATAAAACTCAAAAGCAGAGTTGAGTAAAGTCGCATAGTAGCATTGTGTAAAATGAAACGTCGTAAAAAATGGGTAGTTGAGATGCGTTCGGGGTAATTGAGATGCGTTCAAAACATGTTAAAAGTTAACCCTTGACGTAGAATAAGCATAAAGAAAAATTGAAATAATTTTTTTTCCTGCGTTTCTTTTAACATTGTGATTAGCGTAATTAATATACATTTAAATTAGCTGAATTTTAAGATTTATTTCATTTCTATACAAAGTCAGGTGAAAAATGGTCATTCTTCTTTCGGAACTACAGATTTTTGGTCCTAATTTCCGAACCCGAGTTTAAAAAACTGTCTAAATAAGATATCTAATCGGACCTCTCCTCCTCCCTTAGTAATACTTCTATAAAATGTAGATAAGTGACATAATAATGAAGAGAAAAATTTCTTGTGGTTAAGATCATAATTTGCCAGAAAAATTATCTTATTTAGCAAACCGCATAGGTAGGTTGTCCCTCTAAAGCAATACAAAAACTGGTTCTCTGTATCAATCAGGGGTGGATTGAGTTTCCTTCTTCACGATTTCAAGTAGGACCACCTCATAATCTAACATTACATAGGACGCCATTGCACGTAGCTTGCAACTAAAGATTTAGTTTAAGCTCAGAGACATCTATACAAACAGCCGAGAACCGGATTGACGAAGCTTCACTGCTCTTTGTTCCAAGTTTAGACGGTAGAGGGCAGTGAAGACAAAACGAAGCGTCCCCTCAGTCAGTACCTATCAACCACAATTTAATGTCATGAAACCTACTTAATGATTATATCTATACACTATCCTAATTTCCAAGAAACCTAAGAACCTCCTTTTTGTACTTAAATATTTTAATAATCTGAGTCTTTTATCTACAAAGCTTTATATTATAATACTTAAATATAAAAGCAAAAATCCCCACACAGAAATTAAGTGAGGCAAAAATACAAAGTAAATTAATATTCCTGAGCAAAAAGCTTCCTTGCCATACCCAAACGAATATCGGTAAACAATTAAAATTAAAAGTGAAAACGCGTTAAATATGCTGCGTGGTCTAAAGTGCAGAAGATAGCGAATGCAATTAAAACGCGCAAGCTACTCGTTTGATTTCGCCGCTCGATGGCCGCTCGTTCCAGTATAGTGTTGTATTTTTTACCGCCAGTTTCGTGCCCACGCCTAGGCCGCTGCTGGATCACCCCGACCCGCGCCACTCTGCTGTGGCCATCGCTCGGCCGCCACTAATTTCGTGCCCAGACAGACTTGCTGTCCTCCGGCCTATTCTCAAGAAAGAACAAGGATTGGTCAACACTTCTTGCACTTGCCAATTTTATACCATATTCCTAAGTCCAAGTTTAAGGGGCTTGTGGCTAAATGATAACAGCCGAAGGTTGATCGAAGGTTAAGCTACGCTTGCCGCAGTCGGTGCGAGGATGGGTGACCATCCATTACATATCAAGATCCCACCGTGCCCTGGAAAGCACGATAAGGCGTTGGTCCCGGCTGTCATTCGTAGATCTTTGACAGACTTTAAAGGTAGTTAGAAGCCCAAAAATCTGACAACCAGTCTTACCAAGGAGTATCATGTTACCCAGTAACTGGGTTTTGCAGGTCAGATAGGCAGGCAGTCACTCCATGGAAAATACTGGTATTCATCAGCATCTGGTTAGACAGGAAGCCGACCCCAACATGTTGGGAAAAGGCCAGGCAGATTGATTGTTTTTTTCCTAAGTCCAAATTTTATCAAAATGTTTTCCTCCGTCAGTCAACGATGTCCAAGATTAGTCAAGCGAAAGTTGGCGATCGCTAGTGAGAAAAGCTTACCCTGTAGAAGTACGATTACCTACAGCCCTGATACGATCGTAGTAGGACAATTACAGGCCAGCAGCATAGTATGGTAAAGGGTGTAAAAAGACTCATTACAAACCCGTCAACTACGCATTCTGTACATCAAACTAAAAAGAAAGAAAAATTGTTTATTCTGCACAAACAAAACGCACGTGTAAAGAAAAAAAGACAAAATACACATACAAAAGTAGCCAAAAGCCTCGTATTCAACCAATAAATAAAAATTTGACAATGTTGTTCGTTGGTCGGACCAAAGACAATATTGCGTAATTAAATAACATTGAACAATAATAATTGCTGGGAAACGACTTTAATTTGATGTGTAAAAACGCTGTTTACGGTAACATGCAAAGTAACGAACACAAAAAATTGTGTTTATGGGCGTATCCAACTGTACAAGGGTTGTGGATTATAAGTCGAATTTACGTAAATTTTTTTTTTTTTTTAAAGTACTTTGTCCTTCCAGTACAAAAAAAAATTCGCAATGACGGAAAGATCGAGTGACTTTTACATCCGTTATAATTGAGTTTTGAGTCTCTTAACTTGTACCACCCCAGCAAATGCAGAGAGGCATAATCCTTGAACATATGACGCCTGGGGGCTCGGCAGCGACCATTAACTACTTATGAGAACTATCAAATATTCCACACATCTTTATCGAGGATTGTCATGATTTAATACTGTATTGTAGGACTCAGTTCGTCTGTTATTTAAAGATAGATATTACCAGTTATATATCTGCATGTTTTCCATCAAATATAGTCAAATCAACATTTCTATGAAATGCCTATGTGATGCTGTTGTCTTTAGTGCTCAGGAAACGGGTTTTTAAAGCAAAAATCGAAAGGTAATAAACATAAAAGGTATCTACGTAGGTAAGTGATATCCGTTTGAGGCAGATGGATTATTGTGACATTGGCAATTGTATCTGATATTATGTAAAGGCACAATCCAATAAAAGGTCAAGAGGAGGATGCTTTTGAAAGTGTCAGTAGAAAAAACAACATCTTTTAGCCGTAGTACCTATATTCGGCGATTCGTAAAAAAGCTTTATAAACTTCATAATTATGGAAATAAAAAACCGGCCAAGTGCGAGTCGGACTCGCAAACGGAGGGTTCCGTACCGTATTAAATTCGACAAAAAAGCTCCGAAAAAACCTACGTTACTTGTATGTATACCCTTTAATTATACACTTTATTTCATTTTATTATTTTGTGTTATAGCGGCAATAGAAATACACAAACTGCGTAAATTTAAATTGTCTACCTATTACGGTTTATGAGATACAGTCCGTTGACGAACGGACGAACAGACAGACGGACAGCGGAGGCTAAGTAATAGGGTTCCGTTTGGCACCCATCGGGCACAGACTATGGGACCTTAAAAACAGCATCTTTTAGCAAATGAAAATCTCATAGTACACACGGCTACACATCAACCTATACATTTACAGTTTATGCTGATCTCGCATTGTATAGGATTACCGTACAATGCGAGGTCAGCTTGTACTGGAAATTTATAGCTTGATGTGTAGCCGTAGTACATTCGGCAATTCGTAAAAAAGCTTCATAAACTTCATAATAATATCAAAACAAAAAACCAAGGCCGAGTGCGAGTCGGTCTCGCGCACGAAGGGTTCCGTAACATTATCTATAAAAACGGCAAAAAAAACACGTTTGTTGTATGGGAACTTAAATATTTATTTTATTCAATTTTTAGTATTTGTTGTTATAGCGGCAACAGAAATACATCATCTGTGAAAATTTTAACTGTCTAACTATCACGGTTCATGAGATACAGCCTGGTGACAGACGGACAGCGGAGTCTTAGTAATAGGATCCCGTTTCACCCTTTGGGTACGGAACCCTAAAAAGAAAGAAAGTCAAATTGTTTATTTTGCACAAATAATATTATATTCTAAGAAAATTAACTCATAGTAAATATGACCGTAAACGTCCAATATAGACTTATAGACAGCTCAAATAGACGTGAACTATGCAAACGACAAAATAAGTGGGTAAAATAAAGTCAGACAATAGCCGATCTTACGGCGGCTTCTGTCAATCAGTCGACCCATCATCGTCACTGTAACCCACTTTCACTATTTACTGCAGTTATCCTAAGCTATGGTTATATAATGTTTTTGAAGCCTTGCAGCATCTTACAGTATTTCATTTTTCTCAATTTTTTTAAATCATGCGAAGGCGAAGCTGTTATCCTATGTGTATTCAAATTTATAACAAGATTCCTAACCAAATTAAAGAACTTCCAATGGTTCGCTTCAAAAGGGCTTTACGTAGGTGGTTAATTGAGAATCCCTTCTATAATATAAAAGAATTCTTTCAATTTAAATTTAAGCTATAATGTAATTGTACCTACCTATAACAAAAATTTGCATGTCATTATGTTATGATTAAATATACTAAGCTACTAACATTATCTACCATTTTAAGAACTTTTGTAACCATCTGCAAATAAATCTTTGACTTTGACTTTGACTTTGATGGTCTGGCAGTTTTAGTAATTTATGCGACCTACCCAAATGCCATTTATTTGGTATTGTTCATCGAATTGTTGAGCTCCTTAAGTTCTGAGTTGATCTGCACGATTACTGGCAAATGCGTGCACTGACTGTCCACTCAATCTGTGTGATTCTTTTCTCAAAAGCTATTTCAGACACCAATCTACATGGTCTTCATATGATCTGATCAAGATTACCTATGTCTGGACTTAAAAAGGTACTGTGACCTCTGAGTTTGTTTCGGCCTTTCTTCTCAGAGTAGTCTGATAGGAAACGCCGACCTCATCTAGTTTTTTAAATACCTAATTACAGAAATAAAATCATTTATCACTTAATTAAACATCCCTTTGGGGGATAACAGAGGCTTTACTAAAGTCTAATATTTTCATAAAATAAGACTGAAATGTTCTGCTACATTGCTTTACCCAAGTCTAGTCAATGAGGTATTATATAACAGAAGAGAAAGAACAAAACCAACCATCTCTTACTTGGTTTCAACATGTCATTGTATATTTCAAGCTGGAGGCCTACCATCAACTCTTATAGAAGTAAGTATTAATCTAATATTACTTCAGTGTAGGAAAAGAAATGAAGCTCTACAAGACGTATAGCTCCACATCTTTCCCCCACTAAACTAAGATTAAAATAATACCGCTTTAAGAGGTGGTGGTAAGCCCCCTGAACAGCTATCTAATTAGGCAACACATTTTCGTAAACGATTACGATAAATTTGTTTAATTTTGACAGTTCAACAACATCCATTGCGTTATTAACGTTGTTGAGCAGATTTTTTTTGAACTTATGAAGCAATGGCTTAGGAATTTGTTTCAAAACGATTCAAATTCCGATTGATCGTGTAAATAGGGTTCCCATTAAAGCCCTGTGGCTTTAATGGGAAAACGTTTTCTTACCAAAACTTTTTAGCTTTTACATTAGGTACCATAAATCCCCCCAACCGACCAAATAATTGAAATTCTCAGTACATCAATCAAAACATACCTAGGCATATTGTTAAAAGCAAACAAATTATTATAATTAATTATCGTAGAGACACCTAGAGGAGGTGTCTCTACGATAATTAATTACTTAATTGAAAACAAATTACTACTGTTAATCATATTTTTGTTATACCTATTAGTACACCCACATTACGCCAGTTATGCTTAAGTCCCATGTAATAGGGGTCGAGCCTATTGCCATCAACCGGGCACAAATCCAGACTCCGCTAAGTACTACTGAGATATTCCAGATGAAAAACCCAATAACACTTTGCCCGACCCAGGAATCGAACCCAGGACCTCATGCTCAGCAAGCAAGCAAGCAACTCAGCAGGTACTAACAATGCGCGTAAAATAAAAGTGAAAACATTATTCGCACATAGATATAACAAAGTATAAATAAGTAAAGTTTGCGTTATCGTGTCAATACGAATAGTAGGGTGACCACACTGGAAGAAACGGAGATACTGTATAATCCTATGTTTATGCATTTGTTCTTATTTCATCATAAAACAATCCAACGTATTATACATTAACAATCAAAGGGAAGAAATATCACAAAAATAAAACAAGTCTACTTTGATTCAAATCCCGTCTGGATTTAAATATTTAAAAAAAGAAAATAAACTTTATTGATAAAAAATATATTAAGTTTGTGGTACCTGGTCGTAGTGTTGGAATATGGTCAGACAGGTATACATATAATATTATATCGAAGTATATGAGTAAAGCTTATTACAAACTTATGGACATCACTACCATCAATCTCTGTATAAAGATTTGTGCTCATCCTTTGAAAATCAAACTCTTAACGTCTTTTACATATTCATGAGATGCATCCAAAACACGTTTATCCTACATACTACTGAACGCATGGCCACAAAATTGGAGCGTACACAAAGTACGTTTTGCAATCTTGAGAGTGAAAGCTCTGAGCATCTGACCGAGCCACTGTGGACCTGACAACGATACCTGACACACGACATTATGGTAAGTTACGTACCTCATTATTACTCGGCGTAAAAAAAAAACATTGAGAAATTTCTATGGATGTTTAACATAGGGGACGTTTTGAATTTGGAAGTTTAGGTGAAGTTTGGAATTGGAATCTTTTGAAGTTACGAATTTGGAAGTTTGAAACCTATCATAGTTTGTTGAAAACGGCGGGAGTGAAACGAAGTTGAGTTCGCGTGATTTTCTTTGTCGTGTGTTATCGAAGTTAATCTAAAGAAAAATGAGGCTAATTAAATAATTACCTACTAACTGTCTGCATAACATTCTTGTTAACAGTTTACGTCGACATGATAATTAAGCGCTTACGCTATTGTGGATTGTTTACATTGCCATCAACCCACATTATGCTTTTCGTAATAAAGGTAGGTTAAGTGTTTTAAATTCAGTTAAAGATCTTATTATGTGACATTGGTACGCTATAAAGTTATTAACCATCAGCCAGTCCTGAGCAGCACCAATTTCCAATTTTCGTTTGTTTCTTATTTACTTTTCTGCTCTCGAAATGGTGAAGGAAAACATGTTAGAAAACCGGCAAAAATTCGAAGACATGTGACATCTACCCGCACTGGGCCCGCGAGGTAGATTACAGCCCACTCCCTCTCGAAGAGAGGATGTCTGAGTCCCAACAGTGGGACATATATAGGCTGATTATGCTTATTATTATGCTCTTATTTGCAAACATAGTTTTTTTTTTTAAACAATAAATCTAATTCGGTATAATCAAGACTTCATTTAGTAGTCAAATGATTGTAAATATTTATATCTCGGCTACTTATTTATTAACGCTCATTACACTCAAAAGATACAAAACACGTAATGGAGCCTCATCAAAATAATATTTAGATTTATAATGAGTTTGAAATTTATACAAATTACTCAAAAACTGAAATTTATATTGAAAATAAATAGTTTTCTAATCATAATGATGCCTTTGATATGCAAAGTTATTTTTAAAAGTCGGCCAATTGCGGGTTGGACCATGCAAAATGAAGGGTTCCGTAGTTGGAATGAATTTATTCCAAGAACAAACTTAACATTGTACTTGAAAAACATGTTCCTCCATACATTCCAACTGCAAATGTAAGTTTGTACGCACAATATTGAGAGATCTACTTACCACGTTATTTTACGACCATAGATTTCTTATAGGTTTACCTGTAATCTATAAGTATAGAGTTATTTTCTTTATTTTCAGGGTTCCGTACCTCAACAGGAAAAAACGGAACCCTTAAAGGATTACTCGTGCGTCTGTCTATCCGTCTGTCACAGACAATTTGATCTGAATCTAATGAATTTGGTACACATATCATTTTTTGTGACCCAAAGACGAACGTATAACCAAAATAAATTAATTGTGAATATAGGCGTCACCGGGGGCAAATTAAACTGTATGACATATCAAATAAAACGCCTTGTTGTGAGGATTTATTTTTTTTATTTTAAATTAAATACTTGTTATAATATTTAAGAAAATAGATGAAGATTGACCATTCATTATCTCCGAAACTACTAAGCCGAAAAGGGTGAGGCCTTATCTCCGAAACTTCTGAACTTAAAATTTTGAAAAAAATACAGAAATTAGTAAGTATAGAAATACTTATACATTAGGTACAGGAAAACCTATAAGAAGTCTATGTTCTTAAAATAACATGGTACCTAAATCTTCTAATATTGTGCATACAAACTTACATTTGCAGTTGAAATGTATGGGAGGACATGTTTTTAAACTACAATGTTAAGTTTGTCATTGGGATAAATTCATCCTAACTACGGAACCCTTCATTGTGCGTGGTCCGACATAGGTTCGGTAGTTAAGGAGATAATGGTAAATTAGCATTTTATTAAAACATTTTTTTTTAAATTGAATTCTCACATTAAGCCCTTTCATTTGATATGGTCACACCATTATCATTTCATTTCATTATCATTTTTTTACAGCATTATCATTTTGAAGTTATTCTTCTATTCTTGTCACGCAAAACGTTCATTGTACTCACGGCTACATATCAAGCTATACATTTCCAGTATAAGCTGACCTCTCATTGTACGGAAATCATTTATAATGCGAGATCAACTTATACTGGAAATGTATAGTTTGATATGTAGCCGTGTGTGCCGAAAGAGACACTATGGCATTTCTGTTATGTGACTTTAAAATGCTTTCAACTTCGCCATTTTTTACTGTGGCTTATCTTTGTTCTAGGTTACGATTCATCTATTTAAAAAATCCAGTCAGATACTCTATTGCAACCAGTAGACCAACGATATCACTTTTATAATTTTCCTACTACAAAATCCTCACAAAACCATCACGATCAATTCCAGGGTGCATCACACAGCGAGCATACTCCAAAGTCAGAGAAAGCAGACCTGGTGTACAAGATCAAGGCTCGCCTGGCGTCCGTGGACCCCGACAAGGCGAGGGCACTGGGAGGAGTGTTCCTCTTTAACATTATTAAGGGGACCAGCGTTTATTCTTGGAGTAAGTATTCAGGTTTTTTTTGTAAATAATTTTTGATGGGTGGTATTTTGATGTAGAAGTTAGTTTAGGACCTGAATTTCCATTTATTTGAAAATTAAACAATATGTTTGTAAATAACAACTCTTACCTAATTAATTAATAAAAATAACAACATTTTATCATAAATTAACTAAAACTGTTCAAAAACTAACATAAGGCGTCGAAAAATTCATCCGCATCGCTGTCGATTGGTAATATACAGGCGCCAGCAGGTCAACCTACCCGAAACTGTCAAATTTTCCCAATCAACTTTTAACCTTATACTTTAGTGATATAGTTGAAAATCTATTAAAGAAATTTAACAGATTGTAGTAGGTTGATGCTGCTGGCGCCTGTACCCAAGAGAGTAGGTACATTAGGTACATTTTTTGTCAAATTAATTTTAGAGTTGAGTGGTGGTGCCCTTGAAGTAATTCTCTTTCTTAGTAGAGACAAACAGACCTTTAATCTGCTGTGGGACAGTTAGCTTTCTGCAAGACGCGCACCGTAAAACCGAAGTTCAATCTATAAAAAAAATTAAAACTTTCTCGAGAATGATATCTACGTAATTTGGCCAAAAACATACAAAATCTGTAACCTATTGAGATTCATTCTGTAGCTTCAGCATCTTATAGTTTAGACATGTGACATCTACCAACCCGCACTGGGCTGCGTGGCAGATTACGGCTAGGGTTGCCAACCGTACTATAATTGGTATCCTGCTATATTAGAGGCCTAAATACTATATTTCTAAAGAAAAAATATTGTAGGCGAAACAACTATATTTTTATTTCAATACGTCGAGATAATCGCAATAGTATTAATCTCATAAAAGCTGAATTAATGGTATTTTGTAACCTTAATTTAGTGTAAAAATAGTTACGAGACATAAAAAAAACTTTTAATAACGCTTCATAGAAGCAAAAAATATGCTTAAAAAGAATAAAAATGTTTTTGACACATACCTACTATATCTTTTTTTATTTTTTCGCCTATATTTTTACAGGCGTAAATACGAAAAATAAAATACTATATTTGATATTAAAAAAATAGCAACCCTAATTACGGCCAGCCCCGGATCTAGATGTTTTTCGAGGCGGGGCAAGATCTACCGTCTGCCGCCCCTCGCCAACCCTTTAAACTTAATGATTCTCTATGAAGCCTTAATTTTTTTTTATGTACACCAGCACATCAAACTACTACAATCTGTCAAATTTCTTTAACAGATTTTCAACTTTATCACTGAAGTATAAGGTTTAAAATTGATTGGGAAGATTTGATAGTTTCGAGTAAGTTGACCTGCGGGCGTCTGTACATCGACATGTCGGACATTAATTATAATTTGGCTAGGACAGCCGATAGGACAGACATTTCGAAAAAAATTGCAGTCTGCCTGAGATAAGTTCGATTTTCTTTTGCGATTTAAGAATTATAAATAAATAAATAATAAGGAGTTACAAAACTGTAAGAGCGAGCGTTGATAAAACGCCAATCCAACAGGGGCGCCAAAACTATGCTAAAAATTAAAGGAAATCGTGTCTCCTTTGCAAGTACAGATTTCGGAAAGGGCTGGATGCCGGAAGTGCGAAGTAAAACTTCAAAAATAAAAGATTATTTACTTTATTTTTTTACCACAGAGATTTATTTTTATCATTGAGTTCCAGAATTCAAATGCGCCCGCTCGCAATCCGCTCACACCGTTTGACGAGTATGCCTACGCTATATAGTGATTACCCGCAGTGAAAGATTTTATCCAAGTGCTGCGCATCTCATTTATTGCAAAGTTGCGGTGCGCTGGGTGGAGCACTTGTCTGCTACGCTGGAGTTTGTCGCCCCCCTGAAGTTGGCGCCCGGGGCATGGGCCCCGGTTTGCCCCCCCTAGATCCGGGGCTGATAACGGCCCACTCCCTCTCACAAAGAGGAACGTAAGTGGCCTATATTCCAGCAATGAGAACATTATAGGCTGATTATGCTATACTAAGACCCATCAGATTAGAGCTCACCCTAAGTTCAGTCTATGTTCACTCATTTACCGGACAACTAGACACTAACCTAGTATCCGGATCTCGCGCCAGTAGCTCATATGCCAGTTGACTGGCTCACTTATCGTAAAATACACTTTACACACTCGTGGCTTTCTTAAGATTTATACTTGCACAATTTGTTGCAACTTACATTATATTACGGAACGGTAAGTGTAAGTTGTAAAATCATATCACGATCACATTTTCTTATAATAATAGGTTTGTAGTGTAATGTGACAATGATTGGATGTCGTGAATTTCTGCAATACGAGTATTATTAAATATCATTGAAGTGGGAATGCTTCCAGACATATCAAGCAGACTCATAAAATAAACTTTATATTATAGACTCAGCCTAGCAATTTCCAGACAAAACAGCAAAAATTATAGAGCCATTCTATTTTTTTTATAGGGCTTATAATTCTAAAATAAACTAGTCAGGATGACAGTTTCACTTATTAACAACGTTATATTAAACCCAATAAACATCTAGCAATAAAATGTAAGTTTTATAGACTGATAGTGCAAGAAACGTATTTTTCCAAGCGAACTCCAGAATTTATAAAGAAAATAAAAATAAAAACTGACAAGCTGTATTAAAATGGTAGCAGTATATAAACGTAGGTACATTACCGACTATTTCAAACTTGGATACAAAGATACAAATCACCACATCACTTAGGACGGGAGGTCCTTATGCCAATTATTTGTGATTGGCGCAGCATTTCTTTTTCCTATTATAGTCTCTATTTTTAGTCATCTCAGTAGTCACCACCTTCCTAGCTATTTCATCTTTCACACAGTCCAACCATCATTTTTTAGGGTTCCGTATCTCAAAAGGAAAAACGGAACCCTTACAAGATCACTCGTGCGTCTGTCCGTCTGTCACAGGCAATTTGCTCCGAATGTAATGGACCAATTTAGTTGAAATTTGGTACAGATAAAATTCTGTGACCCAAACAGGGACGTGTAATAATGAATATTGAATATGGGGGTCACTTTTTGGACGCAATTTTTTTTTTTTTTTTCTGTTTAGCAACCTGTACCGTGTGACATATCAAATGAAAGAGCTTATTGTGAGGATCTATTTTTTTTATTAATTTAAAAATAAATACTTTTAAAGATATTTATGAAAATTAACAATTCATCATCTCCGAAACTGCAGAACCTAAAATTTTGGAAAAAATACCAGAAATAGTTCAACATTTATAGATTCCAGGAAAACCAGGAAGTCTATGGTCTTAAAATAACATAGTAAATCTCCTAATATTGTGCGTACAAACTTACATTTTGAGTTGGAATGTATGGGAGAACATTTTATTCAACTACAATGTTTAGTTTGTCCTTGGGATAAATTCATCCCAACTACGGAATCCTCTATTGTGCGTGGTCCGATACGCTCTTGGTCGTTTTTTTTTATCTTCCCGTACTCTTATAGCCATTCACATTCATACTCAAAATTTGGATAGGTACAAATGAAGAGTATAAAATCTTCTTACTTTACACCGTGGCTTCACCACCAATGTTAAGTTAGGAAAATGTTATTGTTAAGCAAATTCAATCCTACCAACTTAAATTGTCCGTCACAAAATCACAACTGACATCTTTAGACGGTTGTATTCATAATCATAGATAGATAGATAAATCGTTTACACAAAAAACAGCACAACATACAAAAGCACGATTAAATAATGACTAATTAGCTATTAGAAAATGCAAGGTGCCAATATAAAAACAAAAGCGTTTTGGGGGACTGTCTTATGTAATTTTGACGTTCGAAAAGTGCTGATTCTCAGCCTAGTTTGAATGAATGACTTTTGAATTTTGAATTTTTTGAATTTAGAATAATAAAGGAAGAAAACAAGACATTGTGATGACACTATTGGCTATGACACACTTTAAAATAATGAATCAACAAACATAAAAAAGTGCGGTGTGCGTCTCAAGGTTGCACCAAATGGGATCAGACTGTAATATTCCCACTACTGGAACTCAGGCCTCTTCTCTTCGAGAGCGAGTGCTGTTATCTACCTCGCAGGCCCAGTACGGGTTGGAAGATACCACATATCTTCGAATTTTTGGTTCTAGGACATGCCGGTTTCCTCACAATGTTTTCCTTCGCCGTTTTGAGAGCATTGGTGATGAAATAATTTACACAAAGTAAAGCGCCTGTCTGGGTTCGAAACTACGACTTACAACTCGTAATTCCACTGGGCCGACACAGTTGAGACTGAGCCAGAGTTGGACAGTTGTTATAATATAACACGGCAAATTTGTGTGGGGTTACAATTAATTTCCAATTGAATGTCCTACCACTTTACTGCATTATCTACAAAGATACTAAATATCTCTATCCTCAGCTCTAGACCTGAACCAAGTGACAGTCTACGAAGGAGAACCAAATGAGGACCCAGACACCACCTTCACCCTCAACGAGCACTACTTCAAGCAACTGGTGACCGGTCGAGAGGATGCCAGGGTCATCATGCAGGCCGGACGCTGTTCCGTCACAGGAGACATCATGAGAGCGATGCAGCTTGAACCTTATATTAAGTTAGAGTAGAGTTTGTTTTTGTTTGTTTAGCAGTCTGATACAGTTATTATTATTATGTGCCTGTACTGTTGCACTGCAGGGCAAAGGAAATAAAATCATATTGAATTTAAAAAAAAAAACAGTCAATCAGTTCAATGTGAGATTGTACTAAAGTAACTGCCACCAACTGCATCAGACTGCTTGAAAAAGGAATCTTCTTTTGAACTTTTTAGAAACAGTTGGGTTTTTGTTATGCTGCAGCCGCATCTGCGTCTATCGTGACAAAGCAATGCGTGCCGAAGCTTCGTGTTTTGCTCGCAAAAAAGTTATCGCGTTAACGCGGTGGTCATATTGGCGGCTTCGCCACGTTTATTATGTACCGCCACCCGGGCAATAAGTGCTACGCAGCCCGAACTATCGCGACGATAACTGTTAATGCTTGGGTATCTACGTGTATCGTATCACTGTGCGAAGCTTCGACATGATAGTCGATAACATAATGCATTTCATGAATAATTGTAGTGTAAGTAATAGTTTTGTGACTGTCGTCAACATAATCGTCATATTCATTTACATTTGTCATGCTTTTCGCCTCGGTTTTTGGCATCAAGCTTTAGGCTTTTCCTACTGCGTGGGACATTTTTTCAAAACATACACCATTATTTTGAAAATTGGTATCGCGCTTGAAGGACATTATAGTGACCTTATTGGTGATGTTCTTCAGAAATATCAGATGCGTACTACTCGCAACTAGCGTGCGTGTATGACCAGATGTATGAACGTAAACGAGGCAAAAGGAGTATGTAAGGATCGTAGCAGGTGGCGTTCTGTAGTCTCGGCCTACCCCATGAGAATAGTTTTTGTATGTATGTATGTGTAGGTACTTGTGTGGTATCAATCCCTGCTTTGGAAAGTCAATCAAATCTATCAATCCTCACCTTTTATCAACATCTTCCATCAGCATTATATTCCATCATCGTTTGACATTATCATCATATTTCATCATAAAAAGTATATCATTATCATCGTTCATGTATCGAACCTAGTTGGCGAGCTTAATTTCTGATTCATGATCTAATGCCTTGGTCTATGGCTTTGTTGGTCTAGTGGTCGCTTGCGCTACTGTTAACCATCCCAGTACCTGATTGGACCTGGTCTAGTGGTCGCTTGCGCTACTGTTAACCATTAGGCCCTGGGTAACCCAGGACCTAATTGGACCTGGTCTAGTGCTCACTTGCGCTACTGTTAACCATTAGGCCCTGGGTAACCCAGGACCTGATTGGACCTAGTCTAGTGGTCGCTTGCGCTACTGTTAACCATTAGGCCCTGGGTAACCCAGGACCTAATTGGACCTAGTCTAGTGGTCGCTTCCGCTACTGTTAACCATTAGGTCCTAGGTAACCCAGGACAACATTAGCGCTTATCTGACAATAGAACCCAGAAACCCTGGAAATAGAATCCAGGCTGGGTTCTGTTTCCAGATCAGGCAGTGTCATTGGGTTTTACCATCGGGAATTTCGAAATTTGTGCCCGATTGATGGCAGTAGGCTTGCCCTCCACATGGGACTTAACATAACTGGCGAAACGTGGGTGTAGGTACTATAGGTACACCTCTGCTGTACCCATCGGGAAAAACAGGCGTTATGTTATGTTATGTTTAGTGATTTAATCTTACCAGTCGGGTTAGTACCAGCATAATTATACCTAGTATACCTGCTTACCTGCTACTTGTAATAGGTACTTACAGTTGTCCTCTACCATGTTTCCTGACCTACCTCCTAACTAACAAGATTAATGGTTTAGATACAAGGTACTATCAAAGAACTTTATACCTAACCAGTTTGAAAACAAAACCCCGTGAACACGATGGCCACATCTGTTACCGCCCCCGGTTCTATAGCGGCCGAGCGCTGCAAGCAGAAATAGTCCTTACGGTGTATAGATATGAACTTCTTCGATGGTACACCTTTGCCGCGATTATGTTATATTTGACAAGTATGTAGAATCTGAGTTGTAAATGTTAAGTTTGTTAAGCTTTAAATTAATACAATAAGTGCCTATATTAGAGTTTTATTTACCAACGAGCAAAATGATGAACTTACTTCCCCTAATAAACCCGTTTATGGGGATGAATTATCAAAAATCCTTCGTTCGTTCTCTCCTTCGTTATATAAGGAACTCTTGTGCATTTCATGCTTCTATAGACCCTAGAATTTGTCAGCAGTCGTGCAGCTCAACTCAGAACTTACGGAGCTCAACGATGCCGACGAGCCTTCAGTCTTCAGCTTATTATTATGGCGGTGTTCCATGATCTCGGTTGGAGCAAACTAGTGCAAATGTTGTGCGTTGCCTAAGCACGACTCGTGGAGCCAACTTTATACCGATTCAGACCAAATAAAAAACCAAGACAGCGCTATCAGTGACGGCTTTGTCTGTTTGTTTTTTTTTGTGCTGGTTTCGTAAACATGTGTGCACTTAGTGAGGTGTAGTTTGATTGTAAATGTGTGCGTGTGAGCGTGTATGCACAGAGCGGAGGTGTTATTTTGGCATGCTTCACAGTATTGTTCGCTGCGCTGGCTGTCTTGATTTTTTATTGGTCTGAGTATACAGTGTTTTTTGTTCAACTGGGTCAGTATGGGTAAATCCGAATCGGACAGGTCATACGGCGAAACTGTCTTAAAAACCATACCACTTTTTTTATGACAACCATTTTCGTATAACTAGTTTGTTGGTCAAGTGCGAGTTGTCCGTGAAAATTTGTAAGTAAAATTTTCCATTTTTAATCTGTCTCATGCAAGGATCGTTTAATCTGTTGAGGATAAAAAACTAGACATCGGAAGTAAGTCAAATGTAATAAAATATTTTTTCTCTTTTCATCACATTAAAACTGAATAGTTTCTCTGAGCCAAATCAGAAATTTCATAACAGGAATCCCTCCGCTTAAGAACAAACTGGGATGAAACCGTTTAGCTCAAGTGGGCATACTAAGTACCTAACTACTCCTAATTGAAGTCCTCCTTTTGTAAACTCGGTCAAAAACAGTAGACAGTGTAGGTACGCGTATTTGACCCATTCCTAATATGGTATTAATAGTTTTAGACTTTGTTGTACTATTTTTAGGGTTCCATACCTCAAGAGGAAAACCCTTATAGGATCACAACGTTCTCCGTCTGTCTGTCTGTCTATCAAACCCTTTTTCTCAGGACCGTGTAGTATCAAGTTGAAATTAATATCAAATACGAAGATCTAAAAAATTGAGCTTCTAACTCTACGCAATAAAAAAATACGGCTGTTCATGCGACTTATTTTGATACTCGCAAATAAATCAAAAATATAGGGTAATTCCTGTTGACCTAGAATCATGAAATTTGGCAAGAATTAAGGTCTCACAGCACAAGTAACGGAACAAGTCCGTTAATCGTTAATTTGTAGTTTTACTACATGTTTTTATTTGTGCAATTTCAATCTTACATTTGCTGTTGGAGAATTGACCGCGACGTATATCGATGCATGGTTCTCCCATGCATCGATATACGTCGCGGTCAATTCATGTTTTTCAATTACAATGTTAAGTTTGTTTTTGCGATAAATTCATTCCAACTACGGACCCCTTTATTGTGCGTGGTCCGACACGCACTTGGCCGGTTTTTTGTAGAAGAACCGTTAGCAACGGTACGTGAGATACATTTGGATACATTTATATTTATACTGGCATGACTGACTGATGGAGGGCAAAAACTACTTTTACAATTAGATGAATCAGGCTGATTAGAAATTTCTTAATGGCTAGTTAGCTTGTTTGACGGTTGAGTAAAATACGGTATTTAATAAGTGGATGCGAATAGCATCTTTTCTTTTGGTTATATTGGAACCACCTATGTATCGATGCGTGGTATAAGAAAGTTTTCAAGTTATGCAGACGAACTCAAAGTGTCTGGTTTAAACAATGAGTGAGGGACACAGAATCTGCTACTCTACGGTAGAACTAACCATCATCTGCCTAGCCTTCTCTCAACTATGTTGGGGTCAGCTTCCAATCTAACCGGATGCAGCTGAATACCGGTATTTTACATGGAGCGACTGCCTATCTGACCTCCACAACCCCGTTACTGGATAATATGATAAGTACCCCGTGATAAGACTGGTTGTCAGACTTTCGGGCTTCTGACTACCGCGACGGTAAGACCGTCAAAGATGTACAAATAACAGCTGGGACCAACGGTTTCACGAGCTTTCCGAGGCACGGCGGGGTCTCGATATGTCACTATGTCGATAAATGGTCACCCATCTATGAACCGACCTCGGTAAGCGTAGCTTAACCTTCGATCGACCCAAGCGGCTGTTATAATTTAGCCACGAGCCCCTGACTAACCGAAGAGCATATTTTTCTGAGTCAGGAAGCTGACTCAATCTTAGGTAGTTGCTGCAGGTCTATATAATGCGGAGAAGTAACGAAAGCTCGCTGGAGAAGAGCGAGCAAACGAAAACGAATCCATCGGAAGACCATTAATTGTTTAAATATGTACCTACCAATTAATTGAAGAAGACAGTGAATTGAATGAATTGATAAATTGACAGAGTCGTATCGACACCCACCTACAGCGTCAGCAAAAAAACACGTCCATCCAAGCGCTATTACCTACCAAAAAACTAGTTCCTTCACAACGAATACGACCTACTTCACAACTTCACAAATATCACTTCACACCTGACAGCCCCAACATTGTCAAACTCGTAATAAGCCAATAAAATACACTAAAACGAAGTGTACCTCTACTCGTCGGAGCAGGTTTGCGAACGGTACCCGAGGTTCATCGATAGTTCATGCACCTCTGCTGGCCATACTTGAAATAGAACCGTCATTAATAGGTTAAGGCCGTATTTTTAAGTGATATGTGGGTTCTTTATGTTTATTCATTAAAATAGGGTTTTTATCTGTTGGGAGTTACTTATTAAACAATGGTTAGACCTGCTGTCTTGTATGGATCAGAATGTTGGGCCACAAAAGGAATTAATGAAAGGCAATTGCATGCAGCTAATATGAGAATACTAAAAGGGATGTGTGGTGTTACACGAGGATAGAATAAGAAATGAGTCATCATCATCATTTCAGCCGAAAGACGTCCACTGCTGGACAAAGGCCTCCCCCAAGCACCGCCACTTCCACCGATTCTGTGCCTCCCGCATCCAGCGGATTCCTGCGGCCTTTGCAAGATCATCGGTCCATCTAGTGGGACGCCTTCCAACGCACAACGCGCGCGGTACGCAGTCGCCACTCCAGAACCTTTCGGCCCCATCAGCCATTTGTTCTGCGAGCAATGTGCCCTGCCCACTGCCACTTAAGTTTGACAATTCTTCGGGCTATGTCGGTTACCTTGGTTCTCCTGCGGATCTCTTCATTTCTGATTCGATCACGTAGGGAAACTCCAAGCATAGACCTCTCCATTGCCCTTTGGGTGACTTTTAGCCTTCTGATAAGGCCCATTGTGAGCGACCACGTTTCAGTGCCATAGGTCATCACTGGCAACACGCACTGGTCAAAGACTTTCGTCTTGAGACACTGTGGTAAGAAATGAGTATATAAGAGTAAGTCTGAAAATTATACCGGTGACTGAAAAGTTGTGTGGAAATAGGTTGTCAATAACGTCAAATATCGACAGGAAAGTTTTGAGTATGAATGTGGATGGTTATATGAGTAGGGTAAGTCCAAAGAAACGATGGATGGACTGTGTGAAAGATGATATGGCTAGAAAGGGGGTGACTACCGAGATGACGACTAGTAGAGAAGTATGGAAGAAGAATACATGTTGGGCCGACCACCAATGAATTGGGTTAAGGGTAGAAGAATGATGATGATCTGTTGGGAGTTGATTGCCGTAGCGGTTAAGCCATCAGCTTTATTTGACCCAGAAGATTCCTGTGAGTTCGATCATCGTTAGTTATATTGCAATTTGCAACTGCTCAAAACTGTATAACAGATTTTTGTTGAGTTTTTTTATTAACAGTTCAGAACGAAACTCTAAATATATAACTATTATACAGTTATCACTGCTAGTGAGCCATGGGACGAAATAATAAAATGGTCATGGCTAGAGAAACAAAGAAAAAGAAAACGAGCGACCCTTACAGTAGTCGTATATAATGTATAACATCTGACATCTCGCCTTGGGAATAAACAACATTAAATTCAATTCAATTCAAAATATTTTATTTCACATAAACCTATAAGGGCACTTATGAAACGTCAGAAGCTAGATGCACGGTTCCAATTGGTCGTTTCCTATGGAGAAGAGCCGGCAAGAAACTCCATGGTTACTCTTTTAAAAATAAATGGTATTTACAATGCTTTCAAATTACCGAGTTAATAGGTATGAGAGGACAGTGTAGGCCTATCAACAAGTACCAGGTACTTAGCAAGATAGAAAATGGTCGATAGATCTACAGTCTGTTAAGCCTACAACGTTCTCACATTCACAAATTCTAAAAGAAAAGAATCTATATAAAAGCAAAATCAAATAATAAAAATAAAAAGCTATTTAGACCAAATGACATAATTGCCACTACAGCTGTATGTAACAATACTTATTTATTATAAAAAATAAAATAAAAAATATAATATTTTAGGTATATAATGTCAAATAACGAAGAGATTATGTCAAGGTAGTATGTAAAAGAAAAAAGAAAAAAGGTAAAATAAAATAAAATAATCATCTTAATTTGGGAGCCGTTAATAGAAATTTACATAGTTATGCCGTTAATGAGCCTCAAGGCTAGCCTAAAGGGGCGGGGCCTCGTCAAGGTCGTTTCTGACGGCCAACTTAAGGCCACCGCGTGCGGTCCTTGGTCAAATCAAATACCGCGCGCCTACCCGGCTTACTGTAATACAATTCCGTCCCTTTTAACGAAATCATTCCAACAGATTTCCCACTCCACAGATTGCAGGAAAGCGGGCGGAAAAATTTGCAGGAAAGCGAGAGGAAACATGCAGAAAGACAAAAAAATGTCGCAGAAACTAGTAAAACTATTAGTAAAACTAAACAAATATAAAGGGTAGCAGTGAAATCGACGTGCAACAGCCTGTTACCATATGGAATCAGTAAGTACATGCTTCTCGACTCCTATTCGTTGTTATTAAAAAATGAAATAGCTGTTCCATACATTTTGACCGCGTAGGTATTGCACTTTTGTATAAAACAGCAGATTTTTTCCAGCACCTGTAACTACTAAATCCATGGTAACAGGTTGCGCGTCAATGCCAACCTGTATAATTACAAGCACAGGAAAGCCAAGATGTTAACTTTGCCTAAACCTTTTTAAAGAAACATGCAAGGTTTTCGTCCTACCTACGGAATCCTAATCAATGTTTTTATCATTACAAAACCTGTCGGTATTATGGAACTGCAGATGTCAAGTCCGGTAGTTTACTAGAAGATTATCTTGAAGCCGCAGGAACGCTTAAACGGTCTGGTGGGCCTGTAGGCATAGTCTCAATACTTTCCAATACAACGAATATTCTTTAGGGTTACGTACACGAAGGCTCCACTGTCTGTCTGTCCGTCTGTCTGTCAGCGAGCTGTATCTCATGAACCGTAATAGGTAGACAGTTGAAAATTTCACAGATTATGCATTTCTATTGCCGCTATAACAACAAATAATAACAATAAAGTAAAATATATTTTTATGGGGGTGGATCTCCATACAAGAAACTTTTGATTTTGAAAACAAAATTAAACCTGCCCTGTGGGGTGTCATTGTCTAGAGTTCATCGAGAAGAGATATATATTTTTTTTTCTTTAATATTTATGAACTAGGGGCCGTAAGAGTTGTCAGTTTTGGACCAGTTTTGTACGAGCTCTATCTCAACAACACAACAAGTTGGGCATTAGAAACTTCTGTAGGTATATCATGTACCATATAATATATATAATCAAAAAATATTAAAAACGCCGATTCATAAAGTATTTATTTAAATATGGTTGATTTTCTGCAACTGCAAAAATAACTTTGTAATTCATAGTATCATAATGAAATACCAATTTACCTTTGCGATTTTCATTAAGATGCATAATAATAATATTCTTCCTTTAGTATTTTCATTTTTTTGCTAAATGGAAAATTTACGATGGTAAGGAACCCTTGGTGTGCGAGTCCGACTCGCACTTGGCCGGTTTTATTGTTTGACACGTTCCTAGCACGGTCATGGTATAGTGGGCAGACTCCTATAGAACACACGCTTCACTAGGCTGTAAAGAACCCAATATGTAGCGAAATAACTTTGAATACTATGAAATTATGAACACTTTTATAGGTGATAATAAAAAGCTATTAAAATACCGTATTTATTCATGCTGGTCGAATTAGCTGCAATTATAGAAATTGACTCGACGAAGGAATAGTTTCTCGTGTTTTTTACAAAATTATTAGGGGGTTTTCATTTTTTCCTTTAGGAATTACGTAAAAGGAACACAATCAAACAATTTGTCGCGCTAATCTAACAGATCAAGACTGACATAAACAATTAAATATAACATGTCATACCTTCCAAAGAAGAAATGGTTCGCTAAGCTAAGCTGTACCTTGACGGAACGACATAAGGATGTGGATGTGGAGCTTCCTATCCTGCCCTCTGTGCTCCAAAACATGCAGCGAAAGTGACCTCTGCACTGCCACCGATAACGCCGTGGAAGTGGCGAAGTTATGGGCCACCGAAATTTGAATCTGTCTTGTCAGTGACATGAAGAAGATACTAAGCTGTGAAGATAAACTTCAATTCTTATTTGCAAGTGTCCTAGATCGAATCAATTACGTTACTCAATACTCAATATCTTTATTGCTTTACCATAATGTGTAGGTACTTAGGTGATAACTATATAATTTAGATCATTATGGACCCTGTAGGGCACAGCAAAAGGGTAGGAGAGAGGAAGCCCTGTTTTACTTTATGATGATAATTAATTAAGTTGTTTTTGTGGGAACAAGTTTTAACTTACATATTATAATCAAAGTCAGGAGATCGCGAATAACATACTAAGTATTTTACTTATATATTATTTATGTATTATTTTATGGTGTACCATGTCTTCGAAAAGAAGAAAAGTTTGAATCAATAACAGTCAGCAGACATAGGTCAATCATCTCTGCTTATCGCAGTCCACTGCTGGACTTAGACCTCTCCCAGGCTACGCCACAACACCCTATCCTCCGCATCCAGTCTGTCCCAGCCACTTTCTTAAGGTCATCAGTCCATCTAGTTGGGGGCGTCCCACGCTACGCTTGCCGATACGCGGTCTCCACTGGACTAGTCTGCTCCACCGGTCATCGGTCCTTCGACAAACATGGCCAGCCCACTGCCACTTCAGCAAGCTATGTCGGTAACTCCAGTTCTTTTCCGGATAATTTGATTTCTGATTTTAATCTTCAAAGAAACTCAGAGCATAGCCCACTCCATAGCGCATAAACGTCTAAAACGACTAAAATGAGTCCTTCAAAACGCCATATAAATATTTCCTCTCGATATAACATTAAGTACCCATTTCATTACGCACAACTCAAATCCAGTTCTGCTAGTAACTAATTAACTTTAAGTTAGATAATCGTTAGAACGTTCCGATGTTAAGGACAACTGCAAGACCCTTCGCAAGGAATAAATACGCACCTGATGTACTGGTGACGGCAGAAGTGTTTGGCAAGCCAATTATTTAATAAATAAATAATAAATTTTATTCACACAAATTTGAGACAACCATACAGAGCAACTTAATAATAGACACAAAATAAGCAGATCGTTGAATGTGAAATGGTACACTGTAAATATGTTGGTTTGGCTGTCTTTAGACTGATTCGCCCTATCCACTCGTACTAGTATAAACTGTATCACGAGGGGATAGTCTTCCTCAACCCTAGAACAACAGATTCCCACAAGGTTCCAGTTAGTCACATAGCAGCAGTTTGATAACGTACTGTATAGGTAATTATATTAATTAAGTTACAAACGATAATAATTGTCTGTGTTTGGGTGTATGTATATGTGTATATGTTTTATGTATGTGTGTATTTCTGTATGTGTACAGTTAGTGCTTTATTAGTTATTTATTTATGTGCCTTGATTATAACAACGTTTTAAAGTAGTTTTTCAGTGCTGTCGTAGTCTAGTGCTTTCAAATATCTTTCAATAGCTTTTTTGCATGTATGGCTATCAAGATTCTTCAATTTTAGATCTTTGCTTATTTTGTTGTAAAGGCTAGGACCGAGATAATTGTGAAATTTATGTGCAAAAGATGTTCTAAATTTGGGTATGTTATAAACTATATCTAATCGCCGCCTCTTAGCAAAGTGCGGTTTTATTTTATGCTGTGCCATGATCTGTTGCTTAATGAATAATTTTCTCACCGTAAGGACTCCTAGTTCTGAGTAAAGTAGGTTGTGTGTCGGATAAGTGTACTTTTGGCGAGAAATTACTTTAAGTACTATGCGTTGGGTTCTTTCTACAGACAACATGGTTGTTTTTGAGGTTCCACCCCACACATTCAGGCCGTATACCAGTATGGATTGGCATAATGCTAAATAGATTTTTATTAATAGCTTAATGTCACATGCATTTCTAATCGTTTTAAAAATATAAATTAGCTTTCTTGCGCGATTATTTATCTTAATGACGTGTTCTTTCCAGTTTAAGTTTTGGTCTACTATAACACCGAGATATCTTATAGAATTGATTCTGATGATTGGGTTACAATGACAAGTACTTCGATTGTTGCAATGGTGAGTTTGTATAGTTATTGCGTTAGGAGGTGGTTGAGTTCTACTGTTAATTGTGAATGTAATATATTTCGTTTTGTCAAGATTAAGTGTCAAAAGATGATTGTCCAGCCACGATGTTACTAGAGCAAAACCTTTATTTGCTGCTTCGGTTACATCTTTCCACGAGTTAGAGCTGAATAATAATACTGTGTCATCTGCAAATGTTATTATTTGACCATTTTGTAGAAGCAAATTGCAGAGGTCATTAATATATATTAAAAACAGCGTAGGACCCAGTACACTGCCTTGAGGCACTCCGAAGGTGACATTCTCCTCATGGCTTATACTGTTATCAATTTTTATAACCTGTTTCCTGTTTGTCAAGTAATCTTGGAAAAGTTGGAGAGGTATTCCTCGAATTCCTAAGGTGTCGAGTTTGTTCAGGAGGATGGGTATAGAGACGGTGTCGAAGGCCTTTGCTAGGTCTAGGAATATGCCTAGAGACTTCTGTCCCCTATCCATGTTTTCGACTACATACGAATTTAGTTTGTGAAGAGCGTCAGCGGTTGAATTTTTTTCCCGGAACCCGAACTGATTACCCGAGATAAGATTATGAGTTTCTAGATAGTGTTTTAGCCTCTTATTTATTAGTTTCTCTAGAATTTTTAAAAACTAGGTAGCAGTGAGATCGGTCTATAATTTGACACCAGAGTTTTGTCTCCTGCTTTATATATAGGAATGGTGACAGACTTTTTAAGGGCATCTGGAAAGACTCCTTTTGAAAAACAAGCATTACATATGTATGCTAGTGGTGCAATAAGGAAATCCACTGCTCTTTTAATAAAAAGCGTAGAGACACCGTCCCATCCCGAGGAATTCTTAGCTTTTATGTTAGCAATTATATCTTTAATTTCAAATTTGTCTGTTGGGAGAAGCATGAAAGAGTTTAGGGTTCCGCAATTCGGTTTTGGTCTACACAGCCTGCTCAGATCTGTCTCATTTGTGAGGGTCCTGGACAGGATGGTGTTTGCCAAATTTCTACCGACATTGACAAAGTAGCTATTTATGTTATTTATCGCGTCCTGGTGTGTTGAATACGTGGAAAAAAGGTCTGTTGGCATTTTTGGGTAGCTGTTTAAATTAGCCATTTCTTTTACCAATCCCCATTGTTTTTTTATATTGTTACTAGACTTATCTAATTCTAGTTTAAAATATTTGGTTTTAATGTTTTTTAGTAGATTAGGTTGGTAACTACACTGGAAATGAGTCCAGATGAGTGAGACACACTTCTGTCACACCATAGGTACAGTTTTCCATCACTTGAGTGGTAAACAAAATGACTTCACGATAAAGACCCTCATAATCATAAAGAAAAGAAAGAAAGAAAATAAATTTATTTGACTCAGATCAAGGCACACAATATTCACACAAAAAACAAATAAAACATAGAAAGCTTAAAACAGTATTGTGTGCCTCACGGCTGCGCCAAATAGGCCCAGTTCAGCATAAATGCCAGACAACTAGTGTCTGACGCTGGTTTTCAACTGGCCATCATCATCTTATCTTCCTGCCCTTATCTCATGTTACTTGGGGTCGGTGCAACACGTTTTCTTTCCTACATTCTCCCCTATCAACCGTTACACTATCATTAACTCCTTTTCTCTCCTCCCTCTCCGTCCATCAACATTTATATTCATCAGTCTTTAAGTCACATGTGTTTCCTCCTCCTCGCGATAAAGAAATACTGACAGAATGAAAAACATGATCCGCCAATTTTTTCCTAGAATACACACATCATAAGGTTTGCTGGTGTTCTGTAAAGCGAGTTCCTGAATAAAGTTAAAACCAACTCAAAACTAGAACTTGAAAATAAACTGAACTGCTTTAATTTTCATTCGGGGGTTCCGAATGAAAATTAAAGCACATTCTTCATTCTCCTAGGGTCCCCGAAACGACAATCGCAACCGTCAATGTTTACGTGATTGAGTACGTACCTACGTTAATGTATACGTGAGTCCCTTAGAAATAAATTCAAAGAAATTGATAGGTATACTAACTCAGCCTTCTCTTTATATTTTATAAAGTATCTTGTACGAGTATATAAGTATCTTGTAACTTAGGACTTTTCAAAATAAGAAGCGATTTCCATAATTAATATGTAGTAAACATGAAATTGTGATACCCAAATAATTTAGATTAATTAAAACTAGTAAGTCATTTCTTATAAACAGTATTCGCTTTTATAACAAGTTGCCAAAGTCGGTTACAGAACTTAGCGATGGAAAGTTCAAAACCCACATCAAACATGTTCTTATCAAAAAAGGATATTATAAGATTAAAGACTACGTTGAAGACAAGGAAGTTTGGCAATAATTCCTTCTGCACATGTGGCTTCCCTGGTACTTCATTAACGGCATAACTATGTAAATGTAATGTCTATTAACTGCTCCCAAATTAAGATGATTATTTTATTTTACCTTATTTTTTTCTTTTACATACACATTATCTTTTCATTATTTGACATTATATACCTACAATATTCTATTTTTTTTAAATTAAATTAGCTTTGTTACAGCTGTAGTGACAATCATGTCATTTTGTTTAAATAGGTCTTTATTTTTATTTTTTTATTTGTCTTTTATATAAATTCTATTCTTTTAGATTTTGTAGGCTTAACAGACTGTAGATTTGTCGACTATTTTCTATCTTGCTAAGTACCTGGTACTTGTTGAAAGGCCTACACTGTCCTCTCATACCCATTAACACTGTAATTTGAAAACATTGTAAAAAACCATTTACTTTTAAAAGAGTAACCGTGGAGTTTCAGTTTCAGAGTTTCAGTTTTGCCGGCTCTTCTCCATAAGAAACTACCAATTGGAACCGTGCACCTAGCTTCTGACATTTCTTAAGTACCCTTGTAGGTTTATGTGAAATAAAATATTTTGAATTGAATTGAATTAAAACATATTGATGCGCGTATTGATAGTTTACAAAATGGAATTGAATCGTTTGACAATATTACTACATCGTCGTTTCGGGGACCCTTTATCCCAATTTATCTGGGGCCCGCTCATTATCTATTATTAACATATATTTATCTATTATTACGCATATTTATCTATTATTAACCCATATAGGTACCCATATATTGCTTTACAAACTGCCGGATTAGGGCAGACTTATGACATTATACCTACAATACAAAATAACACACTATCGGCAAAGACAGTTTTTTGTCATTATTTGTTTTAACACTTGGTAGGTTCTTGTTTTCTTAAGCCTCTAGTAAAACTATATTTTTCCACATACTTGCTCAACACTAGAAAATCAAATATAACAGTTAAGTGTACGCACCTTAAGTCTATTTTCGTCAAACAAGTTCTCTACAACCGACTTCGCATCTCATATCTTCGTTGCTCACCACTTTTTCGCTCGACTGCACCGGTAAATCCAGCTCCCTAAGCCGAAGTGGTTTATTTTATTATTTACACGACGCTCTTGAACGGCGACCGTGCCAAGCACACGCACAAACAGAAAAGTTTACACTCATATTATTATTTTTATTTAATTTACCTGTGACCGTATAAAAGTTTGTTTGAAAATGTACACAAAGGTTTTCTTTCTCATTTTCGCGGCGACACTGGCTATGAGTGATGGTAAGTTTCCGATTTTTTTTTCTGTGTTACCAATTTTAAAATTAAGATGATAGTACCTACTTAGTTAATTTTTTTTTTTAAATAATGGTTAAAATTGCAGCACCGGTGTTTTTAAAAGTTAAAGCCTCAGTCAACATTAATTTTAATTTTATTGTTTTTGAAAGTTAGGAAACACTATCTGAAAATATTATTATTTGCTGTAAACTTGACCTAGGTATTGAAATACTTAATATTATTTTATTTGATACCTACATGAGTTACACTATCTTTACTGTTTACATTAGGTATTCGCAATTAAAAGAATTATTATGGACAAAGAATTTGTTCTTAATATATTTGCAACCAAGATTTAATACCTACAGTATGACTTTGGTAAAGATGCATAGGTAATTTATTAATACATTTCTAATTCAACATAGTTCGATGTCAATCAATAGGTGTTCAGCCCACAAATTACGAATTAAGCCGAAACCAGCTGGGCGGTAAGTTCTACAAATTTTATCACAGCTTTGTCATTACCATTTACCAACTGACAAAGATTGGTCATTACCATGGTATAAACATGTCATTACCGTTCTCATTATCTGTCATAAAAGCATGTGATTTCATATTGATGGATTTTTCACCATTAATATCAAATGGTTTGGTAATCAAACTGCATGAATTAATTTGTTTCTGTCTTAACAATCATGGTAATTAAGATTTCGATATAATTATATCTAATGTTTATTACTCTTCAGTCTTCGTATTCGCAAACTAGGTAGGTAGGCTTTCAGATGTCTTATCTTTATTTATCTCAGATCTCCCTCCAGACATCAGGTCTACTCCATAAGCACGACACCCGTAGTTTCGGCCGAAGTAACGGGTGATTCCTCCTCTATATCAGGTTATAACATTAGTTTGGGGCCGACCTAAGAATGAATGACAGTTGTTCGTAGTCCCGATGTGTTTTATAATCGGGTGTAGGGTTCACGCGTCACTCCGAAGTTTCGGTCAAAGTACTTTCGGACGGTTCCGTATCTTCGCTGACGGACTTAGCGAGTAGGCCCCCTGAGTTGTGTCTTCCTCATCTCATTTAGATACCTACCTGACTACCTCCAATTACAGCAAACAGATAAAGTATAAGTGTATAATTAAGTATTTGAAGCCATCATTCGTTCCACTAAATTAATTTCGTTACGAGGAAATCTGTGCTTTACTTATAGTTACCTAAACTGGAAATATCAAACTCGGAAAATTATATGGTTAATTTGACCCCCCCCCCCCCCAACGTTTTATGTAAAATAAAATAGAATAGTCTGAATGCTTTTGAAATTGCTTCAAAGATGAACGCTGAAGAAGTAGGCTACTATATCTTCACTGAAAACGAGTTTATCCCAAAAACAGCAAACTGCAATTAAGATATTATGGGAGACATTTCTCATCTGTCTGGCCCATGTGCCCCTCTCAGAAATAAATCCTGGATCCGCCCTTGTCTACGAATGTCTCGTTGGTCGAGTGGTCCTGGGTTCACGTCCCGGGTCGTTTAAATAGCAGCCGGGAGAGTCTTCATTTGTGCCCTGGTTACTGGCATATGCTGATACTTTAGCAAATGGAACTTAACCAGGTGAAATTAATGGGGGTGTACCTACTACACCCCTGCCTATCCCTTCAGGTAAAACAGGTGTGTTATGTGTGTGATTTCCAACTCATTTTAATTTTAGGAATGCTTAGTAAAGATGTTTGCCTATCTACTTAGGTTCCTCAGTTTAACAGTAAAAATAAAATGAAATAGCAGCTCGAACCCTATTTGCATAACTCACGATCAATCACAATCAGTTTCATTTTGACAGTTCAACAACATTCATTGCGTTATTTACGTTGTTGAGCAGATTTTTTTTCGAATATATGAAGCAATGGATTCAGTGGCGGATTAGCCTTAAGGTCGACTAGGCCCAGGGCTAGGGCGGCCAGATATTTGGGGCGGCCCACATATGTGCTAAGCTAAACGCGTTTTGTAACCACAAAAGTGCGTTTTCCATAACTTTCCCTGCTGGGTTTCTTGCCCGTTCGAATGTGCGACAGTTTCACCAACGAAATATACCTAAATCCATATACGTTTAAAAGTGGGGCGAAAATAATGTCTTATTATGGTTAAGTATGCCATAATTTTTGCAATGGCGTCATAATGTCATTGTGATTTGACACTTATGTTATAGACAGCCATTCACACAGCTCAGGCAATGGCGGAGATTTTGAAACACCAATTTCTGGGCCGTACCTATAATTTCTCGCTTTGGCGATTTGAACTGGCTGGCCAGATCGCCAGTTCTGACAGCGCCAGACTTCTTCCTTTGGGGCTTTTTGAACACTCGTGTTTACCAACATAAGCGCTACTTTTAATAATACATCTATGAACATAAACCACAAACCTTGCAAGTCTTGTAAGCCAACATTGAACAAAAAATCACTAAATTGGAGCCAGGATTAATTCAAAATGTCGTAAAACGAGCACAAATGTGCATCAGCTCGGAAGGTGGTCATTTGACCGATAATTTTTTTTGACTTAAGGGTTCACTAGCCTAGGGCTCGAACGCGTTGGTGGGCGTGACTAATATGCACGCTTATAAGTCTTATTATTTATTTAGTATTTATTTATCTAGCATTTATTTATATATTTTGTGAAATAGACGATGATTTATAACGTAAACGAGCGCTTAAAATTTCATGAACAGACCTTTGGGCGTATAGATATTATGGAAACATTACTGGATGTATTTACTCAAAATAAAATTATTTGAACTTTTGAATAAATTATCTATCCCGTATCTATTACGTACACCGTCAAACAGACGAGTAATTGCCATAATACTTACGTTTGTATGGCAGAATAACCGACTAGCGTACCCTTTTTGTCATTAATTTTACACCTTTAAATAATCTTACCGTGAAAACAGGGCCCAATTTTTTTCACATTATGACATTACTTTAGCCCCACCACATAACTCAGCTCAATAATTAATGTTAGTAAAGTCAAACTCAATGACAATCCTTTTGCATAATATAATATTTTATCGAATGCAACGGTTATTTAATTTTACATTTCTACACCGCTAAATTAGTAGAAATTAAGGGGCGGTTGGTACTAAACGACCTAGGGCGGCCAACACCGCTAGACCGCCTCTGAATGGATTAACAATATCCTTCAAAATGAGTCAAATTGTGATCGTGTGTTACGCAATCAGGGTGCTGGTGCCAAAATTAAAATAGACACGAGATGGTAGATAGGTACCTAATTTACTTATTTATCTTTTGTCTGGGAAAATATTTACCTATACTAAACTATTAGCCCCATAGAAACCTACTTGTTCAAAAAACAAAACGTATCTATTAGCACATCACAATTTTTTACTTACTGAAAAAAAAATCGAACGTCTCATCTTCACAATGAATAGCGTCACGCTAAACAAACGTTAATTAGGTACCTACCTAGACTAATTACCAAAAATAAGGAAACATTGCAAGGTCGACAGTTTTGTTAATTTTTTAACGTAATTCAGATTAAAAATAACCAAGATGCGAATGGCTAATTCATTGTTTTTATGAAGATGTTTATCTATTTTACATTAAGACATTATTCTTCATAAACATGATCATTATTAAAAACAGATTCGCTTCCCATATGGTTAAGGGCGATTTGAGTTCAAAAAGCATGTTAAATCAAGATTTCGTTATTTACTGCTATTGTACGCATGGGCCGTGTGAATGAACTGCGTTTTGGACGCTTTTATTATATTATTATTAACATAACATATTTAGGTACGTACATAAAATAAACAAAACGTTACACGGTCATTTTTGATTAAACGATAAAGAAATACCCACAGCAGCTACTTCAGTTACATCGAAGAAGTTCATATCTACATATACACCGTGAGGACTATTTCTGCTTGCAGCGCTCGGCCGCTATAGAACCGGGGGCGGTAACAGATGTGGTAATCGTGTTCACGGGATTTTGTTTTGAAACTGCTTAGATATGAAGTTCTTCGATAATAGGTACCTACATCAGATAGATAGGTACTTTCATGCTCTAGCAAACTATGCTTGAGCAAAGTCATTAACGAATTAAACTTAGATATTCCTAATCTTGTTTCTATATGCGACAAGACATACCAAGCCACTTTCTTATTATGTTATATAGTTTCTTCGGGTAGGTTTACGAAAACAGTTCTTGGAAATGTTAACCGCCTCTGTTCTAGTTATAAGACTACCTGTCTCAGACCCAGATGTCCCGGGTTTGCGCAGCGGGGGCAAAATTTTCTGCTTGATTTGGTGGGTGGTAGGGCTTGTTCTAAGTCCGCCTGGCTAGCTACCACCATCTTATCTAAGTCGGTTTCCCTAAAAACAATGTTAAGAGAGAACAGGGGCTGCGAGGAATTTGAAAAATAGGTGTTTGAAGAAACTGTTGCCGTAGTCGTCTTACTTCAAGTCTGCCTCCATAGAGTGCGATAGATGCAGCTCAGACCGATTATATCACAAAAAAATTTACGAGATCGACGTTTCGTATTCCCCTTTTTTCTCCTCGAAAACAGAGCCGATTCAATTATTTTTTACAGATTTTTTTTAAGTAAGAGTATGTATAGGTTCCTATCATTTTCTTTCATGTTAATAACTTTTCGAATTTGTTTGGTAGTCCTCTAATCACGGCGGTAAAAATGTTTTATAATTTTTGGAGGGTCATATTTTCTTTACCAATAAGTTGCTGAAAAAAAGGAAATAACAGGGACGTGTCTACAGCAGACCTTGATTTTAGGAGAAAAAAAATGAATGCTCTAGAGGCATTATTCAGAAAGAAAAAAGGTGAATACATTTGTATGGAGATTCGCAGGCCCTGTTCCCTATTAACAGCATTTTTGTGTTTCGGCAGTAGTGGTTAGATAGCCAGTTCCTGTAATTGAGCTTTCCAGTTGAAGGTCGCCACTTTCGGCCTGATCACCACTTACCATTAAAAGACCAAGCAGGCCAATCGAATGTCTTATCACCAGCAGCCGTCACTGAATCAAACTGTAGGTACAAACGAACACATACCACCCACCATCTTTATACTGTTGGGTTCACCCATGGTTCACAAAACAACTCACGGGTTCATCCCATAAGGTAATAACCTACATAACTAACAGTCATCATCACCTAACCATTCACCAACAGGTTTCGGAATAAGAGAAGTACTGGACTTTTTGTTAGGAGGCAACTACGGCAACTATCCCTACCCTGTGGGGCCGGGGCAATACGGGCAGGGCCAATACGGGGGAGGACAATACGGGGGACAGTACGGGCAGGGGCAATATGGAGGAGGACACTACGCGCCGTCTGGCCCTCCCGGGGCTCATGCTGGATGTCCCCTGTGTGATTCTTCGGTGTACAGCTACTGCTCACACAAGCAGGCTCATGATTCGTGTTGCTGCAGTTCTGTTTGTGAGTATTCAATAATTATTTGTCTTATTAACCTACTAAGAACAGTGAGAGCGCATTTGTGTGCAGTGCGTGTGACGCAGGAAGCAGGCCCCTTGGTAACTTAAATAGCAAACACGCAAGTAATCAGTCACAAAAGTCAGTATTTTGTTTCAATTTCAAACGAAATGTTCAAGCAACAAAATATTATTGATTGTTTGAATTTTGATATCTATTGTAATGTCCCACTGCTGGGCAAAGGCTTCCCATCTCCCTTTTCCTACCGAAAGGGCTAGCCCGCTATGGCAGAGAACATATGACATGTGTGGGCAAAATTAGTATATAAACGCATGTTTTTTTCCTTTGTGTTTATAGGGGCTTTTACGCACAGCGTTTATCAGTCCCATCGTATCCTAAACAATTTTACTTTCACAAGTCGTGGGCCATGAATTTGAACAAGCCCTTCGCATCGTCGAAATTAAACGCGATTTAAAAAATAATGTTTCACGCTTTAAAATGTTTAGCTTTAAAAGTAATTGAATGAACTATAAAAATAATGGTTTCCACTATAAATATGCTTAACTTATTACTATGTCGTAGGATTGTCTAATTATCTAGTCGCAGACAGATTGTATGATATAACAATTTTATAGCTGTTTTCACCAAATTTAAAGTATTATTAAATACATCCCAAAATTAATTAGCATGTTATTTTTGAACGCTCCAATTAACAAGCGCTTGGAAGCTCGAAGTTACCAGCAACATGAGCACTGACTGGCATACAAGTTTCTTTTGATGTTATAAAGTGGCATTATCTACACCGTGTCAAGCAAGCAAAATATTAATACTCACACTACTGTGAAATCTCAGTTTAATTCAAATTGAAAGCAGATTTTATCTTCGCATCTAACTGAACAGACAGCTGTGCTGCTGAGGAGTTTGTTGTGCCACTTCTTCTTCCTAGCTAAACCACT
Source organism: Xanthia icteritia (assembly GCA_949128155.2). Classification (NCBI taxonomy): domain Eukaryota; kingdom Metazoa; phylum Arthropoda; class Insecta; order Lepidoptera; family Noctuidae; genus Xanthia; species Xanthia icteritia. Next base: position 18,863,282 of record OX421945.2, read on the forward strand.
AGGAAGTGGTGAAGGGTGGGCATTTTGGGGGACTGTCTTATATAATTTTGACGTTCGAAAAGTGCTGATTCTCAGCCTAGTTTGAATAAATGACTTTTGAATTTTGCATCTGCCCCACTAGTCTCTTTCTGGCTTAGTCATAATTACATCTGGATCCGAACCATTTTAGCAAGATAACTTCAAATAAGTACTTACTTTTAATATTCCAGTCAACCCCTACAACTGCGGCAAGACTGACTGCAAGTTCCTGTACGCCAACTCCTGCGACGAACATCAGCTGATCACAAACTGCTGCTGCGTGGACCTATACAAGAACAACGTACAGGACGCGAATATTGTGCCCATCGTCGGATAAACAACTTTATCCTTATAGTTATAAGATTTTAATTACTGTAACCGCAAGGTTGTCCCCGATTGCATCAAACTGATGATCATAATACTGGAATATATTTCAGCAGTTTTCTGAAAAATCTGCAAAAGAGGTTGCCCATACGAACCACTTGAAATGATAAAACTGTTTGATAACTTATCGTTAACTTGCAAATTCGGTAATTTAGTTTGATGCAACGGGGTTTACTTGAAATTAAGAATAGATTGTAATTCATGAACTCATTCAGTCAGTTGTAACATTAAAGTACATCGATATTTTGTAATCATAATGGAAATAACCAATTATTTCCATACATATTCCAAGTGTATTATTATTAAAATTTATTGTAAATTAATATTGTAAATATCACCCGTCTCTCCACTAGTCCATTGCCTACTCAAGGATGCATATCCGGTAGGGCTCGCAAATCCTTCCATATCCTAAGGGCACGTCTTCCCTATCATTACCGCGCCCCCCGGTCTACTCCTTGATATGCAATGGTCTCTGTAACACCATGAAACATGGCTCTCCAGGGGCTAGTGCAAATCTTTGGGTTCATTAGATTAATCGAGTCTGGTCAAACCACTCTAGAGTCGGTGAATTTCATTCATTCATTCATGATTCACAATATTAAAGGTAAGTCTTTTTTACTAAGATTCAGAATGAACAATGTTCCGTTCGCGTTTCGGTTGAATCCGAAGCAAGTCGGGTGTAACCGAAATATGGCCATTGAGTTAACATCCTAACCAACATAAATTCAATTAGGACCAGGAGAAAGGTCAAAAAATAAAACAACAACTTGCTTATAGGTACTTATTCATGAATGCACCACAAATATTCGTACACCATACATACAGTCGCTAAACCGTAGAAAATAGCTAACGCCACTGAGTGGCCACATTGGCATCGGTAGTTGAGACATCAACCTTACTCTATTACAATGAAGTGATCCGTATCGCTAAAATTATTTGTTAATGGCAGTTTTAAATCGGCTTCTTAGCTATTGAGGCAAAATGTTGAGCAGTATTATGTCGCCAGTTAGTTTCAAATATTTGAAAACTTTTTGAAAACTTTGGAAGAAGCCTACAAAGTGACAGGGTATGAATTAAACTGATCTTATTTATTTATTTTAAGCTCTTAGCACCTGCACAAAGGTGAACTTAATGCTGCTGCTGCCGATGCAATGGGTCTCTAGCGGAGTCTCACTCAGGGGCACTTCCCAAAATGTTATCACAAAAATTTGTCCAACAGACCAAATACCCACAAAAACTTTTAAATCATTGCATTCATCCAAGCTCGGGAATCGCCGGTACAAATAGTAATATCAAGTCTTGTCATAAAATGTATTAGTTCAATATGAAATAGCTATACGAAACAGGCATGTATTTCTAAATCTACAATCACTGGGTTCACAGTTACCAGTCTCGTGTAGGCAGAATACTATAAGTATCTAGCTATCATTTTGAATTATTCAAAACTGCCATTAACACGTAATATATAAATATAACAAGTATCTTAATACAGCGTTATGAAATTCTATATTAATTCCCGTTTCCGGGCTTCGCAGTATTCTTTAGGCGGTCATACAAAAGTGAGATATCTAACCTAGCTAATAAACATCGTTAAACGATCCCAACTCACTCTATTCCAGCCGTCAATTACATAAACAAAAATACTGAAAGGTATAATCGACTACTTATTACAGATTTAGTCGAATCTATTTTCAAAATTTTCATCGTATTCAATGCGTCAACTAAATGTGTCGACCATTTTATTGTAACGTAAACCTAATTTGTATACCTCTGCTGGATAACAAAAGTATAATATTTGTAGAAAAACAACCATTCTAGCTCGACTCAATATTTTATTTAGATCTGATATCGCTCAACCATGCATCAATAAAACATATCAATATCGTATCACACAGAAACAATAAAGTAATGGAAATAAACTAAACCGAATAAAGTGAGTTGAAACACATTATATTTTAAGTAATTAAAAATTACGCAGCGACCATATTTTCTTAATAATCTTGCTTGTTATTACAAAATTCGTTTACTAATTACTTACCAGCCTTCGGACTTTGTTTATAGTTGCCCGTATATACAAAGCGACAATACAAATATCTTAAACATTACATCCATTGCTCATCTCACACGGGCCATTTATAAATGTAAATGAAAAAAAAACTAGTGTGCCTGCAATCATTCTAAAGACACAGTACACGCCAGTCTGTCAGAACAAAATGGCCTAAGAAAAATTATTGACCCAACTGCAGCTCTATCGCTGACATTTCCAAAATATAAATCAATTGATAAGGTCAACTTCTTTAAAAAAAATATAAGATACTAAACTGTAAAACATGCGAGGAAAAGACTAGAGTTAGGCCATTCGCACGAACAGGCTAAGTACAAGTAAAATGGTTCGTTGACATTCAAAAGTTACGAAAGTGCAAACCGTAGAACATTGAAATCGAATGGTATGAGATGTATGAAAACCAGCATCATCAAAGTCCCTCATATTAACAAAGATGGTGAGTTTATTTCAGTACAGCTCAAACAAATTTATATTTTGCCCTTATTTACTAACAATGAGTCCACGGCATGTCATTAGATAAACTGAAACTACGAAAACCGCTTATTGCTACGAAATATACGCGCTGTCAAAGTCAACCTGTTACCATGGACTTGAGGTTGACTGTAGCACACACGACCTTGTGCGGTTATAATCTTTACGACACCATACAGTATTGAGACACAAGAGGTATAATCGACGTAGTAATTGCTAGAACACCCTAACGTTGAATCACTTGCAAGTCATAAAACGACAAGGTTTATTTTTAGAGTGCCAGCGGCTAGGGCCGGCTTTTGCCGAGCGTTATTTTGCAGCACTCCTTTGTTTGGCGGCTCCTTTGTGCCGGGGGCAGAGTCTACGCAGTCCGTCCGCCTGTTTGTCAGCGGGCTGAATCTCATGAACCGTAATTAGTAACAGGGAACAGTTGGAATTTTTCAGATTGTGTATTGCCGCTATGACAACAAATAATAATAATGAAGTAATTTAATAATTACAAGAAACGGGTTTTTTTTTCTGCGTTTTTTGCTCGATCTTAATACGGTACCCTTCTTGTACGAGTCCGACTCGCACTTGGCCAGTTTTTGCTTTAAATATTGACAAAATTGTCTCTCCCACAACAGCCATTAATGAAGAGTTGAAGTTGCCCGATATGACAGTTAGATTGTTTCACCCTTAGCACATATTATTACAGATGGGTCAGTCCGCAAAATCCTTGAAATAAAAAGCGACTCTTGCTACGACACAATAAAGTGCAATTCAGGTCGCACAGCACTAATTACCTAGTTATATTCGCCTCTTTTTCTACCGCGTAACTCTTATTTCTTCTGACTACGTTACGCCCATTGAATTCGACAAGTCGAGCCCGCCGGGTACCTACTTGTAGCTTCGTAACTAAAGTGCGGAGTGCCCCATCTGTATTCCTTGTGACCTTAGTGAAATTTCAATTTATTGGGAGTTTTTGTCAAAAGTGATGAAGCAATTACGAGGTCGATTATACAAGGGTGTTCTTAATCTACATAAGTTGGCGGGTACTGATCATTTTCACATTCAATTTCTGATGACAGTGATAACAATAAACCTGTTGTAAGGGAAACCGGAGCTTTATAATGGAGTAGTAATGGTGAAGGCTGGCACGGATGTAGTTCCTCGGCATGCACATCAGCGCATCCTGTAGTGGTTCTTCTCCCGAACCTGGCACAGTTCGCCTTTGAAGTCGATCTCTATCTCGAAGTCGAGATCGCGGTTGTTCCGCGCGTTCTGACGCATGGAGAACGTGCCGGTGATCTCCTCGAACTTTTTGACCTGCAGTAATATTAATTTTTTGATAAGTATTTGACAGCTGATAATGGAATGGCAAAGATTTAAGGAATTTGGTAAATGTGAGAAAAAGTAACTCTTTTACGCTGTCTTATGTTTCATTTAGCAGATTCTCCCATTTACTCTTAGTAAACTGCGACCACAACTGAATGAATTCCACAACGCAATGCAAAACATTTGTTGAAATTGGTTGGTAAAGTAGTTCAGGTTGTGTATGAAATAACATAAAAGTTATGACAAAAAAAAAAAACTGGCAGAGCGTAAAGGTTAAGCAATTTTGAGATAGCTCTTTGCTCCTTTGCAGGATAGGGGTCACTTGTTACATTTCCGAACGCTGTCAGTTTCATTAATAATGTTGGCCCTAAAGATAGATATACTACTTGTTATTACTGTGTTATGGCCAAACCCAATAACATATTTTCAGTAAAAGACAGATTGCTATCGATAGTAGACAGTATAATTCTATCTGTCATTGAATATCGTCCCACAATTCCGTAAGATTCCTTATTCTGTGACAGATTATTTGGACGGTAAATCCATAGATAGATAGGGTTTTTTATCTTCAGTATGCAAAAAATTGTGATAGAAAGGTTATTGGGTTCGGCCGTAAAATTGCTTAGCCGACGACGTCGATAGCTGCAAGAATCGTAAAAATAACAGCTGAAAACACTCACAGTCATGTAATCATCGAAGTAGAAGACGGTCTGCTTCCAGTGCGTGTAGGGCGCCTCGGGCGCGGTGCTGAAGCCGAGCCGCTTGTGCGACTTCGTGAACTCCACGTTGAAGAACGTCACCAGAGCCTGGATGAAGTCGTTGCGACGCACCTGTCGTGATACGAGAGATGTTAGGTATATGCGTGCCAGCGTCAGTAAGCATCTGTCTGGCATTAATGCTATAATTGATTCTTATGGCGCAGCCGTGAGGCGCAGCCGTGAGGCGCACTTTGTTAAACTTTTTTTTTTAATTTTATTCGTATTTCGTTTTAAAGGAGCTGTTTCCAAATAAATGTTATTCTTTCTGTCTTTCTTAAATTTCGTTCCTTATAGCACTGATAAGCATCATAATAAAATGTATTGCAAACAAACAACAAGAAAATACAGTTTGCTTCTATAGCGTGCCACACAGTTATTCCAAGTTGCCTCCAAAGTTTGAATTTTAGACAAAAAATAAAACAAATTCTAGACAGTTAATTGATTCAGGCGTGACCTTGCGGAAATTCATTATAAAATACAATAGGCGTAGATATATTTCGTGCGGCGTGTTCGAGCACGTCAATCGTCATCCTGAGAATGCCTCGTTGAGAGGTGAAACACGTTTCGATTTCTTACAGGGTTTTTTATGACTCTTTAGGAATAGTTAAGCGTAATGGGTTACTAAATATATCTAAGTCTATAAAAAAATCTACAATGTATGTATCTTGAAATTAACCTCTGTGACAGACAGACAAAAAAACTTATGGTGGAAAGGCTCCTAGGAAGGAAGGAGGCTTTATTAGGTGTGTGGTCTTCTTACCTGTAGGTGGAACTTGGATTCGAAGTTAAGATCCTCTTTCTTAACTGTGTATAAGTCTATTTCTTTCAGCAAGCAGGAGTTAGTCACCACCTGGAGATAAACATATGACACATTCAGAATAAGTACACAATTATTATTTATAGTTTATTAACATGTTTGTGGGTAAAGTAGTAGCAGTGATAAGAAAGTGTTTGGTTGCACCTTTTCATACATTGATTACAAGTCTTTGCCCTTAAAGATAACACCAAAATAAAGTTAAATCTACTTTGAATACTCATTTTAAGTTACAACCAACTTTGTGTTAACCAATCACAAAAGCAAACTTTTTTTCTAAGAACAAAGCCTATTTAGTAGAAATAATATTATTATTCAGGCTTTCAAAAATGAGGTTATTGGTTAGATGATAATATATTCATTGTTGATTGCTTTCGAGACATTTTACTGATATGATATACATGTATCTTACCTGCTTAGCATCAACCACATCGACGAGCGGCTCGGAGATGGCCACCTTCCTGATGGAGGACATGTCAAAACCGTAGACATCATCCCACCAGTTAATCTTCTCGTCCTTGTACTGACGGTCTTCGATGCCGCAGATGAACAACGTGCACCTGTTGGTTATCATACAATGTTACTTAGAAGTTTAGAAGGTAGACATAACATAAATTATGTATAATGCATTCTAAGGAATGTGTGCTGATATTGCAATGCTTGCAAAAGGCTGCTAAGTGAGAAGTACCAAAATAATATAAGGCCATAACTTGTACACTTCGAGCGAAAGCGCACTACGACTTTTTATCGCGCGATTGTTTTGTCGCGTGTAACGTATGGTAAATCGCGGCGACATTTTGCTATGGTGTAGTTCACGAAAGCGAGAATCCTCGTCGTGTAGACGGCTTAGTCCGAAGCCCCGTTGGTTCCTTAGTGAGAGCACACTATGGCTAGTGACTATTCACTTTATAACAATTTGTTGAAAGTATCTTGCGTTGTTGCTAATAATTAAGCAAAATACAAATCATACTTGTGTTATTTCGACCTACTATCGTCATACAGAGGCCCTAGCACGAACCCGCAACAAAAGCGTAACAACGGTTTTTAATCTAAAATCAGATGCCCAACCAAGTCGGAGGCCCATGGACGGCATAAAAACTGACACCAGGTTAGTCACTAACCACACGAAGAAGAATCGAAAATTCAACTATGCTATAACATTTTGGTTAATTTTTTTGCGATAAGCACAATTAGTATCACCCATAGACACGACTAAAGTGTTAAAACGAAGAAAGAAAATATTATGTGCGACACGAGTACTTTCAGTTTAAAAATCGTTCTAATTTACGTTACGTTTACTCCGCGCATTCGTGCTATTCTTAATGAACACAATGAACACAGTGGCCCTAGTGTGAGTTTCTTTAACCATCGCGACTTTACGCATCGACCGCATTCGGCGCTCCGATTGGCCCTTCACTGGTGAAGACCGGCCGGCTGCCAATCGGAGCGCCGAACGCGGTGGATGCGAAAGGTCGAGATAGTTACGTCCCTCCTAGCGTCGGCAGCCCGTAGTATTTTTATCTCACGAAGCGACGCGCGCTTTACTTGTGGTAACTAAGTACAAAAACACAGTGAATGCGTGCGTGAAGAAGAGTAGCGTCAGCACATAACAGACACACACACACACACTTCCAACTTCGCCATTGTCTCGGATGGTACCGAGAGCTCCTGCGCTTACACACATTCACAGCGTGTTTGTACACTTGGTAACCACAAAAAAAGCGCGTGTCGCTTCGTGAGATGAAATAATTAGTTTAATTTTTGAATTGTTTTTATCTTTTTATTACGGACGCTTTTTACGTGCACGTCTTTCTACATTGTTCTCACAAGTATAATTTCAACATGAATGATGTAACCAATATTTTGTAACAATATTATGATTTAAAATAGTGTCCGTGGAGTTTCTTGCCCGTTCTTCTCCATAGGAACCTACGCTTTGGAATGGGCAACTAGCTTCATATTTCTGACTGACTGACCCCTTGACAATTCAAAAGTAAATGGTTTATATTGAAATAAATGCTTTGAGTTTGAGTTTGAAAATACTATAAATAAAAACGTGAAGGCCGTGATTGAATTCTAACCCGTTTTAGTCGCGCCTCTCCGGTCGATGTTTGTGTAGCGATAGCGACACTAAATGGGCAGTGCAATTGCAACGCCATAGCAGTATAAATGGACTCAATAATAATTGCTGTAATTGCATTTTGGTCACAGAATACACTACTATTTATTTGACTTAAGCTTTTTGAACAACAAAATTACATAAGACAGTCCCCCAAAACGCCCATCCTTCACCACTTCCTAGTGCTTTAGCTGGGAAGAAGTGGCAAAACAAACTCCCCAGAAGTAATAAGTATACTAAGGCAAGCTAACAAACAGAGTATGTAATGAAAAAGGATATTTATAATTATAAGTAGTGAAGAATTTAAAATGTATTTTAATACCTTAATGATATTTAATACCCTAAGCGCTCGTATTGCAGCGCTGTCGCAAGTAGAAGCCTCTTGTGGTATGGTCGAGTCTTATGACAACAATTCAACGCAAAATGAGTGCTATGTATAACTATGTACTAATAAAACTGAAGAGTTTGTTTGAAATACTCTCTAGAACTACCAGTCGGCTATGAAAATTTATTTTGTTTTTGATACTCCAATTCTTGAGGAAGGTTATAGGCTATTTGAATTCAAAGTAGGACCCTAAGAAGCCGAACAAAAAGGAAAAAAGTCAGAAAGAACGCTAAACGAAAACGAAGTAACACGACGATGCAATACGACGCGGTGAGTCGAGTTTTTATAAAAATGTGGCTGTTATTTTAATATATTGTGAATCTTTGGACTTGCGCGAGAACGAAGCCGCGGGCAGAAGCTACTATCAGAATATAATTTGAAATAGTTTTGTTCTGCATTTTAAGTATGCATATGCAAATCCATTCATATGCAAATTTCTTTGAATTACAACCCTCCATTTGATGAAAGATTGAATGGTATTTTATTGCATTCATCAAATAAACCACAACGGTGACGTATAGGTATGTACAGTCAGCGTATTGTCAGTTACCCAACATACGTTAATAAACGGTTAGCGGTGTGCACGTGATTTTCGCTCAAAACCGGTTTTAAAGGTACATTTTATACTCTTTGTAACTTTAGAGGGCCTATATTTTTACACTTTCTTCTTCATAATATTTAAAGTTATTAATTTGAGCTAATACGATAAGAAACTATGCCAAGTTTTGGCTAGATACGAGGAGCAATACAACCGAGTAGGAGAATTGCGCGATAAATAAACGATAATTTTTAAACGATAGTAAAATTATTGTAGACTACAAAACCAAACTCAAATCTAAAAGAGAATTCACACAACAGATGCAAAATACATGCTGAAACAGTACTGAAGATCCTTTCATTCAACTGCAGCAGCTCAAGAGGACAACTTCGAACATATCAAACTAATGCCCCTTTACACTAAAACTTAGCACGCTCTAAGATTTTCAACGGTCGTCTTGCGCCGAAACTTGAAAATTAAACAACACGCGTTCATTTAGTTGTCGCCTAGTGTCAGTGTTAACGGGCATCAATCAGTCAATTTCAAGCGCCTACCTGTCAGGGAAGAGCATGCCATCAGGTTGGAGCCACTTGTCCCGAGCATACAGCACGGTGTCCAGCATGCTCTCATAGAACAGGCAGTAGCCCATCCATTCTGATATGATGATGTCCACCTTCTCCACTGGAAGCTCCACTTCCTCCACCTGATAAGAAACGTTATGTTGAGATACATCATCAAGCTAATGGGTAAAATATAATATGTCACAGGGAGTCATTTCTGTTATTCCATGACACATTCATTTTGTAATAAAGTATAGGCAGGAAACTATTGTTTGGCATATAGCAATTTAATTTTAGGTTGTTGTTTCATTATTACAAGAAACATCAAAACTAAGACCTATATGAACTTAGGTATTCAACATGTAGGTTTCTTTTTCGAATTTTAACATTTCCACACAAAGATCACAAAGTTCTATTTTTTTATGCAATTATTAAGTAGATACTTCCACTTCAAAATAAATATTTTTTTATTAACTTTTCTTACCTTTCCCTTAACAATCTCAATGACATCACTGAGTCTGTTAGCCTCTATGATCTTGCGAGCGTAGTCCACGATGTTGGAGCACTCGACTGCAATGACTTTAGTTGCACCGGCCTTCGCTGCAAACATGGACAGGATGCCCGTACCGCACCCGATGTCTAGGACTGTCTGTTGAAGAGAGGAGAGTATGGTTTAAATAGGTTTTTGTGACTCATAACTCATGATAATTGTTTTAATATTCTTTGTTACTATTCAATTCCTAACTTAGCATTACAACCGGCATAGATTACAGACTATTCAGACTTGTCTAGTCTAAGTACTTTTCTGACTCATAGGACTTTCTACCAATTTGAAATACCTACAACCAATTTTTTTCAAGGATTTGAGGATTTTATTGTAAAGTTTTATAAGTTTAAATAGAGGCATACATACATCACAATTGTTTTAGATTGCATTTTTTTAGGTTTATAACTGACCTTAAGCTGGCCAGTTTTCAAGTGGTAGCATTGGTCAAGGCCAAGTTCATAGTTTTATTGATGAGACTCATTAATTCTGATGTTCTCAGCATGAAGGCAATTTAAAATGGCGCCAAAAATTGGACACTGTCAGAGCATTGTGTAGTCAAAATATGTAATAAGCAAAATTGCAAAAACTGAATCTTGCTATTTATCAACATGCTTACGTAGCGCAAATCAGTTTTACCAACGAAAACGTAAACAATGTGTTATAATTTTAGGTTATAAAAATTATTATCTCTAAAACATGAGTCGGTAACAAAGAGATTAGGAACTGAAATTTTCTTTTCATGAAGAATTCTCAAAGTTGAACTGATAATATGCAGCATTTATGAGTAATAAGTGGAGGTATACTTTTACTTACTTTACCCTTGAAAAGATGCTTATTGTGGTACATAGCATTTCTGTATGTGAGTGTTCGTACTTCATCTTTCAGCATCTCCTCGTGAATACCGAAGTGTGCGTAAGAGTCGAAGTAATAATCCCTCGAGGTCATTTCTTCCGCCGTAACATTTTTATCTGGCCCTACACGACAAAAGAACAGAAAAAAACTGTAAAAAACCGGAGCACGTTTCCGTTCACCCAAGCGGTCGGCTAAAACAAAACATTTCTCACCATTTTCACCCGCCGGCGTCGATGCCGCAGAAGTTCCTTCTTGCGCTACATCCATGCTCTCCATTACGTTGAGTTGCAAGTAATTAATCAATCAAATCAAACTATGTTTTAATATAACCTGTAACTTCGCAACGCCGAATCGATCTGTCAGTAATACACTAGCAAACTTAAAAGTAATACCACTTTGGTTTGACGTTATTTTTAATAACAGCTAGTTCTTATAACTAAATTATGAGATTAGATGAACAATTATCACAAAATTTAACAATAGTTTCACGCAAAATGCTCGAAATCGCTCAATACGATACAACGAGCTTTTTTCACGAAAATTGAAAGACAATTTAGAGTTGCCAGTAAATTCATCAAAATTTTTTACAGAACCATTGCTTATTTTATGTCGATTTCAAAAACATTAATACAATTATTATAATACTTATAAGTATTTTAAATGTGGTATACGATAGTTTACACAATTTAACCATTCTTCATAAAACAAATCCCATCCATTATAATTATGTTCAACAAAACACTTTTTACTGTGGTAACACCTAATATTTAATTGGAAACACCAACGTAGAGTTGCACCACTTGTTTTTTTCGAGCTGCAGTGGACATTCGTTTTCCCAATCAAATACGATTGGGAAACCACTAAACGACGATCGATACCAGATTATAGTAAAAATCGATTTACTATTTTTATATTATCTGATTACTTCGATTTTTGGCAAATTCTGATTCTTGCTGCCAGAGCATTTAATGATAATTTTCTGATTGAAGGTCGCAGATTCTTTTTCACCCCACTATGATAATTGCTTGCCCACGATATTGTACTGGCTCATAATAGCACATAATAGAATACGCAATAATTCTTAAAATATGGGGTCATAGTTACACGCCAATATTCTTACGAACAACTTGTAATTTATTAGTTTAATAAATTGATTTAAAGGGTGATTCTGTATCAGTATTTACATAATAATATCTAGATCAGTTATTTACTCATGTGTTTCGCTTTGTGAACATGCTCAATGTAAATACAGATAAAAAACCGTAAAGAACATTTTCTACATCATTTGTATAAAAGTTCAGTATGAAATAAAACTAAGCCGGAGGTCGTCAGCCTTCAATGTTCAATCCAACTCAGTCAGTGACTTTATATCAGTGTTGAAGCACGTCCATTCGCGTAAATTTTGGCGGGAAACAAATATTTGACGAAAGTGATTTACGAAATAAATTAAATATAAGGTGAGTGAATCATTAAAAAATAATCACGAATGTATACCTATTATGGTAAATTTCGTAAATTAAATGCTGTTTCATGCATGAAAATTGAGATGCATACAATAATTTTAAAATTTTTCAATGCTCAGTACTACGATAGGGTTGAATTGTTTATGTTGTTTTTAAGAACAGTAAAAGAACAGTGGCGCCGATTCTCTTGTACACTGCACTAAACTAACTAAACTATCACTTAAATTCCTTACTTTTGGCTAACTATTCTGCAAAAAAAACAACGGGTTGCACTCCGGGAGTGCCGGCAGAAGTGAAAACTTGAATATTGACGTTGCGGTATACTCCCCGTCCGTCTTACGAATTTTCGATCAGGTCACGTGTCCTGACGCGAGTTTAACATTTTTTACCCATCACAAAAAAAGTGCACAACGCTGCTAGTTTTCACTTCAAAAAAACTAAATTTAAAAATAATTTTGACACAACTAAAATCGAATTTGACAATCGCAGCTCCACGTGGTACTTTTTTGCCCTACCCCGTGATTTTTTTTTTTAAAGCCGGGGGCGCGCAGGTATTAGCCTCGACGTGTTTTCTATAGAATTTTTAACTTTTTGTATGGAAAATATGAAAAATTATTGCCTACATGTTGAGGTTTAGATTGAGGTTGGGTTTATGGGCTTCATAAAGGGGAGTCGAAATTTCTATTATTTTTGCGACAGGACACACCATTTTCGAGATATATGCAAAAGAAAAGAAAAAAAGATACATACAGTAGGTACTGTTTTTGCACCTGAAGTCGAGGTGTTGGTGTGAATTTTAGTTAATGACAATTAAATTTGACCCACACCTTTTTAATCGCGATTAAAAATATTCAGGTTTAATTTTGTACAGACGCCAGCACATCAACCTACTACAATCTGTCAAATTTCTTTAATAGATTTTCAACTTTATCACTAAAGCATAAGGCTCAAAGTTGATTGGGAAATTTTGACAGTTTCGGGTAGGTTGACCTGCTGGCGTGTGTACAATCAAAATTGTAGGTGTAAAACGTCAAATTCAGAATAGCTAAATTGCCATTTTCATTAAATTAATAACTCAGTGCCATCTTAGTGCTGTCAAACTAAACTATAGTTAAGTTGTATCACTTTATTCTATTTCAGAGTGGGAAATAATCGTTTGACAGGTATAAACAATATTTTGGTGATTTTTAGTCTAGTTTAGAGGCATTTGTGACAAGAGAATCGGCACCATTGTGTTTTTTTTATCTAGGGTATATTAGAAAGTCTATGTATTTACATTTTAAACGGTTCTCTTGGATCTCGGATGGGTGAATGCTATCATCGGTCCTATAACCTATCCATGAGGCTCGACTTCTATTGCATAAGCATTCCAAAGTAGGTTAGGTAGGCAGAAATGTCAAAGTTCTGTCAAATTAGGTAGGTACCTACCTATATTCATAATTCCATTCCTATTTTATTTTGTATTACTTACGTAAATTATCGAATGGATATACGCCTTTGTTTTTCATTTGTCAGACCAACTCGCGCAGTAGTCAATTTTGGATCTTCTCTTATGAGGGTCACAAGTTCAATTTATTACTATTTTCGTCAATAATGTGATTTCTGTTTTGCATGACTTCGTGACAACTTATCGTTCCCAATCTGTTTATTTGCCCAATGATTAAATATCGTGACATATAAATTGCCTGCTAGTTTTAAAAATTAAATGAAAAATATTTTAAATCAGAGGAAAAAAAATAAAAATTGTTTCGTTTATTTGATGGCCTTCAGATAGTAGGATAACATACTTAATATTTAGAGCCTAGACTAATGGGCTAGAAATTAATACTAAGTCGATGATGAAGTGAAATCTAACAGTTTGACAACCAGGAAGTATCATGTCCCAGTAAATGGGTTGTGAAGTCAATAGGCAGTCGCTCCAAGTAAAATACTAGTATTCAGCTGCATCCGATAAGACTGGAAGTCTGAGACAATGATGAAGTTGAAAACTCAGTGAGCTAGAGACTATGGGTTTGTTACGAAGTTGCAGTTCTAGAACCTTGTTACTTAACAACATTTTTATTTAAATATTATGTTCTTTTTTTAAAAACCCTAGCGATTATTTCTCCCATCTTGATTTCTTGATCATCTGGGTACACCACAAAACACAGGTCTATAGGTAACCTAAATATTTTATCACATTTCACGTGTTGATAGATATAATATCGGATGCAATGAATGTGGTATCAACGAAATTCTTTGATAAGATTTACAAATTGCCAATGCCGAGTAGATACATTAAGCTCAATGCTGAAACCAATTCAATATGGCCATGATTTTGACAATATAAACATTTTATAAACCCAATATAAAATCATTTTTATATCTACATAGTGTTTAATTTAAGGGGCATGTGTGTTTTAAGCGTTTGTGTAAAACATTGTTTACAGTTGTAAAAGCCAGATAATGTGAGTAACTGTAGATATTGATAAGAGATTCATGCCATTACCATGTAAATTGTGGAGCTAATTTTCCTCATTCATATAAAACGACAAAATACAATTAGGTACGTACCTACACAACAATTAAAAATACTTTGACAATGTAATTAGGTACCGAACTGCGTTTATTATTTATTTGATTCCTTTTGTGGCATTGTAGGCCTACAACTGTCAATATGTTAAATTAAAAGAATAGGTAATATATAATATAATAGAATAGGAATATCAATATTCGTTTCAAACATTACCGAGGTAAAATAGGTATATTATAATATCCGAACTGGTAGGTAATTATTAGTCCCAAAACTAGGAGTAAATTAAACTAATAGGTATAATATTACATCTAATTTTGGCTGAACTCGTTGGTTGTCATTATTCTGTTTTTTTTTTCCTTGACGTTCTATTAGATACCTAGTGCCTACACACGTACAGTAACAATCATCTTAAGACGCAGATATATGCCAGTGACCTTGAGTGGTTAGCTTGCATGTTCTGTACTGAGCTCACGCAACGCGTCGTACGTCCAGCCAGTAATAGGACTCGCCCATCAAGGAGCGCTGTCCTAAATTAGACGCATTATTAATTTATTATACTAAAAACAAAAGGTATTTTAACAAAAAACGTATACTAAAAGATCAATAATTAAATTATCTTTAAAATGGTGAAGGTTTCAGAAAAATACGCTTGATAGATTTTGCGTGATCCTTAGTTTTGTATCCGCGTTAGACATAACTTTACAAATTAATTTCACTATGTAATATAAACATAATCTAAAATATTCACAGATTAAGTTATTAAGAAAATGCTCTAATTTGACACATAATTTTTCCAAATCATTAACCTTACTCGTTTAGACGGGATCATCAGTGCAAAATCATTAAAAGTCGGTTATCGTCGCCTTAAGATGCAGCCACCGGGGCCATCTTTCTCATAGCTATATTGCATTGTGGTAACTTAATGATAAATAAGATAGGTAAATAATTTAAAGTGTTCTTCCGATGTGTAAATAAAACCGAGCTATTCATTGCTAGAAGTGCTTTCCATTTAATCAGCAACGTGACACGCACGCTTTACTTACCTCATTAGTTCATTACATAATTATGTAAGCTCATTTAGATTATCATGTCATTACTTAATTGAATTAACACGTTAACTTAACTAATTAAGTGGTCATAAAACGTATTAATTAATTTGTAACGATATAAATAAATGTAGATTGTATTTTTGTATTCTTTTTTTCGTTTGTTATCAAATGTTCTGTTTAAGATTTGTTCGTGAGAAATACAGTGGATACGCCAGTTTGATAGAAGTGGTGTGCAGACACCAGAGGCGTAGCTACCGCCGTATCAGCCGTATCAATGATACGGGGCCCCCGGGCTACAGGGGCCCCTAACGCGTGTAAGCAAAAATTAGTAAAATGTTATCCACAATGTCACTTAATCTCGTGCTTACCGGAAAAAAAAACATATAAAAAAAACGATCATACGTGCCTATAGAGTTTTCACTTCAGAAATGACAAAAGTCAAAAAAGCAATCTTTTTTTTTCCCGGGTTAAGCGTGCGCCCAAAAGTTGGCAACATCCTATATCAGTTATTGCGGGATTCCCCCGTTTAAGTCATTAACTTAAACGGGGTAATCCCGCAATAACCGATGTACAATGACAAACCACAGAGAGCAATATTTACGCGTTTTATTTTATTCCGGTTCAAACGTTATTACATTGTAATACAATACAATCTTGTTCTTCTGATTATTTACTGGTTAATTAGTTTGATTTGTGAAAAGAATGAGTGAAAGGAAAAGAGATTATCCCAGTGGAGCTATGAAAAGAAGAAGTAAACAGAAAAGGGAGGAGGTTATAAAAAAGATGCCCAAAATTTCTTCATTTTTTCAGCAATCAGCTTCTGTGAGTGATTTAGATTGCATTGGTAAGTACTACCTATTTATCTACCAGTAGTATTATTATTCATATTTGAATAAGGCTGGCATAAAAATTCCAAGACCGTGGCTATGTTATTCTAATGTTTTAAACAAGCCGTATTGCCACTTCTGTTGGTTATTAGCAGATCGTCAAATCGTACTCCTCTGCATGGGTTAACGGTGTTTCCATTAGAAGCAATTTTACGCAATGTATATTTGACCATGAAAACTCACAGCAGCATATTAATGCATCCCTGTCATATTTCAAAGTCAATGTATACTATTGCTGTTTAGATATATTAATTTCTCAAACTAAACAAAGATTTCAGAGCCTTTGTGATCTAAGTAATATGTTCGAAGTATTAGGTACATCCGGAGAAACTCCTATCTTCTTCAAACGAAGTGATAAAAAATGCTTCCGGAAAACTGTCGGCTAAATACAGTAAAGACATTTCAGTTAGTCTTTATGAACAATTAATTGCTCTGAAAACATGCTTAAAATCTGAAATTCAAAAAATTCATTCCATTAAGGCACTCATGGAATTATTGCTGATAAAATTTAATGCTATTAAATTTTATCAGCAATAATTTCCATCCATTGCATCCAGTTTTCCGGAGGTAATAACAGCATGCTTTCTATTCTTGACCCTTACAGTTACAACCGCAACAGCTGAAAGAAGTTTCTCAAAATTAAAACTGATAAAAAATTACATAAGGACTTCGATGGGGCAGGAACGGCTATCAGACTTGTCACTATTGTCTATAGAGGCAGAAATTTTAGAAAAACTGAAATCGTCTTCAGCTATAGATGATTTAATAAATTAATTTGCCGAAAAAAAGGCTAGAAAAGTGTATATTTAATTTGAATTGTTTGGCTAGCTCAAATTCTAGGAGTTATCGCTTAACTTATAATCAATAAATATTTATTTTAATTTAATGCAAGAATTTTTGTTTCTTTTGTGAGAAATCTTTACCCTTCATTTGGGCCCCCAAACTAATTTTGATACAGGGCCCCTCCAAGGCACGCTACACCACTGGCAGACACTGACGTGTTCGTACTTATGTAAGTACTACTTACATTTGAGTAAACAGTGATCGGGATCACCTCGTGCCGTGCTGTCGTGAAATTTAAATAAACCTTGAATTAAGGTAATTTGTATTTAAAAAAAAAATGTTAATAGTTAAGTTTTTAGGAAATGTTGTGTAGATTCTGTCAGAAAAATATTTGCAATAGGATATAAATATTTCAATGTCAAATATCTTTAGATATTATTGTGGTTTCGTGAGCTCATCTTCTCAGGTTCTGACAGTTCCAGTCTTAATTAATACATAAATGTCACGTAAATCATTATGAATAAAGTAAAGAGTAAATTAAATTAAATACTTATAAGTAATATGTTTTTCTGTTTGTAATTTTTATCTTCGTTCAATTTTCGGCTTCAGTTTATAAAATTTCATTCTCCTATAGAATACAAACGGATCCCTTAACTTAATATGAGATACTTATACAAATACATCGTGTTGCATCTGTGATACAAATGACACATTATTGAACTAAGTACGTTCCTTTATTTATATTCTTACAAAGTACCACAATAGGTAGTTAGTATCTTAGGATACGTCAGGTATTCCATCTATTCCTGCGTGTAAATATTGATATCAATGTCAATGAAACCTTGTCAATTGTTCACATTTCTTAAAAGCAACCTGATAATTGTCATTATTATTTTGTAATAAATTAGATTCAAAAGTAAGTACCTAAGTAAAATGTTTAAAAATTAATTAATAGGTACCTATTTGAAACCAAAATTAATTGTCATAAATTACGATGAATTGTTTCTACAAAGACTCGATGAAATGTAATTGTTTATTTTCGAAATCGATCTTATACATTGCAGATTCATAACAAAAGGCATTCAAATAAATAAATGGCCACATACAATAAATTATCACAATAAAAGAAAATTATAACACTATAACGAGTTAGAACATAAAAAATACTAAAATCAGACGGGATTAACCCTTTTGCCAACCATCTCATTTTAGTTGTCAAAAAAATCAGTTTATGACATTTGTATAAAATACGCTATTCGACCCGATTCAAAGCCAAATTATTCTTATTTCGATCGCCCGCTGATAGGTAGATACTTGCATCACTTAGAAAATGGTTATGAAGCCCTATACCGGGCTGTTGCCTTTGTTGACTCAGTGTGACGTCAAATGCCATCGCGGCGGGATAGAATTCCATCAATAGATAATGTTTGTGTTATGGGACCCCAGAACGTGCTCAGTTATGTAAATACAACGCTAGCCCGTGACCACGTAGTATTATATTATCTGTGCCGTGACTAAAGGGATGATTGGCTGGAAATAACACGTTGTTGAGATGATAATTTAAGCTCCTGTAATTTTGTCAAGCTATCAGCAAATGGCCAAACGACATTTTATTTGATCAATATGACAAAACCGTCCGGGCTTGTGTGACATGTAAACATACAACACTGAGAAAGGCTAACATTATAATGATAGTTACACATAGGCTTCCGAAGCACCAAATTATAACGAACAGAGGGCAAACAACAAACAATCACCATGCTTGGACCATAGACCTTTTTTATACGTCTATGGCTTGGACAAACAAAATGACGATTACAAGTAGTATGGGTGTTATATATGCGTAAGCTGTCAGCCTGTTAAATGTCAATCGTCATCGGCTATAAACGACTTTTTTTTCCTTTTTTTTTTGTTTTTCCGGTGCAGTGCAGGTAAACAGAAAACCAAAAATAAAAATATTATTAAGTACCTATGTTGATACTAGCTATGGTTGCCAGATACAGGTTGATCATTTTCGGGAAAATTCTAGGATAACGGAGTCGAGCCGTAGTAAAAAATATGAAAATAAATAAGCTTATGCCTCAATAATGTTTTTACTTGTTGATTTTTTTGAATGGTAAATTAAAAATGGAAGTTATTTTCAAATAAGTATAATCATTCTTATTTTAGGTAACAGTTGTAGGTAGGCTTTAACCTGAAAATCCTGAAATACCTCAAAATACATAGTGTATTTTTATAATATTTTAAAAAACATAACCAAAATTTAGGACCTCGCATGGCTTAATGGATTCGCCCGAATTCACTTAAATTAACTTCGTGCGAATCAAGAAAGAAAAAATAATATTATTTAAAAGTGTCGATTTACCCGTCTCGGGAGAGTAAATTCGGGCGAATCACAAATAAGCCCTCGCTTTTACGGCTTATTGGTTGATTCGCCTCAAGAAAAAATAGTAATTATTATTAAGTGTCGAACAAAAATAAAAAAAAACTCTGGCTTATAAAACTCTTAACACACACTTATTTACTTATTTATTTAAATATTTTTGTCACTGAATTTTGCCATTTTTACGGATCGCGACATGCCTACTTGGCAGTCGTGCCGTGCCCGTGCGTCGTGAAAAAAACTTGTTGGTGTTCGTAATCCGGGACAGTAAAGTCTAATTACTGGACACGGGACAAGACGCAAAATTCCGGGACATTCTCGGATTTCCCGGCCATCTGGCAACCCTAATACTAGCCAAGGTTATGCGTAGGTGCGACTCAGAGCGCCGAGTTTATAGACTGCACGTGCATGCGTGCATTAGGAAGTAAATATGTTGTCAATAAATATTCAAATCTTGCTACAATTCTCACACAGCGTGACACGCCACGAGCATCTGTAAGGCCTCATTTACGGAGACGCGGGGCGTCGCGCGTTGCGTTGAGCGGCGCGGCCCGCACTGAATTCAAATATATGGCGTTGCATGAGTGCGTTTACGGAGAAGCGATTTTAGACGCGTTTGTTTGAATTAGGGCGTTTTTTGCGGCCGAGCCCGCGGATGGCACCGACGCGTCCCACGCGGCGTTTATCGCGGCGGCGCACGCAGCGGCAATTCTCGATGAAGCTATGTCCGAGGCGGAATCTTCTGTCAGTCTTATTTAGAAATCGCGCAACACAGACGTAGTCACCGTCACAATGGAGTATGATATGATCGACTTTTGAGCGCTCCCATCTCTCGCCAACATAAAACTAGTCGATTTGATCGAGGCGAGCGTGCGCCGCCGCGATGCCCGCCGCGTGCTACGCTACACGCTTGAGGATTCGCCGCGGGCGCCGCGGCGGGCACCGCCACGCTTCCCGTCTCGCTTCTCTATGAACATGGTCGTATATTGCTATAAGTTTGTGTTTACGCGTGCGATGATGCGTGCCGCTCCACGCGCCGCCCCACCGTAAACAGAAAAAACGTCCGACGCGCCGCGAGACGCCACGCCACACGCGACGCGCGACGCCCCGCGTCTCCGTAAATGAGGCCTAAGTGTTTCAAGATTATTACAAAAGCGCTCTGTTGTAAGTATTTTTAATATCCGCTCTCTTTTGAAACAGTGGATTATTTATGTTTTAGTGTTGAACGTAAAAGTATCTAAGTATAATTATTCAGAAAACAAAATCAACTCAAGCCCCCAAGAATTAATAAGTAGACAAGGTCCCATTAAAATAGATTGACAAGTTTTAACACAGCGTTCAGTACGTCTAACCAAAGATATCCAAGCAAAAAAAAAAACACTGATTAAAGTGATTTTATTTTGACCTAAAATAATAAATGGCATTGGGTAACCAACATTTTTAGTGTATTTTCGTTAGCTGATTTATTTTTCTTGTAAGTTGCCTTTTTCTTATTATTTTTTTACTATTGTCCTTATTTTGGTGGTCTGAATGATTTCTAAAAGTTTTCCATCTATTTTAATGGGACCTCATATATTATGAGAGATGTGCTAAAAAAATAAGTTCTTTCTCGTACTTAAAAAACGATTACTTACCTTAATTCAATAAGTAGTTCCATTTCAGCGACAGTCAATACCAAAATTTACGGTAAATTAGAGGATTTTTTGACAAATTCAGGCAGAGATTCTTATTACGATTATTCTATACGAACGTTCTTAAAGATATGGGAATTGCCCTTTTGGCCAAACTAGTGCCATCTGAAATTCCGGATCAAAGGACCAAAAATAAATTAAAGTAAATACAAATAAATAAAATGCCTATGTGTGAAAAACCTATGGTCGCCTAGGTAGGTTTTAGTGTTCGACTGTCAATTAAACAATGACGATTTAAATTAAAGCCCTGGGGAAAGGTCGACAACCTACGACCACGCGTCGTTTCCAAATGTTATTAAGCGCCATTCATTTCACTAATGATGTACAAATTTTTACATAATTACATATGTACAGACGCCAGCAGGTCAACCTACCCGGAACTGTCAAATTTTCCCAATCAACTTTGAACCTTACACTTTAGTGATAAAGTTGAAAATCTATTAAATAAATTTGACAGATTGTAGTAGGTTGATGTAATGGCGTCTGTACATAATTATTTCATCATCTAATAGGTAGGTCAAATCAGTTTTTGCAAAATATTTTTCTCTGGATCGAAGACGGATATCAAGTAGGTAGGTACCTATTATTTATATTGTGTTACTGATAAATTATTATAATTAGGTAGCTTATGCAATAGAAAACCCAAATGTTCATACCTACATAACAATAAAATATAATATTTATGAAAATAGTAATTGCTACGAGGTGTGGGAAATGTGCGAACGAGTCGGATGCCGAAAATATAGTTTTTAGAATTTTTGTCCGTTTGTCTGGATGTACGTATGTTCCGAATTGGCACAAAAACGGCTGGACGGATGTGGATGAAATTTGATACACAGATAGGTTATAACCTGGATTAACACATTACATATATGGTACTTTTAATCCTGGTAGTAGTTCCCGTGTGATATTTTACGACATCCACTTGGGTGAAACTTCGGGAAAAAGCTAGGTATAATTTTATTTTATTCTCTTTACAAATGGCTTTTTATTTTAATATTATAAATTTACAGTGGGTCGATATTTCTATGTTATGTTTATTTGGTAGTAGAAGTAGAAGCCCGCAAACTGTTGAGCATTTAATAATCTAAACTGCTAAAGTAGGTAACATCAATCCACTTCGTTTAGCTCGATGATGTTCTTGCAGCTTGATATTGAAAATTGAAATACAAGAAAACAAAAATAAACTCTAGATTAATACCATAGACGTATACCTTTTTTATACGTCTATGATTAATACCGTAAACTCCGAAATAATTTATTATTATTTATTTATTCTAAAATATGACATGTTACGATTTTTTTTTATGTATCACCTCACGCGACATGATTATGTCTCACAAGGCCGATACCCCTAACCAATGTGCTATCTTCGCCAAGTTATCGTCCACATAATTATCGAACTAATTTATCGTAATTGTTACGCACTTAGGTACTATCGATCTTTTATGCTCATCACTTGGCAACAAAGAAATATTTTTTTTTTTAGAAAATGTGTAATTTTATCTTTGGTTTTTATTTGTTCAAACATGAAACATTCAAACGTTTTATTTTCGTTTTTTAAAATGCGGTAACTACCTACCAGTTATTGGATAGAAAAAAGATTGTCTGAGGTTTTGTGTATTTACTTAACTACTTTTAAGTCGCACTTCTTATTGACGTCATGTTTTATTAAAAATAAAGAAACGCGTGAGTAGTGTTGTGTACTTTCCTATCTATACACAGTCTGTCCTGTAATACCTATAATCGTTCGTGACTTGAACATAACAGTAGGTAAACATACTTTAAATAAGTTGTGGAGAACACAAAATAATAAAATGTGTGTGAATAAAATAATAAAATCTCCTTGTTGATACAAATAATTATACTCAGCCTTTTTGTGCATTTAAAATACCTCCCACATTCATAAATAATTAACAGGCACATCATTTATTTTCTTACTTATTCAGAGATGTCATGTAATAAATTAACATCCGAAAAAGAATCAACTCGCGAGCTTCATGTTTCAAATTCGAAGAAGCGCAGTGCGCAGTGGGTGTCGTAAATCGACCAATTGCAACAAAATTACCTACATGGAAGTAACGAAATTAAATTCGGAGAAAGTTTGTTTTCTGCCTGCTTGCATACTGCGAGTGTCAGGTTGGATATGTGGTATAACCCGTTTCAAATTATGTGTAGTGCGATGCACCGTGCGATATAATTATAATGCTGCGTATATCTCGATGCAGTCAGTCGCACACGAAAAGCATGCAAAACAAAGAAAATCATCGTTTAACAACAAAACAACATGTATACTGACGTATTTGATGCTGAATGCAGGATGCAAGCGAGATAACAACAACAATAAGTTAATTTAGGCTAGGAACTCACGGAGCGGTTTTCAACCGCGCCCGCCGTGGTGGCGGGACCGTACACACACGACAAAATCGCGCACGCGCGGGCATAAATCGCGTTCGTGAAATTTACTATCTACATTTCCATGTACAGACGCCAGAAGGTCAACTTACCCGAAACTGTAAAATTTTCCCAATCAACTTTGAACCTTAAACTTAAAAGTGATAAAGTTGAAAATCTATTAAAGAAATTTTACAGATTGTAGTAGGTTGAAGTGCTGGCGTCTGTCTGTACTACATGTTCGTACGAGTTTTGCGGTCCCGCCATCGCCACCGCGGGTGAAAATCGCTCCGTGAGTTCTTAGCCTAACGCTATTCATGGATCGCAAAAGCGTTAAAATATGCAGTGTCATTGCACTTTTGCACGAGGGCAATGAATGTTCCAATTTTGTGAACTGACTCGCGTTTTCAAGGGTAGCTCCTCCGCAATCCTCTGCTTCATAAAACACTCTTTGTTTAAACAATTCATGGGCATTGTTTGATATTTGTTCAACACTAGGTCTGTAGAAGTACTTAGGTACCTATAGGTTGGCATAGAGACACTTGAAGTTTATTTCACTGAACGTCCCACGCAAATTGTAACACATAATTGCGGGAAACGACTAATAGGTTAATGGGACGAACTGCTGGTGAGAAACAACCTGGCACTAAACGCCACACTACTTTAGTCGAAAAGTACAAGTACACAGTGCTGGATTCAACCTTATCGCCACCCCTGGGCACTGTAAAAATGCCGCCCCAATATCGAAATTTTGCATAAAATGATTAATTTTATTTTGATAACTGTCATTTTAATTCTAAAAGTTTTTTTTGTATAGGTATATTTTTTCTCAAAATACATAAATAAATAATTAGTTAACAAAACAGCTGTTAGACCAGCTAGGTATCTAATTACGCAACACATTTTCGTAAACGATTACGACAAATTTGTTTCATTTTGACAGTTCAACAACATTCATTGCGTTATATTTACGTTGTTGAGCAGATTTTTTTTTCACGATGCCCACATCTGATAACGCCCCGGTTCTAAACGCTGCAAGTAGAAATAGTCCTTACGATGTATAGATATGAAGTTCTTATTAATATTCCTATATCACGAAGCTTTTTTGTTTTTCAATAACTTACATGACGATTATATCGATGACAGCATGTTACTTAATGAGTTTTTCAAATCACTAAAAGAGTATTTGCTATATTATATAACTAGCCAAGTCACACATCGCGGTACCTATCTCTTCTACTAACGCTTCTTATCGTTAGTTGTAATATTAATCGTGTAATATAAACGTTAATGTTTACTGTATTAAGAAATATACTTTGATTGCGCAGCAAGGACAACCGCTTGCTTAGTTAGTTTTAAATGCAACAGCTGGGCGTTTGTGATTGTGGCTGTCGTTAGTAATGATATGACATAAAATCATGCCTGTTTCCTAAAGGGTTAGGCAGAGGTGTACCTATAGTACACCCACATTTCCAAGGGCGTATGCAGGGGGGGGGGGGGGCGCTGTGACTGATATTTTTTCTAATCTTGTTGACAAATTAAATCAAATAAATACTTTGACCACTTAGGTGTTTGCCACTCATGCGCTTAACGACACGCATAATAAGACTATGTGCTGTTATTTTAATTATGATGATGGAACGTGGAGTTTGCCGCCGCGGGCCCCCCGTCCTGGCGGCCCCCCAAATTTTAAGTAGTACTTTTTAATGATGTCCCAAACATGGTCAAAATATATTCAGTAAGACGCAGTTTAGAGTTGGAGGCTGAGCATGAAAATCGAGCTCGTTTCGCTCGCGAATATGTATATTCTCAAACTTTCTGCTGTCGACAAAGAGACACCTATTTATGTATAACTTTTCAAAAAAAACCTTACTAACACAAGGCGGTGTGCTAAAATTTTCGAGCTCGCTTCGCTCGCTCTCAAATTCTATATTCTTCTAACTTTTCTGCATAAGTCGACAAAGCAACTCCTATTCCGTTAGGATGTTCAATAGAAACCTAATCGTAAATTCCGAGACGCATTAAATTTCGAGGTCGCCTTAATCGCTC
This sequence comes from Xanthia icteritia, assembly GCA_949128155.2. NCBI lineage: Eukaryota > Metazoa > Arthropoda > Insecta > Lepidoptera > Noctuidae > Xanthia > Xanthia icteritia. The sequence continues at coordinate 18,889,324 of OX421945.2, forward strand.
CCTTACATTCTTGCTTTTCGTAAATAACATAGGAGATAGCTTAGCCATTGTAACACCTTTATACCTACATTATGGAATGCAAATAAAGATATGAATGTGAACATGAGATGAAAATGAAATACATAGTGGCGAGCGTATTTGAATTTGGCGATTTTGAATGGTATGGGATTATCAGATGCATACATATATTATACGGAGGATACCTTTCTGTTAATTAAAATAATGTTTCCTGATCAAAATATCTATATGGAACTGTATCAATGATACTAGCATTTGCTGGCCAACTGTTTTAAGAGGTTTACGCTTGCCAACAGACATGGTTTTCTTAGATATTAATATTTAACTGTTTTGTTACATTACAAGACAATGTAATGTCATAATGTCATATTTCATATCAATATCATAATTTATAATATTGTCATTTATCAATAATAGTGTCGGTAATTAGGTACCATCTCAAACAGTAAAAAAACTGTTTATTCAAAAAAAACACTACAAAGTGAAAATTTACTTTAATTTTGGAAGTCGGTGTTTTTTTGTTTTGAATTTTCGTCATTTACGACCGACTTCTGAAATTAAAATTATTTTTCATTTTGTAGTTTTTTTGGAAATCGGTTGTTTTATTTAATACAAAGTTTAGGCTAAGTGGGAAAAATAAGTATTATCGAAGCTAACTCAAAAACTACCTAAGCAAAGTTAATAAAATTTATATGGGACCACCTCTGAAGTATGACCTACCAAACAAAAACAGAATCATCAAAATCAATTCATAATTAGCGGAGAAATCGCTTAAAAATATATAATAAAAAAAAAAATTAGAACCTCCTGCTTTTTGAAGTCGGTTTAAAACGGTTATGAATGACTCATTTAATTAAATATTGTTTAAATTAAATGAGTCATTCATTATGTAAGTTTTGTAAGTATTGTTTTCATTCGCATTAATTTATTTAACTCATACGGAACGCCCTTGAAAACGCACTAAACTTTTCTCTTGGTTTACTAACATTTGCCTACCTACTTGATAGTTATAAAGTGATTTAAGTGCCATATTTTTATATTCACAGACACGTTTAATTATTTACCGAGACAACATGCGATTAGAAATAAAATTAAACGCAGCAAAAAGATAACTGTATTTACATACTCAAGGATTTCACCCAAACTCCACGAAAGAGCCTTCAGCTCGCATTGAGCCTTGTTGACAAATCTTAAGAAGAATTAAACAATGACTTATGAATACCCGAGATGGATAAAATTTAAAAACGTCATGAACACGAGTTTATAACTTTATACCAGTCTGTTACCGTGACAGATAATAGTACATTTTTATGTAGCAATGGTCTAACAACAGTAAATGACATTTCACTGATCGGCGGGCGATAACGATGTACTATCATCGGCTTATCGTTAGTGCATATTGTAAGTGTCAATTAGGAGGTTATAGGATATCTTCACGCGTTTTACCTTATCTCGAATAAAGTTCTAAACAGCAATCAGAGGTTAGTTAAACATAAAACCATGCGACAATAATCACTAATGTGGTGAGTTTATATGACGTTGTAAGTCCGTCGTGATCGTAAACCGCGATAAACACTTCCTACAGCTGACACTGCGCTGTACAATGGCTCATGATCGAGGCAATTCAAAGTCTATCGTAACACTCCATTAGTATACAAAGCGTTCATCAAAATACATCATCGATCTGGCGTATAAATTCCTGTGACCAGACTCTGTCCCTGCATAGTTGCAGTTATAACAAAAACAACTTATAGTGAGTATACATCGTGGTTATCTAAAGTAAATAAGACCGAAAAAGGCAATATGGATGTATCTATCTAATCCACACAGCTTTGATTAAATACCTAAAGAGATTATCAATGGTAATATACTAGCGATAGCCCAACTCAGTTCTCTTTAGCACAAACCTTTTAGTAAGATTGACTTGCTTGAATGTCGAGACATGAGAAAGAAAAGAAGAAAGAAAATACGTTTATTCTGCACAAACAAAACGCACATTTAAATAAAATAAAAACACAAAATACACAAGTAGCCAAAAGCCTCGTATTTAGCCAACAAATAAACGCTATTTATAAAATTATTGATTCTTCTTTATGAGAAAAAAGTTCCAAAGGAACAGTATGTCAGTATGTCACGATGATCTAGTTGGCCACGGTGTAAGATTGCCCAGTTGAAGTAAGTAAACTTACTTGAAAATGATGACGATATTATGTTGAGTCACTCTCTACTTCCCAGGTTTCTCAAAATGTTTTCAGCATTTTCTTTAAGGGAATCTCTCTTAAAGAAAATGCTGAAAACATTTTTTTCTCTTCTCAGTTTTTATTATGTAGGTACCTACTGCGGATACAAAGTGATCTCAATATACGCTGGTTGATCGTATCTTACGTGGTTGTAAAGTAAGTGGGTTCAAAAAAAAAATTGGTAGATAAAAAAACAAGTTCCGTGTACCTATCTTTACTTCACCTACTCAATTACTGATAAGGCCGATTTACATAATTTTTCGTAGGTAGCAATAATGGCACGACTTACGAGGAATATCAATATATAATGGTTTTTTAATTATTGTTTTATCGTGGCAGACAGTCAAGGTCGTATTTTTATATTTTATCGCAATAATTTTACACATTTTCGTAGACAGCCAAGTAAATAATGTAAATAGGAAACTAGGCTGGTAATGTTAACCTTGTAATTACGTACTTACATTATTTTTATTGTTTCACCACTCGGCACATCTGTTTTTGAGGAATAATTTGGCTTGCTATTAATTTAATAAGCAACAGGCATTTTGCCATTCGAAACGAACAAAGCTAAACTACTTCTGGATAACGCTACTTCAGTTGGGATTTTAAATACCTAAGCATTTTTCCCTTTTATTTATAAACATTGCTTAAGGTTAAGAAACGTTTAACCTTTGATTATTTATATGTCTAGATAGAGTGTCGCGCTGCAAAAGAACTAAAACAAACAAGCCAACGTTTTTATGCTGGGGTGCGTGACAGCTGCGTCTTACACTCGCGCCACGTCATTGTGCTGTCATTTTGCTTTTCTAGTGCGCGCATTTAGCGCCCCACAGTTGGACGCAATTTTTTTGACAAGTTCACTGCTTTGATTGTCTATCTATACGACTTATTTATATCTTTGGTTTAGACGTCAAAAATGTACGGTCAAACAGTCGCTAATCATTACTAAACGTTTACCTATACATAAACTCCTTGATAAATAGCACGTCTGACGTGCTACCACCATAATATTATTGTTCTATATTGTGATATAGCACTCAAAAAGCACTTAATTATAAAGAAGGTAGTTATGACAATGTTTCCAGAGACGCGTTCCGTGTTTAGCATATCAAATATAATGTTCTTTCAACAATTAGACTTAAATAGTTAGACGAATCCGTTAGGTAAATGAAACATAGAAACACAAATCGTGATAACGTGATTTCCCATTTAGACCATGATTTTTTTACCTTGTTTGTTTTGCAAGGAATAATATGAACGGATATGTATGCATACATCGAAGCAGTGACCTTAGGTTGGCATCGCCTATACATCACCAAATCTTTCGCACTCGTAAGTCCAAAGAGAGGTAAACGAGCAATTAGCTGCACATTCACCTCGTGAAGCTATCCTTTCGGTGATACCTAATAACCAACCTTTATTCGCCACATTTTCTATATTTAGGCAAAACAAAGGCTAAGTAGTCACTTAGATCAAATGTCGCGATGTCCACTTATCGACCCAGACAAATGCGTCACAGCACTCCGTACCTACTATACTCGTCCCGACCTTAATTTATCACTCAATAAAGGGGTGTTGCTGTTGTCCCATGACTTCCATGAGTCAGAATTAGCCTTTCTCACCCCCAACACAATGGGCAGTAGTGAGCAAAAAAGGGATAAAAAATATCGAGATGAAAATTAAAAGAAATACGAACAAATAAGCTAAAGAAAAAGAAATACCAAAGGTTGTCAGCAAATGTCAACATTAAAACTGAAGAACGTGTCCATTATTCAGTCTAAATTCGTTCGCTCTTTGTTTCAAAACATAAAATATTTTAGGTAAGTATTTAGCAGGATAACGTAATTGAGTCATACCCATACGCCCATATCTACAGCTGTTACTCGCAATATGTACCTTACCGGTCAAATATAAATAATTAACTGTACGATAATAATAAAGTGCATAGGTATTTACAAAAGAAAACTCACTAAACGCCACTTTTGTCGATATTTTTAGTCATTTTAAAATCATTGTTGAAGTGCCTTCCGACCAAATGAACAGCAACCTGAGTTTTGCCGATGTAATAACTACCAACCCAATTTACATCACGTTTAAAAATGTATACTTAATAGAATCAACCAACCGAATAACAGTATTCATTTTCGCATAATTTCGTCGTGTTTTGTCCAAACGAAAACTAATCAAGTCAGAAGGCGATAAGAACGCAATGTTGTACAAAACAAATTGTTAATAATCTGTATCGTTACGTACTTGTTTCTGAAATTCAGACACACTTTATGGCCTAACATGTAGATTATTTAATTTACAAGTGTCAATAAAACCCTAATCTTCATTTATTAAAATATCATAATTACTAGAGCAATTAAAAACTTTACCAGCAAACATGGTTGTAATAAAACATCTGTCACAATTTAGATTTCCGTATCGTCAAGTTAGCAATGATTTATTTTTCATTGACCAAGACTACCAAGAGTCAAATAAATGTAAATTATAATGACTGATCAAAAACAGGAGCACTTTCTCGGCTTAGTGCATTTGTTGCTTTTAAATTGTATAACATTGTACCTAGTAAGGGAGAGTACATAGTAAAGTAACTCTTATCACCGACACCGAGTAGGTACCTACAATCAAGTACGCATAGATAAAGTTCCTACATTTATAAACAATAAGGAAAATGCGTGTGTACCACACACGTTCAAAGTACACAAGATCATCCAGTTCCTAGCCAAATAGTAGTTAATAGAGTCTAGATCTTATTAATGCTATCGAAACATCAATAAAGAAGTTTTTATTAGAAATTGTATTGTTCGAGTCGCGTCGCGCTGGTCTGCACGAGCCTTGATACAGTTATACGATAGCTTACCTATGTAGGTACTAAACGAGAATTAAAGAGGCCGTACAATTGAAGATTCGAAGACGTTAATTTATAATTAAATTTCTCTTACCATCATCTTCAAATGACTTTCAATTACGAAACTAACGAATAGGGTCTAATAATCGTTAACTCGGTAGATAATGGTATTGTCAGGTTTCTGTAAACAGCACTTCATAGTTTTGGTATCAGAAAATTAACAGACAATAGTTTTCTTATCAGTCATATATCGTAGCATGCATATAGTAATATCTGTCAACACAGACTGCGTTGATGAATGAATGGCGACGGCCGACGGGAGATACGTTCTAGGTATATTTACAAATTTAAACAAGCTGTTTCAATAATTATAAAAATAGCTTTTCGCTTCATAGCGCATCAACATTATCGTCATCATTTCAGCCGAAAGACGTCCACTGCTGGACATAGCTAGGCCTCCCCCAATCATCAACCCTTGAATTATTCGTTTCTTTTCAAATAAATAGCTAACTACCACTACCTATATTGTAGTAGGAGAAAACGAGTAAAAATTATGACTGTAATCATTTTCATTGCTTTTACACTAATTTTGTTACTTTTACTACAATTATTAAATCCCAGCAATAGAATGTAATTTTATGACATTATCAGTTGACAATTTTATTAATAATCAATTATGAAATATCATATTTTGACATTTAAAAATTATCGTTTTCGAAAGGTTTTTTTTTTAAATAAACTTTGTCGATTCTATTTCCTGTTCAAAGGCATGCATTTTGTACCCACGCATGATTGCTCTGTGATATACTTAGCTATGACAAAAAGTCGTAACAAGATAAAAATCGAATAACAAATTTGATCGTAATACTCAGTCATAGAAGCCAATGAATGTCATATTATCTTGATTGGTATAAGTGAGTCCACCGGATCATCTTCATTTGGCGATGAAGTCAAAAATGTTCCCAGCTACCACTTACGTAGGTACCTATATAATCCTTTACACGGACCACATGTGAGCCAAGTTCATTCACCACACCACCGTTAACTCAATTACATCCTTACGACCTCACACAATGGTCTAGTAGGTACACATACATCAATGATTTGATGCTCATGGCTCAGTTGAAAGAGCTGGTGCTCATTGCTCAGTTGAGCAGTGGTAGGGTAGCCCGCTGGTATCTAATGGCCGCGACTTACGAGTTGTAGGTCGTAAGTTCGAACCTTGACAAGCGCTTTACTTTGTGTAAAATATTTCATCACCACTGCTCTCAAAACGGTGAAGGAAAACATCGTGAGGAAACCAGCATGTCCGTTATAGGCTGATTATATACTCAGTTGAAATACAAACGGTTTGACAAAGTACTCGTAGCTAGTGAACCAGCAATGGAAGTTTGATATCACTGTACGACTAAAAGCCGACAGACACTACGCCGACAGACTGAACGCCGACAAGACTTTACTTCGACGGGACTCTTCGCCGACAGGACACTTCGCCGACAGGACTCTTCGCCGACAGGGCTCATCAGCGACGCATAGCGAGCTCGGGACTTGGGGCACCCCGACTCGGACAGGTTAGGTTAGGTTACCCTTCGTGGTTATTTTTTTAAAAACCACACAGAAGTAGATCCGTCGACAACGCCTTACAAAAAACTGATTATCGGAGATAAATTGCGTCGCTGATGAGCCCTGTCGGCGAAGAGTCCTGTCGGCGAAGTGTCCTGTCGGCGAAGAGTCCCGTCGAAGTAAACTCTTGTCGGTGTTCAGTCTGTCGGCGTAGTGTCTGTCGGCGTTTAGTCGTACACTCGTTTGATATTGGACAGTTTATACGACGAGCCGTTGAGTCGGAATTCCTTTCAACGAAGTATTAATTTATGTCTTACAAGTATATGGACCATTGTTAACAGCATTGCTCACGAGTTTTTGTAATAGCTGCTTGCGACAATTGTAACGCGAATAACTCTTACGACTTCATTATGCAACGGTTGGCGGCAATCTTTTCTTGAATAGCCTGAAACACAAGTAAATGGACTGAAATGTAACAAGAGCAAATAGACGCAGATATATACCAGTGTCCTTGAGTGGTTAGCTTGCGTGTTCTGTACTGAGCTCACGCAATGCGTCGTACGTCCAGCCAGTAATACGACTCGCCCATCAAGGAGCGCTGCCCCAAATTACACGCATTATTAATTTATTATACATTAAACAAAAGGTATTTTAATAAAACACGTATACTCAAAGATCAATAATTAAATTATCTTTAAAATGGTGACGGTTTCAGAAAAATACGCTCGATAGATTTCGCGTTATTTTCAGTTTTATATCCGCGTTAGACAACTTTGCAAATTAATTTCACTATGTAATATAAACATAATCTAAAATATTCCTATATTAAGTTATTAAGAAAATGCTCTTATTTAACATATTTTTTCCAAATCATTAACACTACTGGTTTAGACGTGATCTTCAGTATAAAATCATTAACAGTCGGTTATCGTCGCCTTAATTTAAAAAACCCAATTGAGCGACCGCTTACTGTCCTTGACCTGAGATTAACGAACTAGTCATTTCCTTTTGTTTGTTCCGCAAATTAGCCATTAGAGTTTATTAACACATCTAAGAGGCATTTCCGTTTTTAGAAAAGTTAAAGATATATGATTGTATTCACGGCAATTCGCACGAAAAGTGAGAAACTCACCTGCATTATGCATTTTTTTATGTTAGTGGGGCTTCAATTTGCAATCCGATACTGAAACCGCTCGAGCACATCGATATAACTTATGGTCGTTACTATACCAATAAATAATATAACAATGTAGTGCTACCATACATAACATGATAACGGCTGCCATTCAATGTTTTGTTTTATTGTTAAAGGTAAACAAAAATGGCTGACAAAGAAGCGGAACTGATTGAAAAGAGTGAGACAGGCAATGGCATGGCAAAGGCGTGTGGAAGTGGCGTCAAACTGAAGAGAGAACTGGGCCTGTTCTCAGCAGTAAACTTGATACTTGGAGTCATGATCGGATCTGGTATCTTTGTGTCACCAGCTTCCGCCCTCGAACACTCTGGATCTGTTGGCCTTTGCCTGATAATATGGACAGTTTCTGGAATTATATCCTTATTAGGTGGGTGTAGGTAAGATACCTATTGATTACCCATATAAAAATACTACTATTAAGTTGTTTCTTTTTTCTTAGATTTTACTAAATTAATGTTTTTTTTTCAGGAGCATTGTCATTTGCTGAATTAGGTACTGTAGTCGGTAAATCCGGCGCTGAATACTCCTATTTTCAAGAAGCATTTGGAAACACACACAAATTTTGGGGCCCATTGCCCTCATTTATATGTGCATGGATATATGTTGTTATTTTGAGACCAGCAGAAGTCGCTATAATCGTCATGACGTTTGCTGAATACGCAATTCAACCTTTTACCCCAGATTTAGACCCATATTATAAAGATATAGCTATTAAACTGGCTTCTGTAACTGCATTGTGTAAGTATTCTTTTAATTTTTATTTACACCAACGATTTCAATTTACATGGTTTTTTGAATCGATTAGTACCAATAGAATCGATTGGGTCCCAATGACCTTTTCCCAGTTGGCGCGCCTCACTATTAAGCTGTGAATGAAATGTCAGTGTCACTGTCAGTCTGTCATGTAAATTTCAAAATTTGAACAACACTGGACGACTGGATGCGTTGGTATTATTTTATAATACCAAGTTTTATTAACTTTTACTTGTGAATAACTAACTAAAAGTGTCAAAGTTCATAATTCTACCTATTACACGTAAGTAAAAATAGTTTATTTGTATAAACATTTGTAGTAATCATGTTCTGCACTAACGAAGTAATATTATTCAACTTGTTTTTAGAATGCCTTTCGAGCGTAATAATGAAACAAGAGACGCGGTGAAACGCGAAATAAAAGAAATCCAAGCTCGTTGCAAGCACGAGTGGAATGTTATCGACAATTCGCCGTTGGACGCGCCGAATGTTAGCTTGGAACAAATAAACGAAAAAACGCTTTGTTACATGTTAGGACTGGGAACAGAGATTCAGAATTCCAATACCCCGATTACAGGGGATGATAACCTCATAACCGGCCAGTTTCTCACAGATATTAAAGAAAAAACAAATCAGGTGGAAGAGTATACTGCTTTTATGAGAGGCTCCATACATGATATTGATGCTGAGATAAATAGGTTAATTTATTTATGTTTTACTACTAATTATACTGACTTATGGGAAAAACGGGTACATTTTTTGGTCTACACTGTGACTTAAACATTATAAAGATCAAGAATTTCTTTTTATTTCCCTTGGAAGGCTAACTAGTAAAGAAGTCTCAACAATTAAGAAAACACTATACCTTTCTAAACAACAAATTAAATAATATTTCAGATTAAAAAGCCTAATCGCTATAACACAAGAGGCCAAGTCCCGTCCTAAGGTAAACAAGCGTGAAGTACAGCCGGAACACATCCATCGAGCTAAGGAGAGGTTCCAGACTATAAAGAATGAGTTACACGGGCTCATACACTCACTGTTCCCTAACTCGGATAATATGATTATTGAGGTCATGGGGGTGAGTTAAATATGAATTTATTTTGTTTACTTTTATATCTCCTGACCCTCAAGATACAGGCAAATGCCTAGTTTGGGAGTCACCGCCCAATCTGCTCTTGTACAATCTGAATTTTAATAAATGAAGGAGGCTGGGCAAATTTGTATAAGAAGTGGTCTATAGACCAATAGCGAAACGGTTTTATATTTGTGTAGGGATACTTCATCTATACCCTTGTGCAAAGGGACATCATAATCTGACCCAGCAATTTCAAGTAAAAATGCTAATCAACCTGCCATCATTTTTATTTAAATTTTTGTTAATGAATTGATAATCTTCTGGATTCTATTGTAGTTATAAAATGGTATCCATTCATCTTCTATTTTCTGTTGAATAGCCGAGTAATCATGAATAAAGACCAAGATTTTTCTTTCTATAATTAAAACATTGGGGGACACTAAACGGCCCTAGACGTAATAACAATAAAACTTCTATTGTGTCTCGTTCAGTGTCCTTCAACCAATTAAAGAAAACTTGGTCCTTTACACACAATAATAAAAAAGAGTTTTACAGTGAAACATTTCTTTTTCAGCAATTAATGGCAGAGCATCTCAATGAGACATCAAACAGCTACATACCAATTACATCAGAAACATTCCAAATAATAGAACTACTGAAAGACATTAAAATTGTCACTGTTAATCCTTATAACAATATGGAAGTTAAGTTGTCATATTGATCGTCAATATTTTAGGCACAGTCAAACAACAGAGATAAAGAGAGAGCAAAACTACAACTCCTCTTGAAAATCATTGTTAGTGTATGCATGCTCTGTAGTCAATCATTGCCATTGTTTGTCTGAGTGTGTTTAATGCAAGTAATAATAATTAATTTTGTCTAGATAGTAATAATAATAAACATGTCAATTTCTGGTAGCTCATATTTTTTGTTACCTGTTCATATTAATTGCATAGTAATTTACTTTGTACAGAACTTGATCACTGCCTTCAAGTAGGTGTATTTGAAACATGACACTCAAGTCAATTGTTTTAAGTATTTAACTATAAAGCCCCCAGTACACGTTGAGCGAACCCGTTTGCCAAGCACGCTCGCCCAACGTGTACTGGGGGCTTTAGGCTGTGTATCCACCAGAGATGAGCGACGATGCGTAGCGAGGGATGTGTGTGGAACTAACCAATAACATCGCTTCACTGTCATAGTTTGAGCTAAGCTTGCGTTGTTATTGGTTAGTTTTACGGACATTCCTCGCTACGCATCCTCGCTCATCTCTGGTGGAAACGCAGCCTTAGACACCTGTCCCGCCGGCGATTAGCCAGAAATGAGTAGAACTAGGAACCAAAATCAAGTTGTTTGTTGGACAGAGTTCTCGCCAGTGGCGTGAACAGTCACAGATCAACTGTTAGTATCTCTTTTACTAACACGGGACCTACAATCTTTTTACTGGACTGCGGCGAAGCCAAAAAAGGAGGATTATGTGTTCCTGTATGTATGTAAATGTTTGTACGTCCTTCCCTATGTTCCCTCGTAACTACTAAACGGCTGAACCGTTTTTGATGAATGATATGTCGTAAGATTCGACTTTATTGTGCGAGTGTCACTGGGTATATTAAAATTATAAAAAATCTCACTATTTGCTCGCTGAAACGTAAAAAAGTAAATTTATAAGAAAAACAAAAACCTACTGCGTAAAAAGTGAACTTTGAAAAGATGGACAAAAGATGACATATTTCTGTCTCCAATCCCACTGAAAACAATCTCATGCAGTCGGAGGCAAAAGATCTTTATATCTAAATAAGTAAGATCTTTTTCTTTTTGTTACATTTAAGAAAATGCCTTCCACTGCGTAAGATTGTTTATACTTCTAATTAAGTGCTCCCAATTAGTACTACTTATTAAGTGGTATTGGAGACAGAAATAGGTCATCTTGTTTCCATTGTTCAAAGTCAAATAATTTGTTTCAATAAGGCACATAAAAGGCACTGTTGAACGTCAAAATTTACAAAAAACAGAATTGATTCTAGTCGCTCCTTCCAAAAGGTAGTTTTCGTATGGAGAAGACATAGACGTATAAAAAAGGTCGGACGGAACTCCCGCTAAGACAAAACTGTGTCCAGTAATGGCGGCGACTAATTTATGTGTGAGTGAATTTAGGGATGCCATGTAAGCCAAATTTACCCATTTATTATTGCTTTGTTTTATTAAGACAAAAAGTCGTGTGTAGGCAGAATTATACCGTGCCATTTCAAAAGCTTAATGGTAAGAACCAATTATTATGAAAATATAAAAGAAAAAAAAGAGATAATAAAACACAGTTAATTGAAAATATTTTAAATGTTTAAAATTTTACTTTTTAACATGTTTTCGCACGGGCGTATTTTTATTGCGGCGATTTTTTTTCGCGAATTGGATTTTCGACGCTCTGTTTAGCGCCGAGAGTTGAATATCCAACAGTGTGTTTTATTGACGCGCTGGGATACGCGCTGGATGCGCTCTGTTGGATTCTCAATGCTCGGCTCAATACCGAGAGTTGAAAATCCAGTGTACAAAAGAAGATCGCCGCGATAAAATACATCTGTGCGAACCTGGGCTAAGGAGCCGGGGAGCACGGCTCGCAGCAGCCATCTTGGATTTTCATTTTGACCAAATTCACACTTTCTCATAGAGAATGTCGCATAGAGGGCCATAAGTGCTCAGGGACACGACGCCCGTCGCTGCGACGCCACCGCGATTTCTACCAGTTTACTCCCGTTCTAATAAAATAGTTCACAAATATTACAATACAATATAGCAAACACATCATCATATACATCTTCCACACTTTATAGTTCATATAAATTTCCCATATTTCGGGTAATTTGCACACGTGAATATTGGCAACACTGGCCTTGTGACGAATTTTATCGAATGAAGATTGATTTTGATGTATAAAATCGGGAATTAAATGAGTGAATTATTCATTTACCCATGAAACGTGATTCCTGGATTTTTACTACGGTTTTTACACCATTTCAGCACACAAGAAATGCTGTATCTTAAAAAAGAAATATCACCGCATAGACGTATCGCCTGTGTTGACGTTTGCGCGTAAATGGCTGACTATTGTGTGAATGTGTGCTGTACGTACAGCGAACTGGCTGACTTTGAGTGACACAGTTTTTTGCTAGCGAGAATCCGTCCGACCTTTTTTATACGTCTATGGGAGAAGAATGGGCAAGAAACTCCACTATTACTCTTTTAAAATGTTTTCACATTATCTTGTATACATTCATTATTTAATTATATGTGAAGACGATGCATCTAGAATAATATTACTATACCACGATAGGTAAAATAAAAATTAAAATGAAGCAATGACAGAAATTAATTATGTGATAGATACATGGTGCTCGCATATTTACAAACATTGAAAATTATACGATATTTCAAACATTTTAACAAGTAATACTAATAAACATTTTTAAACTTCACTTTTTACGCATTTGGGTTTTTTTTTTAATTTACTTTTTAGTTGATAGCCCGTCGCTTCTTCGTCGTCAGTGGGACAGGTGGATACAAATATTGCCAATTTACACAATAGCTATATTTGTACAATAGATATATAGAAGGAACCAAACAAATACTGTATATGATTGATTGTAATGTTGTAATTGTAGTGTTAATGATATAGTAATAAAAGTTGTTTAAGATTTTAATTCAATTTGTTTTATTTTCTACTGCACCTCTATTGTAAGGTCTTATCAAAATAATTAAAAATTGTAGAAAGGGTAATCATTGCTTTACGACAATACGTGGACATTGGTGTGAAACTCATAGTCAATCGAAATGATTCCCTATTTTTTCTGTGCAGAAAGGTGAACTTTATGTGGCTCACTCCTCACTTTTTTCTGAATTCTGGCTATTTAGTAATTTTCTTTCACACGTGAACAAGCAATTCGATTTGAATGTTTGAACTATTTCTATATCGTTGTATAATTATAACGATACAACTAATAAATTTTCTATTTCTTTCCAGTTGTAATGACCTACATCAATATAACGAGCGTCAAGTTGTTCGTCAAAGTACAGAATATATTCGGAGTTTGTAAAGTTTTCGCGTGTCTCATAGTCATTGGAGGAGGAATCTATGAAATTGCAAAAGGTACCAAACACTTTTACTTAAAACATTTAGCAATGATAACCTAGTGGTGTGACCGTCGGACTGCCAAGTCATAGTATCGAGCCCGAACACAAGTCACACACATCTGACTTTTCGGATTCATGTGCGTATTGTAGATATAATTATCACTTGCTTCAAAAACGGTGAAGGAAAACATCGTGAGGAAACCGGCATGCCTGAGAGATATTTTCTCGACGGCATGTGAAGCCAAGTCAGAGGCCCATAGGTGCCATAAAAACTCTGACACTAGAGTCACACGAAAACTAAAGAAAAAACTTAAAAAAATAATTAAGTCAAAATTCCAAGCCACTTAGTGCTCGGCGACACGATGCCTTTGCCGCGCCGCCGCCGCCGCGCCGCGAAACCATGTAGACGGCCGCCGCCGCGCCGCTACCGCGCCGTCGCCGTTTGATTTTGCCATTATCACTCTAAAATCCGCGGCAGCGGGCTGGCAACGTTGCATGTACACAGCTTAGAGGCGCGGCGGAGTCACGGTGGCGGCGCGGCGACGGCGTCTTGTCCCCGAGCACTTACGGCCTTATTACAAAACAAGGTTTATACTACTTTGTATTAAGAACTTTACCGTAATCTGAATAAAGTTTATATCTACTTAGTCTAATGTTTCTGATTTTAATCATTTTAATTATTTATTTTACCAATTAGATAGAAAAACATATCTCTTATCCACGAGGTCCACTTCATCAAATGGACATCAACATAATTTATATTCTAACAAATTCTCAAGCCAAGCAAGATGATTAAGACCAAATTTCTAGAGTCCATATTTTTTTCTAATTTTTGGTCCTTTGGACTTGAAAATTGCAATCGCAATATCTTGTCTGACGTATTAAACTTTTATCATTCTAGGGAACACACAACACTTGAACAAAGGCTTTGAAGGCAGTTCTTTCAGTCCTGGAGGTATTGCCCTCGCGTTATACTCTGGTTTGTGGGCTTACGATGGATGGAACAGTGTGACGGTCGTCACTGAGGAGATTATTAACCCTGGAGTGTGAGTATTAATAAAGGGTAGGTAGGCTAAGTTGTATTATAGGAAACCAATATTTCGCCAGTTTTGTTACCATTGTGATGAGGGGTTTTTTCCTGTATTTTGCATGTATCAGTAACAGATACAAATCTCTCGCACACACAATCACCTAGACACGGAACTATTATCTGTAAGCCGTCGCTTCTGCGAACGACTTCGGAGCCATTCTGCCATTCATGATAGCCACACCTGATAAACGGATTAGTGACCGTTCATATTGCTATAATGAATAACTGAAATCGTTTGCAAAAGCGCCGGATAAAAGACGAATTAATATCACGATATTAATTTGTCGTTTATCTGCTAACAGTTTGACGAAGGTCTATTTATGAATGAGATCCCAAAATAGAAAGATAATGGAGGCTTATTTATTAATGCGGGCCCAAAATTGAACTCCTCTATTTTTGAAGGAATATGCGGTGTCACTCATAAAATCGCGGGCCATAAGGGCCTTATATCAGTATACCTTAATAATACATATCCATTACATCACACACGTGATCCCTAATGGGTTACACAGAGGTGTACCTATAGTACACCCACATTTCGCCAATTATCTTCCTACCAATTTGTTACCATAATGAGATAATAATAAAATTCTTATTCTTTTCCAGTAACGTACCCCTCAGCATATCAATCGCTGTGCCGCTTATAACAGCGCTGTACGTGTTCATGAACGTAGCGTACATGACAGTGCTGAGTTACAGCGAGATGACGTCGGTGCCCGCGGTGGCTGTGGCCTTCGGTACGCGTGTGCTAGGACCAGCCAGCTTCCTCATACCGCTGGGAGTCGCTATAGCCACGTTTGGATGCGCCATGAGTGTGCAGTTTGGTGTTACCAGGTGAGATTATCCGTACTATCCTAACTTCCTAATAAATATTATAAATGCGAAAGTGAGTTTGTTTGTTTGTTACGCTTTCACGCTAAAACGGCCAAAGAGATCTGGATGAAATTTGGCACATGGGTAGACCATGACCTGGGTTAGGACATAGGATACTTTTTATCCCGATATTCCCACGGGATCGAGACTTAAAGATTTTTGTCAATGGGGAAACCCATCGGGCACAACGCTTGTATTATCATAAACACGAAAGTAACTCTGTCTGAAAGAAAAACAAAGAAAGATTTTTTTTTATTCTGCACAAACAAAATGCACATTTAAAGAAAAAAAAACATACAATACACACATATAAAAGTAGCCAAAAGCCTCGTATTCAATCAATAAATAAAAGTTTGACAATGTTGTTCATTGGTTGATGTCAAGGCCACGGACCAAAGACAATATTGCGTAATTACTCTGTCTGTTTGTCTGTTACCTTTTCACGCGTTAATGGCTAAGGAGATTAGTCCAGGCGCGCACTAGCGGCCAGGTCGCAGCGGCCAGCGAGATAGTCGGTGCGGCCAGGTGCGCGTGCTTCATCGCGATTTCATACTAATGAGTATGTATCTCGCTGGCCGCTGCGGCCTGGCTGCTAGTGCGTGCCTGGCCTGAGTCTCCTTCTTGCCTCGATTTGAAAACTGTTCTAAAACAGTGTATGTATTTCTGGTTTATTTCAGGGTATGCTACACAGCCGCGCGAGGTGGTCATATGTTAGAAGTATTCTCCTATGTTAATGTTAAGCGGATGACACCAGCTCCTGCTGTTGCATTCCAAGTAAGTATCAGACTTTTATTGTACGACTGTCTGTTTACTGTGATGTTCTCTAGGAGGAAATACCATTGTAAATACAGTTTACTTTTAAAAGAGTAACCGTGGAGTTTCTTGCCGGCTCTTCTCCATAGGAAACCACCAATTGGATCAGTGCACCTAGCTTCTGATGTTTCAAAAGTGCCCATGTAGGTTTATGTGAAATAAAATATTTTGAATTTGAATTTGAGGACTATCATACAGGGTCAAGTTAAACTAGCTAGCAAAACTGCGCAGACGCGATATCTAAACATGATAAAACAAAAAAATAAATTATTTAATGTAATATTTTTTGTGGGGTCATCGACCGCAGTTAGTGTAATCACTTGAAATCTGTTTAAAAATCTGTTTGTTTGTAAATTCCACTGCCGTGCATGATAAAACAATTAAAACAGAAATCTCAAGTCATAATTTCAATGGGGTTGGCCGATGAAAACTTTAGATAGATGGTGCTAGCATAGATTTCACCTGTCAGGTTTGTTATTTTAGATTCCCTTGTTGACTGCGTTTTTTTTTAATATTGAAAGAAATGTTGTGAAAAAACATTTATTGGACATGGCGGATACGAGAATTAAAAGCTGAATTGAAGAAACGAGGTGCATCTGTACCTTGTCAAATCCAATTAAATGTCAAATCAAAAGTTCCTTACAAAATTCATATACTTTAGTTAAAGCTATACTAGCGCCACTTTGACAGTTGTCAACCCCATTAACAACAATACCAGCGGTGGTTGATCCCAAAAAAACCTCAAATCTTTTCTATTTTTATTTTATCGGGTTTAGGTATCGATACCCACACGTCTGCAACGTGTGACCCTGTAGTCGCAACTGGTAGTGGTAACTGATCGCAAAAGCAACTGCTGAGCTTTTTCCGACACT
The DNA here is from genome assembly GCA_949128155.2 of Xanthia icteritia. NCBI lineage: Eukaryota > Metazoa > Arthropoda > Insecta > Lepidoptera > Noctuidae > Xanthia > Xanthia icteritia. Next base: position 18,906,798 of record OX421945.2, read on the forward strand.
GGTTGGTCTCGAATACAAGACCCCACGTCCTGTATTCGAAACCAGTGTTGGCAAAGTGTTGATTGAGTTTTTCTAGTAACATATCCTTAGTAACAACCATGGATCTTTGCCCGGTTACTGGCACTGGCCAAATGAGAGCGCGTCCATTTTACATTTTGCTAAAATGGGACATCCGTCAGGCTGTATTTATGTAATACTAGAAAGAAATTGACTAACGAATATTTTTTTGTTTCAGGCATTATTAACAACAATATTCATTTTAGTTGGCAACATTAAGACCCTAATAGAATTCGCCAGTTGGTTCCTCTGGTTCTTCTATGGGCTAGCCATGGTCGCTTTGTTAGTACTGAGAAAAACACAAGCGACGAAACCACGGCCTTACAGGGTGCCAACAGTGGTGCCATGTTTTGTGTTGATAGTGGCAATATTCCTATCAATATTGCCAATAGTACACGACCCATCGCTAAAATACTTGATGGCTGTGGGTTTCATACTGATGGGCGTCAGCGTGTACATCGTATTTGTATATTATAAGAAAACTCCGACTGCTATTTTAAGTGAGTATGAGTTTCATGAACATCTTGATTTTGGAAAGTCGTAGTTCTCAGATTAAATATCAGATCGATAAAAACTGATACCCATGCAGTGTTCACATATCTATTAAGTACTATTTGTTGAAGATGTGATGACCAATGAAAAATCAACTGTTTCAAAAATGTACCCGTTGTCAAAATGTAACATAATATCTTTTTTTTTTTACAGGAAAATTCACATTCCTTATTCAAGTCCTGTTCGAAAGTGTGCCGCCAAGCAATCGTCAAGACTGATTTATTATTATTATAATAAAGTTATAACTGTAAATATAGTACAAAGATACAATAATAAATATTTAGATATAAGTTAGTCAACTTGTTTTTTTTTCATTCATTTTAATACTTCTATTTGAAATGAAAATACAGTGTCATGTAGAATAGTAATGAAGTCTTATTTAGATGTTAAAATCTTACAATATAGGCCAGTTCCTGATAATAACATGGGGATAGCAGTTCCCATAACTGTTAAAAGCATGACATCTTAATTTTAGGTGTACAGTACAGTACAGCAACATGTCCAGTGGTGGTGGCGGCGTCGCATGTTCTATCTATTGGCACAAAAATGAAAACAGATGGTTCAATCCGAAAAATCATTTAAATAAAAAGCGACTCGATACTACGACACAATAAAGTGCAATTAATTCAGGTCGCACAGCGCTAATTACCTACAGCTGTTATTATTCACTTATAAGTTCTTCTTTTTATCGCGTAACTCTTATCTTCTGACTACGTTACTCTCACTGAATTGGTCCGACAAGACAGCAAAGACAGGCCCGCCGCGCCGCATACTAGAAGCTTCATACCTAAATGCCTAAAATGCGGAGTCAACCATCTGTATTCATCTATTCTGTGCTATTGGTTCTATGCCACAGAGTACTTTGTAATGTTCTATGCTAAGAGTACCAATCAATTTTAGTCATCAATAGTGTAAGGTCATTTATTATTTTAGTAGATAATTGTATTACAAAATGTTAGTCGATTGATGTGGCAGGAAGTCATGCACTCATGAATTTATTAGGTTTCAATGTTTTTAATGACTTATTCGTTAATAATCTTTTAATATGAATTTATCAGTAATTAGTTTGTTTATTAAAGTATTTTAGTTGATTTATTTATTGTTGTTGGTCAGCAATTTCATTAAAACCTTCCGCAATGGGAGTAGTGGGCTAAATCAAATTGACATCTGGACGTATTATTGTCATCCGGCTGACGTTATGGTTATTCGATACGAGGCGCATAGATTAATATAAAAATGTAACAAGTGTAAATTGTACTGTGACGAACAATAGAAAAATATAAGTATATTGTTACGTAACGCGTTTTATTCCTGGCCAAAAGTTGAAATATGATTTATTCAGTTAGTCACAGCCAAGGCCTTTTTATTCCTTTGCCTGAATTGTTGAGAGCTGCAATGACATTTTAAATAGTCGATTAATCAGAACAGGCCATAGACTCATAATTTACATTTTCACATGTCACAACACCAACAATCAGTGGCGCCGGCGGATCCGCCACCTTTATCCGCGAATTGTTTGCAGTCAGAAATAGAAAATAAAAGTCCATACGAATTGATGAAAAATTGATGTGTGATTAGTGAAATATCATCATGGCTTACCACTACGTGGTTACTGCACAGAAACCGACCGCCGTGATATCATGTGTTACCGGTAAACGTCCATTTTCAACTGTGTTATTGTCACGTTGAGGTTAAAATTACTACAATATTATCGCACCCTGAATCGCGCTATTTTCAGATTAGAGGTCTTTTGATGTTGTTTGGAGGCATTTTATTATTTTAATACGCTACTGCCCACATACCCAAGCAATACATTGTTTTCAAAACGAGGTTTTAAATAGATCGTAGTTGTTACAAAAAAATGTACACGCTTTTTTACGAAAACAAATAAGACAACCATAAGACAACATACAATTTTATTTTATAACATACACAAGATTGCGTCGTAATACTGTAACTTATTATAAATCAGTATGAAAACACCCCCGCTGGGCTGTGTATAACATGATTAGAGCGTATATCCAAGCCTAGAGGTTGAATATAGGTATGTCTAGAGATAAATCAGGGTTATGGCAGTCGAACGTCACGTTTCTGCACATGAAACCAACAATTTGCTGTTTTATTGAGTAGACTGGGCAGTTGCCTAGTGGATGCACCCAGTTACCAAACTACGCTGTGTATATCACAGAATAAGAGTAAGAATATCACAATATGTCCAAAAGTTACCAAAAAGGGACCTGTTCCTATAAGATTATTTTTCTTACCCATGACATATTACTGCTTGATTTGTTTATGTACAATACTGTAGCAATTTGTCTACATACAAAATAATGAAGTGAATGGATGGATCCAATTTATAATTTTTACTCTCAAAGCAAATTTCATATAAAATGCAGCTTGTTCTATTTCTATTACTGCCTTGTTGTTAGCAACCTTTCGGGAATGGCTTGCATTCCCAAAAGGTTTCTGCTCCTCCAATAAATGTAAACTTTTTTTTTTTAGGCAACTTCACTTCACCAACGGACTTAAACCTCCTGGTTGCAAAGGTGTCCCGCTTGGAGATGTACTTAGTGACTCCAGAGGGCCTGCGTCCAATGAAAGAAGTGGGGCTCTACGGGCGAGTGGCCAAGATGAAGATGTTCAGGCCACCAGTGAGTAACTATCAGAGTGTAAAATGGTTTAATTCTATTTACAATTTTGCAGAAATTGAAACAAACAGTCTACCCTAGTTGTAACACTTGAACCAAAAAAACAGCCCTTACAAAGAAAGACACTATAAATGTAAAATATCAGAAAGCCAATTCTCGTACATAAAAAATGTTCATATTTAAGTTGCAATCTGTTGATCTTGTCAAAAATGTTGGTAAATACATTGTATTTTCGACAGATTGAAAATGAGATGTGAATGCCAACATGCTTAAAAATTATGGGAATTGCCCTATAATAACTATAATTACTAGAAAACTTACACTGCAATTAGCTTACTAATACTACTTAAATAAAAAATTAAGTAGTCATCTTAAAATAATTTTAACCACAGATTAATACATAAATAGTGCTAATTCTTAATTATTGTTAATCCAAGAAAACACTAGCAACTCCAGGGTTTATTTATAAATGTTGCTTAAAGTTAAGTGATGTTCAAATGTCAAAAATGTATGGTTAAACAGTTGTTAATCATTACGTAACTTTAAGCAACGTCTATAAATAAACCCCTCTATGTCTGCTGATCCTAACATTGGATGTAACTCTTAAAAAATGTATTATAAAAATATTGCTAAATTTTCGCACAATTGTTGGCATTAAATGCATAATTATGTGAATTGTATTTACTCTGAAGTAGTGTGAAGCCTAACAAATTAAAAAATACTCAATTTTTCTTTTCAGTATGAGAATAAGGACCTTGTGTTCATCTTAACAGCCCGTTACAATGCCATGATATTGGAATGGAGGACCGCAGCCAACGGTGAGCTAGAAGTAGTGACCAGAGCTCACGGCAATGTCTCAGATAGAATTGGAAAGCCTGCAGAGAATGGCATCCTAGCCGTGATTGATCCACAAGCTCGAGTGATTGGTCTGAGACTGTATGATGGTCTGTTTAAGATCATACCACTTGATAAAGATTCTACAGAGCTAAAAGCTGCCAGTTTAAGGTTAGTGTTGGTTTTGTAATTGTTTTTATAATTTATAACCCCTATGAGATTCTTTATGAGTTAACCCAAAATTGGCCATTAGCGACATGACATTATCCTGTGTGCAAAATGTAGTGCTCTTAGGGTCAGTTCACACCGAGACGTGACGCGAAGCGAGGCTGCGCGCAGTTTTTAAGATAATTATACAGAATATAACTATTTATTACTCAAAAAGATACACATTTCGAAAATGCCTCGAGGCACCGCGCTGCCCCTCGAGATGCCTCGCGGCGTAGCGCGACGCATCACGAAGCAGCGAGGTGTGGGGCTGCCAGCGACTTCACGGTGCGCTTTGCGACGTCGCGCTGCGTCTCGCGGCGCCGCGCTGTGCAGCGCGAAACCACTGAGCCTCTTCAAGCATCGTCGCGAAATCAATTAAAATTAATATTTTTAAAATTGCCTGTGAATTTTTTATTCATGTTGTAAATAATACTCCGGTGCTCCTAAGTTTTATTCTCATCCTTCCATTCAACATAATTTTGTCTTTTTTAGGCTTGATGAGCTAAATGTGTTTGATGTTGAATTCTTACACGGATGCTCGAATCCCACGATTATTTTAATACATCAAGATCTCAATGGGCGACATATTAAGGTAAAAGACTGATAAAAATAAAAATACAGGCTGTAATAACTTGAATCTCTTGTAAAATATTTATTTTACCGCCATTTAATTTTAGACTCACGAAATCAACTTAAGGGAGAAAGAATTCATGAAGATACCCTGGAAACAAGATAATGTAGAGACTGAAGCTTCAATATTGATACCCGTGCCCAGCCCTCTTGGTAAGTGGTCGAAAAAGATCTAGTCGAATGAACATGCATCCTACTTTTGGGCAGGTTTTTTTATTTAATCGTTTTTTTTTCGAAAAAACGATTTTCTCATATAAAGATACATACCCGATTGGACCATTTTGTGTAAGGTCGATTTTTTTTTGCGAATTCGATCGGTCCCGGTTTATATTTGAAATTAAATGTAATGATGAACTCCTACATCAGTTTCCACTTTCGTACATTTTGTATGTACCATATGGCACACTACAGGCGGGCCGCACCGCGCTTTTTTTGTATTGTAATGCGATGTGCTGCGGCCCGATACGTCTGTAATGTGCACTTGCCTTAAAACTCATAAAATAAATTAGCACAATATTTGCAGGCGGCGCCATAGTGATTGGTCAGGAATCAATAGTATATCATGATGGACAGAGCTATGTTGCTGTTGCTCCACCACAGATCAAGGTAATGTTAATAATTAATACAACTTTTAAAAATATACTGATCTATTTCCATGCTGTTGAATACCAAGGAAAAATAAATAAAGAAATTGCTTACAGGCGTGAAACTACTGTCCGTTTACAGTTTTACACTAACAAACTCTTTGCGACTCGTAAATGAATGCCTAAATAAAAGTGCTGTTCGATTTTCAAATTTCAGTGCTGAGCCGAGGATTGATAATCCAAGCGCGCTTTTATTTTGGCATTTATTTAAATGTCGCCAAATGTCAGAAAAAACGGGAATAAATTAAATCAGTCTCACAGGCATAGTCAGAAACCAGATCCATTTTCAGACATCTTCACACCACCCGACAAAAATTGTATAAGTACTCCATTTATTCATTACTCTGTGATTCTTATAATACTATACCACTTGTGACCCTAATCTCATGTGTACAAGGTATATAATGCAATGGCAATTCTAGTAATATTTTTATCACCTTTCAGCTTACGCCAATAAACTGCTATTGCCGCGTAGACGGGCGTGGTCTACGGTACCTTCTAGGAGATATCGCTGGACGATTGTTTATGTTACTGCTCGAACTGCAAGAGAAAATGGACGGCACACAGGCCGTTAAAGATCTCAAGGTCGAATTATTGGGTATGTTACTTAAATTTTTATTTGACCAAGGTACAGACAATATTGATACCCTGTAGGCAAAATACAGAGCTTACTGTGAAAATTTAATTCGAAAATCTGTCTGAATGCATCAGTGTTATTAGAAAACCGTTCAGTTGAAGTTCAGTTACTGGTAGTGTAATTCACCTTCAATACAATATAGGTTAAGTTTGTACAGTCTTCAGTCTTCAACCTTTAAGAAAAGTGTCCGCCATTCACGCGTCTTCTCATAAGACGGTAAGAAAGAATGCTGTCGCTAGAAATATGCAGGTTAGGACTCCATTTGTTAGTTTGTCTGTGTGCTGGCGGAAGCTAGTCTGTGACTAACTTCCGCCAGCAGCTTCGCCCGCGAGTAATGTTTATAAATTATAGCGTATGTTACTCAGTGATAATATAGCATTCTACTGGTGAAATATTTTTTTTAAATCGGTCCAGTATTTTTTGAGTTTATCCATTACAAACAAACATACAATAAATCAAATCTTTTCTCTTTATAATATTACTTTAGATAAATAAGCTATAATTGATCAATTACAGCACGGTAAATAAAAGTGATGTACTTATCAAATAATCTGATTCCAGTCATACTCTAGCTAGTTAATGGCTACATAAATAACATTGTGCGGATTTTAAAACATTTATTTTTTAATCTTAATTTGTAATTCTAGCTAAAGTTGTCACAATCTAAGAAGGCCGATTTGACGTTTCTCATTATTCATGCCGCGATTTTGTATGAACGTCTACGTAAGAAAACTAAAAATCAAATTTATTCATAACCCTTATTAATTATTATGTTTTCCATACACTATAACAATAAGCACTAAGTTTCACTTTATACTGGAAAAATCCATTCAAAAACACGACCTAGAAAAACACGAACTAGATTTTTTGAAAAATCAATACTTTTAATACAAATATTTTTTTATTTTTTATTTACTTTTAATACATTTACAAAAGATAGAAACGTATAATTCTGCCCTGCTAAGCCGAAAGGCGCTATCTCAATCTGAGTATTTTTTAAGAAAATTGACTTTTTGTGAATTGTAATTTAAGGAAGCATAAGGACATAAAAAAATTCTTAGTAGTTTTTTGATGTTTTAAGTTAGATAGCGCTATTTGGCTTATACCATTAGATGCGAAATTGTTATAGCTACTGAATGGTATTAAAAAAACTAAAAGGCCGTATCTCAGAGATAGCGTCTTTCGGCCTAGCAGGGCAGAATTACTGTATTATTAAATGTTAAAACATAAAAAAACAACATCTGATCATATATAGTTTTAACTTTATTTTGATATTTAATAGTTCAATATAATAGCTTTTCCACTCTGAAATGACGCCCCCCATTACCGCATTTACGCACGCAGTAATGCGGTAGTGGGGCGCGTCAGCTTTAGCAGCTGGATGAGAGTTGCCGAGAATCGAGCTGAAAGGCGTTCAATTGGAAAAGCCTATGTCCAGCAGTGGACTGCTGCGGGCTGATGATGATGACGTGTAATAAAACGATATGCCTCGAGAATCCATTTCAAGCAATGTAAATAAATTGTCGCTTACAAACTCAATACAAAGTATGATAAATCGATATGTCTCGAGAATCGGTTTTTAAAGCAACCGACTTTTTTTCCTGTCACTACACAAAGTATTTTGATAGGTGTCAAATCGGGCTTCTTAGATTGTGACAACTTTAAACTAGAATATTAAGTCAGCAGGTTAGCCAAAAAATTTCATCAGTTAGCAGGGTTGGTAGCATGACAATCCGAACTAAACAGCTGTTCCTTTGCAGGAGACATCCCAATACCAGAATGCATGACGTATCTCGACAATGGGGTCGTATTCGTGGGCTCACGTCTGGGAGACTCCGCCCTGGTACGTCTGTCGGCCTCAAGAGATGAGGCCAGTCAGTATGTGCAGCCGATGGAGAGCTTCACCAGCCTGGCGCCCATTGTGGACATGTGTGTGGTGGACTTAGAGAGGCAGGGACAGAACCAGCTTATTACGTGCTCTGGTAAGTACGTTAATGATATTTATAACTATATTTATGATAATTATTTATTTATTTATTAATAGGAGAACAGCAACAACAAATGGATAACAGTTGAGTAAGAAACATAACGCCAACTATAGGTTCTCACGGATAAAAACAGAAAAATTTGTAGAAAACTTAGGATCACTAAAAAGCACGATAAAAAAGATTAATAAGTACAATAAGTATTATGCACTATGCACTTTTAAAAAAGTCAGCGTTCAGCCGAGTGCGTGCAGAATAGATTTTGGTGGTAAATGGGTCAAATGAAAACTCTTTACAAAGAATATTAAAGTCCTTACTCACCATGTATGAGTTTTGCCTGTAGTTAGAAGAGGAAAAACGAATAGAGATAGGCGGATTAAATCTAACTGATCTCTGAGGAACATTGAAACGTAGTTTATGTAGGAGATCAGGACAGTCAAACTCGTTGGATATAATTTTTAAAAGGAAAGTGCAATCTGCTAGTCGACGACGATTTATGAGCGGCTGTAAATTAAATTTCATGCAAAGATTTATGTAATTATCAGAATGGTATGGTATACGTAGCCGAAAACATAGAAAGCGAATAAATCTTTTTTGTATATTCTCAATACGATCAATGTGCTTGCTATAACACGGGTTCTAGATTTGTGACGCATATTCAAGATGACTTCTCACAAAAGAGCAATAAAGAATCTTAAGGGTCTTGGCTTTCTTGAAACACCCTGCCAGTCTCATAACAAAACCCAGTGACTTCGAAGCTTTCGCCACTATTTGCTCAATGTGCACGTTAAATAAAAGTTTGGAATCATGAAAATCCATCGCATCTTTGTAAGAGCTGCCCTTTAAGTTTATAAGTTGTAGGGAGAGGGACGCGTTTTCTGCTAAAGGAGATTACTGAACATTTAACAGGATTCAAATCTAGCTTATTACTCAAGCAATAATCATCCAATCGTGCCAGGTCAGATTGGAGAGCATCCATGTCATCATCTGATGATACTGATGAAAATATCTTCATGTCATCAGCAAAACAAAGTAACTTTGAGTTGTGGAAACACGAGTCGATGTCGCTTACATAAATGATAAAAAGTAACGGACCTATCAAGGAACCTTGAGGAACACCACTAGAAGCTGAAACCCAGCTTGACATGTAGTTACTGATAACGACAGCTTGAGATCTGTTTTCAAGGTATGAAGTAAACCAAATGGTTTTAGCACACCCAATCAGCAATTTAGGTGATAAGCGGTCTGGACCAGCAGATTTAGATGGATCGATTTTTACTAATTTGCTTAACCATAACATTTAGGGCAATCTCAATTCAGTGAATATCCGAGGGTATATTATAATTTGCTGCTTGGGGAGTGCAGTAATTAGTAGTCACGACATTGGTAGGATCAAGAAAAGTAGAATAGAAGTGGGAAGAAAATACATTACAAATGGACTTGAATCAATTATTAATGGCAATTATCAATGGGCAACTAGAATCAATTATTATTTAAATGTTGACGTTCAAAAGTGCCTTTTTGTGCCTAATTGAAATAAATTATTTGACTTTGACTTTGACTCGAGAGAGGAAATCGTCACATCACCATATTTGAGAAAACAGGGTATTGCATTGGACTTAGATTGCTGCTTCACAAAGCTTCAAAATCGTTTAGGATTCTTTTCGATGGAGGCTTCTGTATCAGCTAAGTAGTTGGTGTAACAATCCGCCTCAAGTTTGTTAACCCGCTCACGTAAATGTTTAAAGGTCGCCTCGTCAGAAAGTCTGCCATACGTCTTAAATTTACGGAGATATTTAGCCTTCTCTTTGATCAAGCGTTTTAGTGCCGGGGAGTACCAAGATCAAGTATATCGAGTTCTTCTAATTTAACAGATAGATGTGTTGTTGAGGAGTTTTTACGTTACTTCTTCCGAGGTAATACGCCCGCCTTTTGGGGGAGTATTTTATTTAACAAACGTTTAAACTGATTCTCAGCCTAATAGAAATGATGAATAAAAACCAAAGAAGAAATTGCCGTTATAGCAACGCCCTGGTAGATATAAGATTAGATATACTCCTTAATACTGATCACTTAATTTGAAATAAAAGTCCCCGCCGTGTCTGTTTGTTCACGATAAATTCAAAAACTGCCGAACGGATTTTTAAACGGTTTTCATCAATTGATGGAGTGATTCATGAGGAAGTTTTAGGTGTATAAGGCCTCTGCCTCGAATTTTGCGGGCAGCGGGGCGGCAGCGGCGGCGGCGCGGGAGCGGCAGGATCTTATGCGTAAAATCAAATGGACCGGTTCTCGAAAACAGCGGCGTGGCAGCGGCGCGGGGGCGGGCAACGAGCGGTGCACTTCAGTCAAGCGGTGACCGCCCGCATTGCGCGTTTGCATTGTAGTATAGTGTTGTACATTTAATAAATCGAGCGTTAGGAATAAATTTGAATCAAAAAGATGTTGTCGCCGTTTTTCAGACATTTCGTTCGCGAATAAAAACAAATATCTCGACAACACAACCACGAACACAACACTACACCGCTATAGTGCCGCGCGATTTGCCCGCTGGTTTGGAGAACAGGTATGCGTTGCCCGCTCCGCTCCCGCGCCGCCGCCGCTGCCGCCCCGCTGCCCGCAAAATTCGAGGCAGAGGCCTAATTCATTAAAGGTTTTGTTTAAATTGGCGATAATATGACGATTATTATTGAAGATTTTATCCCTCAGGTGCCTTCAAGATGGGTTCCCTACGCATCATTCGCAACGGCATCGGCATTCAAGAGCAGGCATCTATCGACCTGCCGGGTATTAAGGGCATGTGGGCGTTAACCCTGGCAGAGAATCAGACGCACCATGACACGCTTGTGCTTGCCTTCGTGGGACAAACCAGGTACGGTTCATTATTTACAGTACCCGGGCATCGTGTATATGTGGCGTGTGTGAGACTGTCATATGGCACTATATTAGTTATTTAGTCAAGTGGCGAGTAATTTAGTAACGAAATATGTCTGAACAACAAACATGTGAAAATGTGTGTGTGTGTTCGTAAGTGATTAAAGACTTATCTGAAGAATTAAGTACTTAACTTATCTGAAGAATAAATATGACAGTTTGACATATTTTCTATACAAATAATGTGAAACCGCAATATTTATACCTCAAAGTCATCCGACTATTGACAAATCAGCACTCAACCTATTTTGTTATTCCCCCCCCCCCCCCACACAATGCGTCACTGCTTACTGGTTTATCGGTTAAAAAAGTCTAAACCTGTCGAAATTTGTCGAGTTCTTTCTCAAACTATCATAGTATTCTTTGGGATCTTCTAATGCTAATTCCTTCAGAAGAAAATTCGTAGCTCATTTCTTCTATTCATCAATTTTCGTACCCACAGCTTTGTTTCTTTATCGCATAAATTTCTTCATCCACCTCTTCTAAAATAGCCATTACTTCATCTTCATCAGCTTAGTCACTTTCCCTGTTATTCATAAATGCTGCTTAAAGTTAAGTAATGATTAGCGACTGTTTAAACATACATTTTTGACGTTTAACTTTAAGCAACGTTTAAGAAGACACGAACGAAGACGTTTGAATAAGAGGGTTGGTTTATTGCGTTGCAGCCAGCGCCAGCGCTGTTCATCTTGCAAATTACCACTAAACTTGTGTACCTACAGTAGTCGATTGTAGTGCGAACGATTTTTGGTGAGTTACTAAACGTTAAATTACTCGCCACGTGAGGGCCGGATAAAAAAAAATCATGTTTTAGTTTATTCTAGCACAGTAGTAGTTTAGTCTAGTACAGTAATACTAGACTAAACTGACTATGATTTGATTTAGACGTGTAAAAGTGTTTTTTGAACCAATTTACAGAAATAAATATAATTTATGTATAACAAAATTTGCGGCAGTTGCGGGCATAAAACGTGTGAGCAAGACGGTGAATAATTAATTCGCTACCGAGTCTCGTGTCGTCTTTATCCCACATTGTATGAACGCGTCTGCAATTAATCGTATAGTATTTTTATTTCATTACGCGCACTTTACTTGTGGTAACCAAGTTTACAAAAACGCAGTGAATGTGTGCGTGAAGATGAGTAGCGTCAGCACATAACACACACAAGCACACACACTTCCGACTTCGCCATTGTCTCAGATGGTACCAAAGCTCCTGCTCTTACACACATATTCACAGCGTGTTGTTTGTACACTTGGTAACCGCAAGTAAAGCGCGCCGCTTGAGATAAAAATATTGTCTGACCTATTCCAGTATTGTGTAGTGAAGGGCTGTATATTTTGTGAACAGGGTATTAACGCTAAGTGGCGAAGAAGTTGAGGAGACAGAAATCAAAGGTTTCGTTGCAGACCGACAGACGTTCTACACAGGAAATGTCTGCCATAATCAACTTATTCAAGTGAGTTATCATCCAAACTTCTAAATTAAACTAATATTATAGAAAGATAAAGTTTTTTATTTGTTTGCGCTTTTCAAAGGTAATCTATCCGATTACGTAAATTCTAAATGGTAGAAAGCTACACTATTTTCCGGTTGTCACAAGAGAAATCGTTTTACGTGAAAAAATATTGTTTTTAGATTAAAATCACTGTTTTTGTAATTCGAGTCGAAAAAAAATATGCTTGAAAGTGATGTTTGGCGCGCTTGGCGCAGTGGTTAAGCGATTGACTGCTGCACTGCGTGTCGCTGGTTCGATTCCCGCACGGAACAAATATTTGTATGACCTACAAGTAGTTGTTCCGGGTCTGGCTGTTTGTGTATGTGAGTTTAAATGTTTGTAAACGCATCCACAATACAGGAGAAATTCCTAGAGAGGGGAACAGACAAAAAAAAAACTGCTTTATGCCGTGCGCTGCATACAACACAGCTTATTTTGTATCTGCAGGTGACAGACGAAGGCATCCGGCTCATAGCCCGCGGGCCCACCGGCTGGGCGCTGGCCGCCGAGTGGCGCGTGGCGGGCGCGCGCGGCGTGTCCGTGGTGGCGTGCGGGCGCGCGCGCGTCGTGGCCGCGGCCGGCCCGCGCCTGTACCTCGTGGCCGTGCACGACGCGCGCTTGGAGCTCAAGGCGTACGTACATACAAAACAACTGGGCGTTAACTGCCCCGTTGGTCTCGTGGTTGCAAGCGCGACTGCTGAGCGTGGAGTCCTAGGTTCGATTCCCGGGTCGGGCAGTGTTATTGGGTTTTCCATTAGGAATTTCTTAGTAACAGCCCGGAGTTTGGAAGTTGGCGGTGTGACACCGTGCCTCGGAGCGCACGCGGCGCCCCTGGTCCTGCGCCTGATCTCTCTCCGGTCGTGTCGGATTGCCGTCCCATCGGACTATGAGAGTGTGGGAAGAGGGAGTGCACCTGTGTCTGCGCTGAAGGCTAGTCTCCGCTGAAATTGGCCGCCGTGGCCGAAATACGGTCTGGAGGACTATACAAAGCGCAGGGAAAAGGAGGGACATACTTTAAGGGAGTATAGTATTCTTGAAAATGAACTACTTTACTATGGGATCAGACATGCAAAATGACAAAAAGAAAAACAGATAAAAGTGCAATACTAGCATGATCAAATTGTATGGAATAGCACATTTTTAGGGTTCTGTATCCAAAGGGTGAAACGGGACCCTATTACTAAGACTCCGCTGTCCGTCTGTCACCAGGCTGTATCTCATGAACCGTGATAATTAGACAGTTGAAATCTTCACAGACGATGTATTTCAGTTGCCGCTATAACAACAAATACTAAAAACAGAATAAAATAAATATTTAAGTGGGGCTCCCATACAACAGACATGACTTTTTGCCGTTATTATAGACAATGGTACGGAACCCTTCGTGCTCGAGTCCGACTCGCACTTGGCCGGTTTTTTATATTCCAGCCCACCTCTGAAATCGTAACTTAATATTATAAATGCGAAAGTGAGTGTTTTTGTTTGTTACGCTTTCACGCTAAAACGGCTGAACGGATTTGGATGAAATTTGGCATATGGGTAAACCATGACCTGGGTTAGGTTACTTTATATCCCAGTAGTACGTTTCCGTGGGATAATTTCGGACATCCACGCGAGCAAAATCTAGTTTAAATATAAAAGTGGTTCATTTTCATGAGTGAGTGTGAGTAACTTCGTTTAAAGCATATCCATTCTTTATAATATACTAAAAATGTAAATAAATGAACGAATAATTACGTAACTGTATTTCTCTTAGTGAGGTTTGCATGGATGAAGAAGTAGCATGCTTGGATCTGGGTCCTGGAGAGGAGGAAGCGCTTCTAGGAGTGGGACTGTGGACTGATATCTCCGTGAGGGTGCTCAAGCTACCTGATCTAAGGCCACTGCACACTGAGAAACTTTCTGGAGGTAAGTTATGATGAAAAATACATTATAAAATTCATTTACATGATGTTTGCAGAACGATTTAAATCCTACAATTTTTATAATTCTCGAATTAACGCGACAATTTTTTGTTTTAACTCATGCTATTAATTATTCCCATTACTACCTAATTCGACCACTTTTCGCTCCTTATAAAAAAACTGAAGATTCGCATAGACAATATTTTTTTTGAGTCCTGTGGACAAATGGCAAAAACTGAACTCTTATAACTTTGTAATGTCCGTCTGTCCGGCCATCCGTCCGTCCGGAAGTCAAACAGCCACTTTACTCGGGAGACTAATAGCACTATATCTATGAAAATTGGTAAGGAGGTGTATTCTGTCCACCGCTAAACAATGGTGTAGCGAATTCACGAAAAAAATAATTATAGTTTGCCTCCCTATACATTTAACCGGGGGATATATAAAAAAATTTCAATGCACATAAGCGTGTGGGGAATCGTTGGGTCCCATACTTAAAAAGATGGTGTTGTTTCTCAGTAAACTCTTTCATTTTAGTCAATAGTTTGTGAGATATGTGATATTTCGTTTACAGCCGCCGAAATAACTTTGCTTTTCATAGTTTTTTCGACAAATACTACGAATTACAAACTTATTTTTGCGGTCGGTAAAATCAATACTGTGCATGCGTTAATATTCATTCTAACTACGGAACCCCTATGCCCAACCCTTTGGGAATACAGGCGTTAACTACGGAACCGTTCACGGTGCGTGATCCGACACGCACTTGCCAGTTTTTTTTACGTTTGTAAGACCTCCTTAACTCCGAAAGGGATACCGTGGCCCCTGGCAACGTACAAGCAACTGAAGTAAAACGGGTGGGTTTTAGTCAGTAAGAGTCTGACACGCAGAGCGGGAGAAATTATTTGATAATTAAAAAAAAAAAGGCTACACGGATTATGTGTCAATCAATACGAGTGTTTTACTTTGTTCCAGAAATAATCCCCCGTTCGCTGCTAATCTGCGTGTTAGAAGGCGTGTGCTACCTACTGTGCGCTCTGGGAGACGGCTCCATGTTCTACTTCACAGTGGACCAGGAGACTGGAGCGCTCACCAACAAGAAGAAAGTCACGCTAGGAACACAACCCACTGTGCTCAGGAGCTTCAGGTATTTTTTCTCAAATTATGCATGTATAGTCGACCTCGTAATTGCTTTATCATTTTTGACAACAGTTCCCATTAAATTGAAACTAACTAAGATTCAAATGCATCATCTTATTTAAAATATAATCTAGTAGTAATGACTGACCTTGACCAGTAATTAGCATCGACTGGTGGCCCGCGCCTTTGTTACATTACCGGTTTTGTATTTTTGGAACGAAGTTCCTTAACGGTAGGAGTTGACTGTTAGGTATCGTCACGTAACGAAAAAGCGTAATGCCCCCTCCATGTGACTCTCGCTCTCTTTTTTTCTCTTTCTTTCCCTCTCTCTTTCTTTTTCTCTCTCTTTCTTTTTCTCTCTTTCTTTCCCTCTCTCTTTCTTTTTCTCTCTCTCTCTCTCTATTATGTACGGTTGTGTGTGTGCGTGTGCGTCTGAGTGTGAGTATTGTGATATTTTTCTATAGACCACATCTTTTAGTCTATTTCTATGTTTTCAAGTATAAAATCGTATGACACTGATTTAACTCAAATTTTATATATTTTTGAACACTGTTACTGCTGAAAAGCATACCTTTGACGGTTTTAGCATCCGAAACTGTATAATGTGTAAATGTATCTATGAATATTTTTATACCTTTACAATTTCATCATCAAAAAAAAAAATGATTTGAACGGATTAGCTTCAGGTGGGTTTGCGGCTCGGAGTCAGGAACCTCAAGGTCCTATACCTTCAAATCTTTTTTATCCTTTCTGTATCTATTATTCTATTATTGTGACTTACAATTAGCCCTCCGGCTAATCGTAACGTTACAATATCGCGTAAGGAACTTCGCTCCTGACGGGGTCCCTCGACCGCACACTTTATTACTTAGTTATTATTTACTCATTAACTTACAATTATGTTTTTGTGTTTGGCTGCCTCGTTGGTCTAGTGGTCGCAAGTACTACTGCTGAGCGTGAGGTCCCGGTTTCGATTCCCGGGTCGGGCAAATTTTACTGGGTTTTCCATCTGGAATTTCTCAGTAGCAGCCTGGGGCTGGATTTGTGCCCGATTGATGGCAATAGGCTCGCCCCCTATTACATGTGACTTAAACATAATTGGCGAAGTATGGGTGTACTATATGTACACCTCTGCCTAACCCTTCGGGTAAATACAGGCGTGATGTTATGTTTTTTTATAAAATATGTGTTTACCCTCATCATGATCAATCCGAGCCTTACCAGAGCTATGAAATATTGTCTTTACTTGTTTATCCGGGGTATTATTTTATTTTATTTAGTTGGGACAAAAAATAGTTACATGTTACAGCATTAGCATCAATGAAGACGTTATCCCGAGTAGTTATACAATGACTTGGGACATTATTTTTCTTCGTATCTGTTCAAGTCCATGGTTACAGTGAACATTTTCTTCGCAGGTCGCTCTCCACGACGAATATATTCGCGTGCTCAGACCGGCCCACAGTGATCTTCTCGTCGAACCACAAGCTAGTATTCTCTAACGTCAACCTCAAGGAGGTGACGCATATGTGCTCGCTCAACGCACAAGCCTACCCTGACAGGTGAGTCTAAACAACACATTCATTTAAAGATTTGAACAATATAACAAGGTTTTTGCAATTCCTGGCTAAACTACATGCTATAAAAAAAAGAAATTAAGCAGTTTTGTTCTCTTCAAAATTGAGCTTGTGTTTCCTTGCAACAGTAAATTGCTATTTTATTTATCGTAGTTTCTGTTTTTAGCCTTGTTTACCACAAAATAAAAATACCTAGAATCTAAATTAAAGATGAGTCCTTAAATCCCTAAGCCCTATCAGAATACCAGCGCTGCGACATTTTTAAATATCGCAGCATCATGCTGAGATAGAAGCCTTTTGGCCTCGTACAGTACTTTCTGATTTTTAAATTTTACATTGTATAAAAAAAAGTTATTTAATTTGTGATTTCCTGTGCGAGTCTCAATAAATACTTTTTCTTTCTATCTTTCATTTTTTTTTTAATCTCTAGAATCCTAATGAAAGCCGAGTATAAATAAACAATAATATTTATTTCAAAAAGAGTGGTGCGGTGATTGCATTAATATTAAACTTCATTGTCTAGTTTGGCGTTAGCAACAGACAGCACGGTCACAATAGGCACGATCGACGAGATACAGAAGCTACACATCCGCACCGTGCCTCTGGGAGAGACGCCCAGGCGGATTGCGTACCAGGAGGCTTCACAGGTAAACATATTGTTGAATCAATTGGTAGACATAGGCCGACTAGTCGCCCAAGCCGATCATCGCTTTCGGTTTTGGAGTTCAGTACCCTAATTACGTAATACACGATCATTCGGAATTTGAATCGTTTTGAAACAAATTGCTAATCCATAGCTTCATAAGTTTGAAAAAAAATCTGCTTACCAACGTAAATAACGCAATGAATGTTGTTGAACTGTCAAAATTAAACAAATTTGTCGTAATCGTTTACGAAAATGTGTTGCGTAATTAGATAGCTGGTGTACAAAACAGAAACTGTGAATCTAAAATAAATAAAGGTTACGTACAGACGCCAGCAGGTCAACCTACCCGAAACTGCCAAATTTTCCCAGTGAAATGAAATGAAATGAAATTGTTTATTCTGTAAATAGGATATTGGAATCACTTTTACACTTCTACTTAAAAAAAAATTAAAAATTTGCTAGATGAGTTCGGCGTTTCCTATCTGCCTACTCTGAGAAGAAAGACCGAAAGAAACTCACTCAAACACACACGAAGGTCACAGTCTCTTTTAAAGTCCAGACATAATCTTGGTCAGGCCATATGAGGACCATGTAGATTAGTGTCTGAAACGGTCTTTTGAGAAAAGAACCACACAGATTTGAGTGGACCTGTCCTGTCAGTGCAAGCATTTGTCAGTAATCGTAGAGCTCAACCCAGAACTTAAGGAGCTCAACTCGACGAACAATACCAAAGAAAGGACATTTGGGTAGGCCGCATAAACTACTCAAACTGCCAGACCATCATTAAAACTAAATAAGAAAGAAAAAATAATAATAATTAAAAATCCTCACATTCACAAAAATTAAAAAAAAAAATACTTTACAAAGTAATAATGTCATTTTGTATGTAATGTTTATATAATACTGGTATTGATTTTATAATTTTAGCACAAGGCTTAGCAGAGCGAGCAGCTCAGTACCAAGCTTTTTTATCATCTAAATAATCTAAAATTTTATAGTACCCTTTTTTACAAAGTTTGGTTTTAATACAGCTTTTAAATCGTTTAATGGGTAAGTTTTGAATGTCGATGGGAAGTTTGTTGTAAAAGCGTATACATTGACCCATGAACGAGTTGCCTACTCTGTGGAGACGAGTGCGGTGTACAGCGAGGTTGTGTTTATTCCTCGTATTTAAACTATGAATATCGGAAATCTTTTTAAAATTAGATATATTTTTGTGTACATACAATAGGTTTTCAAAAATATATTGTGAAGTCAGAATATTTATTTCTTTGAATTTTTCTCGAAGGGAATCTCTCGGACCTAGCTTGTAAATGGCTCGAACAGCCCTTTTCTGTAGAACAAAGATAGTATTAATTTTCGAACAAGTTCCCCAGAGAAGAGTTCCATATGACATAAGACTATGAAAATAACTAAAATAAACAATTCGGGCTGTATCTACGTCAGTTATCTGTCTAATTTTTTTAACAGCATACGCGGCTGAACCTAGCCTTCCTGACAATTTTTCTATATTCCAATCAACTTTGAACCTTATGCTGTAGTGATAAAGTTGAAAATCTATTAAAGAAATTTGACAGATGGTAGTAGGTTGATGTGCTGGCGTCTGTACACATCGTGCCATTAAAGTTGAGACTTGACGCACCACGTGGTTTGACTTGCGCAGTAGACGATTACGTCTCTTTAGCGGCGTGAGGGCCGGCCGGCGGCGTCGCGCGCGGGGAGCGGCGGGAGGCGCGGGCAAGTCTCAACTTTAATGGCACGACTTGTACGTTTTATATTCGGAGTTGTAAAACCTCTCGTTCAGAACTTATAATTTTTTATAATATTAAACATAACTGGCGAAATGTAGGTGTACTATGGGTGCACCTCTGCGTATGAAAGTTATTTTTCCAAAAACACATATTTGTTGACTTGTTTGGAACTAAATTGCAATCGCAGGATTGAGATGTTTCCCTATCGATTCTTTTCGTTCATTCTGAATTCAAGTCTGCTCGTTTTGTTCGAGTTATCAATGACCTCCTGTTGTCAGTGGCGTGCCTAGGGTTCAAAATTAGGGCAAGCCGACAGATTTTTTTAAATGTCAACATGAGATAGTACCTAAATATATTTTATAATTTATCATAAAAACAACTCTAATCTTTATTTCAAAACATCTATGAAGAATCTCTTCGATACGAACATTATTGTGTTTTGTGATCTCAATGAGGTGTAGGTACTTAATATAATAAGATATTTTGTTATTCAATGGTTTACCAAAACTACAAATACCATACAAACAACACTATTCATGTGCTTTCATAGCACCAGCTACCAACCTAAGAATGTCTAGTAAATATCATAAAAAATCACAATCGAATGCCTATTTCAATCTATTCTTCGACTGGCAAAAATACTTGATTTTATTTCCGAGAAATAGGTACAGTAATTTGAGGTTGGTTACGGTGAAGTAAAGAGTTACTTATTGTCAAAAAACTCAGTTTACATGCCTTTTCGAACACAATTTCCGAATTCCCATTTCGATGATAAAAATGACACTATAATCACGTACAAAAGCGAGGAATGACCTCGCCGCAATAACTGTCACATCATTATAAACAATAAACTAATTCATTACTTCAGAATTCACACACTGCGCAGCGTCTTGCAACGACATACTTGCTTTACTCATACTATTCATTATCAAACACACGATTTTAATTTGCATGCGGCGATCAATTTGCGCTCATCTGTGAACCACGCATCGTATAAGATTCATCTATGCCTTAGGGCAAGATTGCTAGTGAAATAAACGTCTAATACGAATGTGAACTTTTCTATAATTTTAGGGCCGCGCTCACTTTGGACGCGTTTTCGTACGAATTTTACACATACGAACACGCACGCACGAGTGCGAGTTAGTCGTACTTATACGTACGAGTAGTTCCGACGTCCGAAAACAATCCGATCTTGTTCGGATTTTAAAAACACTTTCGTACATTGAAAATTAAAAATGGATGTAGAAAAATGTATTAGCTTGGTTTACGGATATAAATGTGTCTGGTATCAGAGTGATTCAAGTTATCCCTTTGTGAAATTCACCGAATGTCTTTTTATAGTAGATTGTTATACAAGGAGCTAAAATGACCCATTATAAAGAGGTAGTTACAATCTACTTTTCACTACGATTGCGAGAAAATAAAATAATCTAATACAATATTGAATAGTTTAGTTTATTAAAAATATAATGTACAATTTGTAAAATTCTGGAAATATAACGAGATGTTTTTTCCCGGCAACTTAATATCAGTCCTCTGTGAAGATTAATGTTGTCTGTGGGGTAAACGTGGGAGATACACATAGTTCCAGGTTTGAGGGTCCCCTCTTTCGAATGTTCTGAATAGAGAATCAGCTGACTTGACTCATCCCTTGATGTGTATGGTCGTGGGCTAATTGGGAGAATATATATATACATTTATAGATTTGTTGCAGCTGTAGTGGCAATCATGTCATTTGGTTTAAATTGGTTTTTATTTTGCTTTTATATAGATTCTTTTCTTTTAGATTTTGTGAATGTGAGAACGTGGTAGGCTTAACAGACTGTAGATCTGTCGACCATTTTCTATCTTGCTTAGTACCTGGTACTTGTTGATAGGCCTATACTGCCCTCTCATACCTATTAACTCTGTATTTTGGAAACATTGTAAATACAATTTACTTTTAAAAGAGTAACCGTGTAGTTTCTTGCCGGCTCTTCTCCATAGGAAACGACCAATTGGAACCGTGCACCTAGCTTCTGACGTTTCATAAGTGCCCTTGGAGGTTTATGCGAAATAAAATATTTTGATTTTTTTAAATTGAATATTGATGCGTTCTGTGATACGCTGGGTGATGTCAAATTTGTTTTGAATGGAGTTCTCTATATAGCCTTCCGCCACTTGATCGGATCTCCATCCACCGTGGCGTATTTACACCAGAATCTGCCAAGAGAGTGGCAGATGTTCTTCTGAAACAATGGCCAGTTTACTAAATGACAGTTCCGGATTAGGCAAATTTAGATAGGTTTAGGTGGCGATCTCTTTTGGCATGTTGCTAAATTTATTTTGGCCTTTATCTTGCCTTGTGCATTTTTCGTTTTGATACTTGAGAAAAAAACTTGGCGTGCCCACTCCATTCGGCCGTAAATCTTGGTAGGCTTTGACAATTTTTAAAAATTCTCCACTTACGACAGATTTCCTCTCCTTATTTGTCTTTGTATTGGACAGATTTATGGCTTGAAGATCAGTTTCGACATCTTCCACTGTTATGTTGTTCAGTTCTATCCCTCCGCAGGCAACGCTGATCCCAAAAATTAAAGCAACCTGTAAAACAAAACATAAGTGTGTTAAAACTGTATTTTGCTTGGTACTAACAAATTTAGTTTGATGAAAATAATAGAAAAACGTTTACAAATGTAAGTACCTTTGTTGCAAAGTATTTTTCATTTGGTGCCCTATTTACGAAATTCTCGATATATCTTTCGTCGTGAAAACTGGATTTTTTGGCCTTGTAACCGGTGGTGGTGAAATCGGTGGTTGTAATCGGTGGTGGATAATTTCTCGAGAAAAGCCGTCAAATTTACATATTGCTTTATATTGACATTACATATGTCTTGTCACACTTTGAATATGTGCTGCAAAGGGTTGAACTTTGATATTTTTTGGAAAGTTCAATAAAATACATAACAAAAACTCCTTCCGTAAGCGAATCCACTCCTTTTTCTATCCTCCAATTCATAAACTTTTCGTAAGTTTAAAAAAATAATGCTTTGTGACCTTGACACCAACAGACTATTTCGTTTGTGTAGGCTCGTTGGAAACAGCTGATATTGGTACGAAACACTTGCTCACATCGCACTACGTTTTTGAAAATTTTACGCATGACAATAAGATTTATATTCGTCTAAAAGGCTTATTTTACTTACTTAACAAAGTCAAAGTGCGATCTGTGAATCTTGCCGTTAAACGGGATGGCAGTGGGCAGCGGACATTTGTATTGACCGCTCTCTAATGACAGCGGCGCGGCGAGACAAGGCTAACGGGGCACCAGCTGTCACTGTATCACAAGGGATATGTGGACAAACGAACCGAATGAGAGTGTAAGTGCGAACAAGGGAACACTCATTCGGTTCGTTGTGCGTCCGTTCGGTCCAGGCTTACCCGCAGTTTTCCCGCCGTCACTAACCCACTATCATATAGCGCCGCGATTGTTGTACCTATAAACACTGACACAATATTCTCTTCCCTAGACCTTCGGCGTGATAACAATGCGGGTCGACAAACTAGAGTGGACGGCCGGCGGCGGCAGCGTGGCCGTGTCGGTGCGCGCGTCCGCGTCCATGGCCGCCGCGGCCACGTCGGGCGCGCCGCTGGCGCAGCCCAAGCACACGCCCAACGCGCTGGACCTGGAAGTGCACAACCTGCTCATCCTCGACAACCACACCTTCGAAGGTACAGTAAGGGTGTATATAGGTCAAGCAACGTCCGCGTCCACGGCCGCCGCGGCCACGTCGGGCGCGCCGCTGGCGCAGCCCAAGCACACGCCCAACGCGCTGGACCTGGAAGTGCACAACCTGCTCATCCTCGACAACCACACCTTCGAAGGTACAGTAAGGGTGTATATAGGTCAAGCAACGTCCGCGTCCACGGCCGCCGCGGCCACGTCGGGCGCGCCGCTGGCGCAGCCCAAGCACACGCCCAACGCGCTGGACCTGGAAGTGCACAACCTGCTCATCCTCGACAACCACACCTTCGAAGGTACAGTAAGGGTGTATATAGGTCAAGCAACGTCCGCGTCCACGGCCGCCGCGGCCACGTCGGGCGCGCCGCTGGCGCAGCCCAAGCACACGCCCAACGCGCTGGACCTGGAAGTGCACAACCTGCTCATCCTCGACAACCACACCTTCGAAGGTACAGTAAGGGTGTATATAGGTCAAGCAACGTCCGCGTCCACGGCCGCCGCGGCCACGTCGGGCGCGCCGCTGGCGCAGCCCAAGCACACGCCCAACGCGCTGGACCTGGAAGTGCACAACCTGCTCATCCTCGACAACCACACCTTCGAAGGTACAGTAAGGGTGTATATAGGTCAAGCAACGTCCGCGTCCACGGCCGCCGCGGCCACGTCGGGCGCGCCGCTGGCGCAGCCCAAGCACACGCCCAACGCGCTGGACCTGGAAGTGCACAACCTGCTCATCCTCGACAACCACACCTTCGAAGGTACAGTAAGGGTGTATATAGGTCAAGCAACGTCCGCGTCCACGGCCGCCGCGGCCACGTCGGGCGCGCCGCTGGCGCAGCCCAAGCACACGCCCAACGCGCTGGACCTGGAAGTGCACAACCTGCTCATCCTCGACAACCACACCTTCGAAGGTACAGTAAGGGTGTATATAGGTCAAGCAACGTCCGCGTCCACGGCCGCCGCGGCCACGTCGGGCGCGCCGCTGGCGCAGCCCAAGCACACGCCCAACGCGCTGGACCTGGAAGTGCACAACCTGCTCATCCTCGACAACCACACCTTCGAAGGTACAGTAAGGGTGTATATAGGTCAAGCAACGTCCGCGTCCACGACCGCCGCGACCACGCCGGGCAAGAAAATGTATAACGGTGCTCGCCCTTATTCTTTGACTGTACGACAATGAGAACGAAAAACAGCCTGGAGCGCGGCAGACCTGTGTTGATACCCTTATGAGCATGACGAATATGCACTACTTTATGTCCCCATAATATCATCATCTTAGTAGACAAGACTTGCTCTCTTCTCGTCTTATCGTTCTTACTATGGTTGGTAAATGCATTTACGCTACAACAAGCCGTAGCGGGTAGCGGGGCCGACAACAAGACTCAGAGAGGCAGTCAGTAAGACTGTTATATCTTAGTCAGTTTTCAAAAAAAGTTTTCTTTTTTCAAGCCAGAACACATAACACCTTTTGAAGCTACGGCACTGAGCAGACGATTGCATAGAGAACTTTATTTCATTACTTGACAACAAAGATCAAAATAATACATCTTTGACCGATGTCGAATTGACATCCACCGAAACATTTTTAATAGCCGGGCATTTTATGAATCTTTTCATTCTTTTGTCAGTGTCTCATTTTTAATTCGGTACATAAAAGATGACTAAATGTCCATCTGCAGCATTGACATTACATCGCGCAATACAGGGTGGCTTTGAATTCATTGGCAATATTTGAGTCCAAGAATCTAATTGAGGAACGAATAATAACTAATCCTGGTAAAGTGTTAAAAAATAATAACCAAGAGATTTATCAAAATGAACAAAAAAACTCAAAAGTATCAAATGGTGATAGCGCGCTATAAAATCAATAACAGGTGAGTGCCTCGTCCCCCCCTCCGCCCCTCCGCCCCTCCGCCGCACACATCACCGGCGCACGCGCCATTCTATTATATGCGCGGGACGGCGGCACGCGGTGGCGACGGCGGGCGCGCGGCATGTAGCAGCTTCGACTTTTCTTCGGAACTAAAGTGTAATTGCTTATGTTAGGTCCTTGACGCAGATTAAAACACTTAACAGGACACACACACTAAGAAGTTCCGAAGATAACTAAAAACTTGACTGAAAATCACGAAGCACACTATCACTCTTATGAAAACAAGTTTAAAATAGGGGACCGCCCCTTCGGCGCATAAATCAATGAAATGCAGAAAGCAAAACTCACATAATAATAAGTTGTAATAGTCGGTACCGTTGGCGCAGTGACTGAGCGATAGGCGTTACGTGTCGCAAATTCGATTCCCGCACAGAAAGATGAAATGAGATTTGAATTATTTACTTTACACATCCACTTTGAATTATTTGAATTATTATACCAACAATACTAGCGTAGGGAACGTTTAAAAAAAGAATGAAGAAGTATTGGAAAATAATTGGAAGTGTTTTAAACTTTGGTCTTAATGTTCAAAACAAAAGTTATTGAGTTTCAAATTACATACAATGTAATTAATGATCTTTAAAAATTACTTTTTTTTTCAGTAGACAGCATTTTTTGTCTGCATTAAAGTCGGTTAAAGTGTGGAAAAATTATTATCCCAATAATATCTCAATTGAATTCGTTCGGCGGCGCGCGGCGGCAGTTCCTTTGAGTGAGCTATGAGCGCCGCGGCGGCGCGCGCGAACTTTGGCGAAACAGCTGATTGGGACTTGGGAGCACTTTTTATTTGAATTGAATTTACTAGAAGTATTACGTTGTATTGTAGTTTTAAATTTTAATCACATCAATTCAAAATCGTAACTACGGCACAGAAATAGCAATATCAAGTAGTTAATTTAAATGTTGTCTAATAACATGCGGATAATTAATTGTTGAGTCTGGCTGTTTGTGTGTGTGAGATTTGTGTTTGAAACCTAGTATAGCAACGTTTAAATTAAACTTAGTACCTAGGTACTTACCTACGTGTACTTTAAGAGGTGCTCGAAATGTTCACCTCCTCTCTGTACACACAGCTCAGCACGGCGCCTATGATTCGCCTTCACATTTTGCAACACAAAAGTACGCGATTTAACCGTGTCAAACGCCGGTATAATCTTTTCTTTTAACTGTTGCCGGCTTTCACTCTCATGCTCGTAAACTAGTCCTTTCACCTCACTGCCGCGACCAATCCAACGTTCACCGAATTTACGATCGTTCTGGGCGTGTAGTCAGCCAACGCCAACTCCTGCACTTTTTGGAAATGGTAAGGGTACATTCCAGAGGCGTTTAACAGCTTCCAGACAAAAAACTGGCTGACGTGAAAATGTCGTGCTGCCTGTCTAGTGCTGGCCTGTGGATTCCTCTGGAAGTACCGCTTTATTTGGTTCTCGGTTGCACCGACGCTCTACCACGCGCTTGAGCATGCGGTGGTACGTGGAACGATGCTAAATCCAGTAGGTTTTGCGTTGATCTCAAGATTCGGTCTCGTGATGGAATCTGTTCATCGGGGTAGCGGCGGTGAAACATGAAACGAGTTTGCGGCAAACTGTGTGTTCTATCGTAGAATAAAACCATATCCAGGTATTGCTGGTTCGTGTACACTGCACTACGTGGTCGAGGCATGTTAGTTATGGTTCACTGCAATCCAATAATTTTTCGCAAATTACACGTAATTCGCTTGTCCAAATAAACTCGTGACTGGAGACTAAAAGAAATGGCCCCACCGATCGATCTCTTTTGAAGGACATATCTACTGAATGAGAGCTCGTACGCTGAGCGTAAGTAAATTTACTACGCGTCAAAGGAATCTTGATATTTAAAATGATTTAAGTTTAATTATCATTTTTTTTTTTATCTTGTTTATTAATTTTGATCTTTAAGTAAGTAAATATCAAGTTATATCACGTTTTTAAAATTAATAATTTGACCATATTAATATTCGATATTGTTGGCTTAAATGAAGCAGTATCATGGTTAGAATACGTGGTTAAAATATTGCCAATGAATTAAATTTCAGCCTGTATATAATGCTGAGTCGGTAAAGCAAATTCTATCGTGCAATGAGCAGACAAAAATAGCCCTTAAGGCAACGGAACATATTTTGGATGTGACTGTATCGATAGAGAGACAAACATAGAGACTAGTTTAATTAGTAAGTGATGACTGTACCGTTGCCATCCCACAGTGCTACACGCGCACCAGCTGATGGTCAACGAGTACGCGATGTCGCTCGTGTCCTGCAAGCTGGGCGATGACCCAAATTACTACTATGCCGTCGGCACCGCCATACTTAACCCGGAAGAGTCAGAACCAAAACAGGTATGGGTTTGTTTTTACATAGAAATTGTGTTTATTAAGTGCTTCCTTTAAGCACAGATACATACATATGGTTCACTCCGCAAAA